>JAODAL010000306.1:0-341790 GCA_025379985.1 Phyllomedusa bahiana | reverse complement strand
TTTTTATGATTTACGAGGGGGGCCCAACTTATTGACCCTGATAAGCATTTTTGATCAATTTTAATGACTTTTGTATAAACATTTTGGGTGGCATGTCCGAAAAACGGCGCCCCCACACCAGTTTTAAGGCGAAATTAAGGGCGACATGTATGAACCGGGCTGCGGCAGAAGTCTGGCGTCTTTTCGGGCCTGACATCTAGCGCAGCAACGTTCACGATAGTTTTAAATGGTCCTACCCCAAATATCAGGTGAAATTACAGAGCGCCCGCGGCACTTTGTAATGTGCCTGATTTAAGGGGGGAGGGGCAAAGGTGGGCACACTAGAACCGTACGAAGCTATGATTCATAGGTTTCGTTAAGGCAATTCTAGGCGTATTACTGCTGGAACAGGAAAACCACTTTCAAAGTGGTTTACCTGACCCAAAGAAATGTCGTTAGAGCAGGTTCATAAATCAGGCACATTCTATACTATATTATGCGCATAAAAATTGGAATTTAAATACCAAAATTTTTTACGTACATGTCGCCCTAAGTGTGTATAGTGGTCTGAATGAACGAACCGGTCAAAAATCTGGCTGTGTTATACCTTGCATAGCCTAATTAATGCACCGAACTTAGCATATCATATCATTCCTAGTATATTTGATGCGCCTAATTTAGGTACATTCAAATGTGTGTTGCCTGGCATAAAATGCTCCAATTTTTGGTGTACAATAATTCATTTATATAAGACTAGGGCGTCAAGGTTTTTTTGTGTGCAAAATATACAAAAAAAAAAAATGGCACAGCCCTAATGGGAAATGTCGCCCTTTGTGTACTAGTGGAATAAAAAGGAATAGTACATAGATTAACTGATATTACACCATATATATAAAACACATTTTTATGACAAATATAGACAGACCGTATTATAATATCACTGCTTTGCTCATTTTCCATACAAATACTATGAAATTGTTGGACTAAACTAACTGTGGATTGTTATCAATACACCACAGGTTTTTATAGTACTATTCATGCTTTAAAAGAAATTGGATTGTTTCTATATGTGTGCGAGTATTAAGAAAAATAAGAGACAAAGAAAACGATAAAAATTTATTAAGACTATCAGTGTGTGATTTGTTTAAAGAAGGGTATAGAAACGGGACAAATCCCAGTTCACACATGCATACATCTGTGGCAAAATTGCTAAATGGACGGTCAAACTATTTTTTATTTTGCCCCCCAACAATAACATTTATTACCTACTTACAGAAATAGGTGATAATGTATGATTGCTGGATGATGACTGCTGGACTCCCACTGATCATGAGAACACAGATCCAAAACCCCACGTCTAAATTTAAAGCGGCAGCTGTGCCTCCACATTGTCTATAAGACAATTCCAGGCATGCAATCATGGGAGCACAGCTCTCGACCCTTATTAAGCACATTTTTATAGCATATCAGTTATGCAGTATAAACATTGTTGTAAAAATACCTCACCGCTGCGGGAAAACTACTGCTTTGCATTTGCTTATTCAAATAAATATACTTTACAGGTTACTCACAGGCAGCCACCAAATTCTTCAGAAGGTTTGCGCCAGACTGTCACATCACTCTGGAAAATAGATATGTCAAGGTCAAATAATTTAAAGTCAGATAAGAGAATGTAATCAAATGGAGTGAGCAGCTATCTTATAAAGTACAAAGGGTGTTTTAGTAATGCAAATATAGAGCTCAGGTATATTTTTGCACTGGGATCTGCTTCTCTCAACGACAGAAAATGTAAATCTTAGTACTGTGTTCAGCTATTAGATTTATGTACTACATTTAGCCTTAAAGGCTTGTGTCACTTAAAAAAATAAAAATAGAGTACAGCTCCATAAAATAACAAAAAAGAAACAAAAAATAAATACCTGTCTTTGTACTCTTAGCTATTCTAGCACTAAAGGGCTACCGACAGGAGTATATGGAAACGTGAGCAGTGAAGTCAAGGGAAACTGTATGTGATTGCTTAATCCAAGATTAGCTGCAGCAGTCAATGTCATTCACCAAGAACATCGCTGGCGTTTAAAGCGCTGGAACAGCAGCGAGTAATTTTTTTTAGTGTTATTTTATGCAGCAGCAAAAGGCATACAACTATTTGCACCCAATCATTTGACATCATTTTCCCGATAGATAGATAGATTTTTTTAAACTGGAAAAGCCCCCTTTAAAGGGATGTTCCCACCACAGAATTTGATAGCCCATCCCTAGAATGGCCATCATTAGTCTGATAGGGTCAGGAACAGATCCTGCTCCCAAAGGAGAGACAGCTTTGTTTGCACATAACTCTCCATTCGTTTTATGGGATTTCTGAGTACAGCCAACACATTGCTTAGCTGGCCTAAGAACTCCCATAGGACAGAATGGAAAGTTGTGTGCAAGCATGACTGGTTATGTATTCTGAGACAAAACTTTCGGGGGCCTGTTACTGAGATAGGTGCGGGTTCCAGAGGTGAGATATGCACCTATCAAATTTTGATGTCATATTCTAGCGATATGTTATCAAACTTTTAAGGTTGGGGGAAAACCATTTAATTCAGAAAACCTCTTTAACATATGAGTTTAGATGAAAAAAGATTAACAACATTTCAGGCCAAGCTGTATACACCAACCCATGAGGTCTAAAACCCAAGATGAGTATTCAGGAACAGAACTCATTTTGTGAACACTCTGCTAAGCAATCAGAACAGATTATAACAAAGTTTACTATTTATAACATACAAGATCTCCTGATCCTTACCACCTCCTACTGTATTTTTAACCAAACTAACTCACCAACCACTGACTTCTATTCTTTAACCTCTCCTTTTGTCCTGGTTCTTAGACAATTTTAGAAAGTCAATAAATCTTGTGTGTCTCTGACATGTACAGTACAGTTAAAAACAGTTAAAGTTTACATACACTATATAAAAAGACACATATGCATGTTTTTCTCACTATCTGACATGAAATCAGAATAAACTTTACCTGTTTTAGGTCAATTAGGAACCAAAATTATTTATATTTCTCAAATGCGAGAATAATGAGCGAGAGAGAGAATTTTTAAGGCATTTTTAGTACTTTTTGCAAAGTCAAAAGTTTACATACATTTCATTAGTATTTAGTAGCATTGCCCCTAAACTGTATAAGAAAGTTAAAAACCCATATAGCAGAGCACATTGCAGGCATTAAAAAGGAGCAGATCTTCCAGTCAGGTGCTGTTAAACACTTCATAGAGAAACATGCAAGCAATATGGACATTTTTCGCTACTTTGGAATAGAAAAAGTGGAGTGCTAAAGTCGGGGCGGGGACTGGCAACAACTAGTACGCTTGCGAGAGGCCTTCTGGAATTGGATACCAGAATCCCGTTAGGTCTTAGTTATCGTAATGATTTAGCTTATATTTACTAATTTTTCCATACTGGTTTAACATTGACTGTCTAGTAACTTAAGTGTCTAATGTATTTTAATTGTGTTTATGTGAATATTACATTTTAAATGTAAAAAGAAAAGAAGGGGTTAAGGGATATGATGTGTGTTACACGCAGTCCCTCCCCTCTGTCATTTAAACTTGGGAAATGGAGCTAGTAGCTAAACTGTGAACAAGGGCATTTTTAAACGCCTGAAACGCATAGGCTGTTTCACCATGTTTTTTTATACCCTCTGCACAACTTATTTGAAATAAAGACGATCACTTGTGCATATTGCTGGATCCCATCTTTTGCTTTTATTGGACTACAATATATATAAATCCATGCTTAGGTGTCGCATGTGACTTGGTCGCAGCGGCCTTTTTCAAAGTGGCCATGTTCTAAGTGTCTGACTTAAAACCAGACTTAAACCAGGATTGAACAAGGATGACAAGGTAACACCTACTTTTTATTCTTTCCCGCTATTTGCCCGCTAACGATCTTCCCACCATGCTTTCCTTCCCTCCATTTTCTCAACCTCCATTTTCCTGAAACAAATTGCCTATCCCCACCCCCCTTTCTGGGCAAAGGTTCTATATTTTCCCCCTGCCTTCTTCCCTCTCATCTGACGCTGCCACCAAACCCTTTTTTCCCACATCAATGCCCTCGCCAAACAACCAAGAAAACTCAGTCATCCTATCCCACCTGTCACCCTCTCTCGGGTGCTCCGGGCTGCGGGGGGCCATATCTCCAAACCCCGGCCCCCCCACAAACCCCACTGTTTTCTCACATTACTAACAGATCCACCCCACAAACCTGTTAACCCCTACAACCTTAACACACCCCCTTTGATCCCACTCACTCTCTCTCTCTGGAAACCCCAGGGCTGTATGTAACAAACCTCCTACAACATCCCCTTTTCATCTCAACAAAAATTTACTTTCCCTTGGTCTAACAAAAAACCTGGCTGACCCCCCTGACACATCCTCCTGCTGCTTTTCCCCTTTTGGCAGTCTCCAATTTTCCCCATACTCCCGCCCCGGTAAAAATCAGGGAGGAGGTTGCCCTTTTCCCTGTCTGAACCTGCCTTTTGTTCCTTTTCCACCCCCCCACCCTCCCTTTACCCTCCCCCCCTTTTGGGAGTGCATCTGCCCATCACTCCCCCTCCAACCTGAAAAGGGGCTGTGGTCTACCGCCCCCCAGGCCTGCCACTACCCCCCCTTGACCACTTCTCTTCCTGGTTTCCCCCTTTCTTTCCCGACATCCCCCCTTTTGTCGGGGTAGATTTAACAAAAAAATTGTGCACACCTCTCTGCTGCCAAAAAAACCCTTTCACTCTGTTTCCTTTGGGCCCCACGTGGACCTTGGAGCCACCCACACAAAAGACACAGCTGGACCTCATTTCAACCGCCTCTCCCCATATCTGAAAACTCAAACCCCCCTCACCCCATATCTCCCCAAAACCCTGATTCCCTTTCACCACCCCAAACCCACCGCCCTCCTGCTCACCCCTAGTGCACCCCCGCAAGAACTTACAAAACCTTTAAACCCCTCGCCATTCCGACTCTCTTGAACCTCTTTCAAAACACATCCTCATTGACAACCCAGACACAGCCGCTGCTTTCACAACACAATAAACCACCCCCCTTGACTCATCGCCCTCTCACACAAAACCCCTAACACAACAGAAAACCCGGCACAAAACTCCACCAAACAGCGGGGGAATTCCGAATTGCTGAACGCCGCGGAAGAAAACCACCCCCCGCCTTTTCCCTCAACAAACAATCGCTACCCCTTTTAAAGTCGCATTCACTACCGCCAAACAGATACTTCACCTCTCCATATCCTCCCTGTTTTACAACCCCAACATTTATTCAACACCTTCAATCTCCCCTTTCCCCCCCACCCCTCTTCCCCCATCCCCTATCACAGATTTTCCCACTCATTTTCTTAAAAAAAGATAAACCCTCATCAAAAAGTTAACGCCACATCCCCACGCCCACCTCATACATCCACCATCGCCACCACCCCCCCCTTACCCTGACACAGTCCCCAGGAACATTTCCAAACCTGCTTTCCCACTTTATCCATAACCTTTCCTTCTGTGCCAAATCCAACCTCACTCCCTGAGTCTTGATCCACTGCCATTACCTCATCCCAGACCTCACACTGTTATCTTCCCCACCCCTCACCCACCTTTTCAACTATCCTAACCCTTTGGATCTTCCCTTCCTCATTTAAACATGCGACCATACACCCCATCCTTAAAAAAACCCATCTCTTGACCCCCCCCACTGTCCAACTATCGTCCATCCACTGCTTCCTTTTGCATCCAAACCCGGAACCATTCATTTTCAACTGCCCCTCCACCTCTCCTCCAACTCTCTCCTTGCCCCCACTCCAATCAGCTTCTGACCCAACCACTCCACTGAAACGCCTAACCAAGGTCACCAACGACCTAAATCAAAGCCCACGCACTATTAGTCTTCTCCTTTAGACCTTCCCCCTGCCTTTGACACGTCGAACCCCCCTTTCCCCCGTTAACTCCCTCCCCCCCCTCGGGACACGGGCTTGGCCCCCCCCTGGTCTCCCATACCTTTTGAACAAAATTCAGTTCTCTCACTCTTGCACCACCTCCTCCTCCCGCCCCGTCTCTGTTGGGGGTCCCCCCGGGGGCGTCCTGGGCCCACTCCTCTTCTCTATTCACTCTTGGCCTGGCACTTAGCCCACAGGGTTTCACTACCCCTTAGCGGACGACACCCCAGCTTTTATCTCCGGTCCTGATATTTTAACCCCCTTCTCTCCCGGATCCCAGAATGCCTTTCGTCCATACCCCTTCTCCTCCCGTTCCAAAACTAAATGGGAAAAAACCCGAATTCTCTCTTTCCACCGTCCCACTCCATCCCTCCACCGATCCTTATCACGCTAATGGCTAACCCTCTCTCAGCTCCCCCAATCCGCTGCTTTGGGGAAACCCTTTTATCCTCTTTATCCCTTCAAACCACACATCCAAACCCTTATTCTGCCTGCCCCCTCCACCGAAAAAAAATTTCAGCATCCGCCCATTCCCCAACTCTGACCTACAAAAACCTCGTCCCCACTCTCATCTCCCCCTCGACTACTGCAAATCCTTTTCTGTGGCTCCATCCAGCATTCTTTTCCCCTTCAAAAACCCTCCTCAACTTGCTGCCCCTCGATTCACCTCTCTCCCCGCTACTCCTCTGCCTCTCCCCCTGTCAACCCTTCACGGGGTTTCCCATTCCCAGCAAATCCGTTCAACTACTAACCCCGACACAAGGGGTCTCCACCCCTCACAGTCTTTCCCCCCCTGTCCCCCTCTTATCCCCCCGCTCCTCACATAACCTCTCCAACTTCACTCATGCTTCACCCATTCTCGGAAACCCTTTCTCAAAACATCAACCCCCCAAATTTTACCCCTTTTTCAAAACAACCTGAAAACCCATCCTTCAGGGTACCAAAAACCCACAAAAACCCCACCAACCGTACACTGGGCCCACAAAAGTCTGCCCCAACCTTCTGTTTCCCCCCTTCTTTCCCTTTTAGATTGTAAACCCTCCGGGCAGGGGGCCCTTTTCCTTCTGTATCAGTTACTAGTCATTCTTTGCCCATTGTATTTTTTTCAAAAATTTGTTTTGTATGTAATTCTCGAAGAAAAACCCTGGGAATTTAAGGCGCCAAAAAATAAAATACCCCCGTACGAGGTTAAGGGTCCTGGGACCGGGTACTAAAAAACCCTTGATCGTTGAAGCCCCTTTTTTTTTTGATTGTTAAAAAAAAAATTGAAACACCAATGTTTTTGGGTTTTTTTTAGCCAGAATTAAAACCCAAGGTTTTTTTTTACAAAACACACCAAAACATTAGGAACCATTAGGAAGTTTCCTGAAATGGCACAAGAAAAATATAAATAGCTACTTTCTTACATTGCCACATGGTATCCCCCATCAAGATTTGACAAAACGTATAGGACTGATTTATGGAGTGAGCTGGTTCCAGGTCTGGGTAGCGTTTATTTGAGCAGTTAAGCAGGCCATAATGGTATTAGTATACTACCTATTGTACATATATCTTGCTGTGCCTCACATACCGCACATGTCACCACCCAATCCTACAATGGCACGTTCACACAGGGTGGATCAGCTATGAAATGCAAAGCTAAATAAACAGCACTTCAAAACCTGCATCAAATAGTGTGGATTTTGCCATCAATTTTGCTGCTGACTTTTAACATAACTTCACTACCGACTGAAGTCGATGTAGACAAATCTGCGACAAATTCCGCACTAGTTGGTGCCGACTTTGAAGTGTGGATATCTTTTCAGTAATGTTATGGATTTATGAGGGGATTTTGAAGCAGATCTTCACCATGTGGATGTAACCTTAATTTGATTTCTGCTTTTAAAAATCATGAGGCATACTCACAAGCGACGAGGCATGTAGTTACATCTTCCCCAATGGACTTAGGGGGGCATGTATGAAACCTGTCTAGGTCTAAGGGCATGTCCCTATGGCAGGGGACAAATAACGGTCGGTTTATCCAACCAGTATTTGTCCTGTTTAAGTGCCATCCCCACGGGGGAGGGGGGGGGAGTTTCTCCACAATGAGCAGAGAAAAGCCCCCCTTCCCTCACATTGACATGCACATATTCCGTCTGAAAACCTGACGGAAGAATTGCATGTTCAATCTTTATCGGACGGCCCACGGGTGGAAAAACCGTCGGGCGGAAAACCAGTGCAGTGGGGACTGCTGCACGGGTTTTCCATAGAAGCCCGTTGTGCTCGTTTGCAGCCGGTTTTTCAGGCGGTATGCAAAAAGGCAAACCGTCTGAAAAACCGTCCGCAACCCCGTGCTGTGGGGATATGCCCTAAGATTTTCTTTGTTGCCCAGAGCAACCAGTTAGAGCTCCCCTTGATTTTTTCAGAGCACTATATGAAATCAAAGAGGAACTCTGATTGTTTGCTATAGGCAACAAAGAAAGTCTTAGGGTGCTTTCACACAGTGTGTTTTTTGTGCATTTTTGATGCATTTTTTAATGTGTTTTGTGTGCAGGAAGGCACAGCAATTAATGATTTTACTGTGATTTTTGTGCAGCAGTGTACAGCATTAATTGCTGTGCCTTCCTGCACAAAAAAAAACACATTAAAATGCACCAAAAATGCACTATGTGAAAGCACCCTTACACCTAGACAGTTTTCATACACGTCCCCCTGTGTGTTCCAATTCATATAACACAGTGGATAATAACAGGGACTCGTAGCAGACCTTTAACTTGGAAGATCTTTAGGTGAACAAATAAAGTATTCCATATGACCTAAATACAGAGATTATTATTATCCATCAGAAATAGATAGATATATATTATGCAGGTGGAGACCCCAGAATGAAACTACTGGGAAAAAGCTTCCACTATGTAAGTGATACATGTGAATTATTACGGTTCTCCACCACCTAACACATCAGTTCAAAACACTAGATACTGTTTCAAGGAAAGGAGCAGACAGTGTATTTGTGTCTATCTCCAGACAAGGAGAACCGGATACTTAAAGGGGTTGTCTCACTATAAGTTTTCAGCCTACCTCAGTGTGTCTGGCACCATAGGATTTTTGAATTCAGGGGCGTGCTTCTTGTCTGCCTCTTCTCCTTCCCCTTCCTCCCTCCCGTCAGCACACAGACAGCTCTCATCCTTTGACTGCAGTAACTTCTATACAGTAGGGGGAGGGCGAGAGGGTTTGCTGCCAGAGTTAACCCTGTGTGTGCCTGCCTAGGTCTGTTGCCGGCTGCTCACTGCTGGATCAGCTGCACTGTGCTGCTGCTGCTGTGGCCGAGCTCTTGCTGCTCCTCGCCACAGAGTCAGGAGACAGCAGGGAGAGGGCTGATCTATGAGTGTGGAGCCAGAGATCTGTGAAGCTGTGTATGCTAATAGCAGAGCAGATGGGGGTGTAAGTGTTCCTATACCCCCTGCTTAGCATACAAATCTCCACGGACACTCAAGCAACAACAAACAAACCATGTTCTGTGCTGTCCTCCCATTAGAACAGACACAGGGCAGCTGTGAAGTGTGTTACTATAATCACCATGTGTCACTAATACAGCAGAGCAGGGAGGGATATGAACTGTTCACATGCCCCCTAATCTGTTCTATTAGTATAGTCAAAGCTCCACAGACACATCATGATTATAGTAACACACTTCACTGCTGTCACATCATACTGACCACATATCAGCCTCACCTCTGCTCTCCTCAATCTGTGTAGAGTGCAGGAGGGAGCAGGCACACACGGGGTTATTCCAGGCAGCACAGCTACACAGACACAGAAGTCGGGAGTAGAGCCCTCCCCCTCCTTCCCCTACAGAAGCATCACAAGTGGCCTCATACTGTGCAGGAGGGGCTCTGTGCTCTGACCTGCATTGAGAAGCTGATGACATCACCAGCACTGGCAGCCAGTGAGAGAAAAATCAACAGGTCGGTGGCTATAGTGATTTGAGGAGCTGATACACTCCTACTACCAGGGATAACTCAAAATCAGTAGGACATTTGTAATGAACATATACTGCAAAGATGCTTGTTTTTTAAAGATCTTTCCATTAAAACCCAATCATTGTAGCGAGACAACCTCTTTAAAGAAAACTGTATGATGTTATCAATTGCTGCACAGTAGGCTACTTAAGACTCATTCAAACAAATGCAAACCTTAGAAAAGCATAGCAAGCATTAGGCTCCATTCACATGATATATACACATCAATTCAGCACCTAAACTGCCTCCCAAATCTGTCAATGAGAATTTTCAGCAAACATAGAATTCCACATTGAGGAAGTAAGCAGCAAGTCATCTATCCATTGCGGCTTCTCATTTGTTAGCCAGGACATAGAATGACCATTGAGTGAAGAAAACAGCGACATACAGAATGAAAATCCATGTCAGAAATTTAAGGATAAAATTCTTGTTTCTACGGTAGATATAAAAGAGATTTTCTCTGAAAAATCTGTCTGGCAAAAAGTGCCTTAGAAAGAAAACTACTCCAACATGGGGTCAAAATCCCTAACTGCTGACCATGAACATAGCATGACTTGTACCCTGAGCTAGTACATTTACAGCATTACATTTATAGCTGTATTTATGACTACTAGGATACAGTTCTTGTTCAAGTTTCAGATTATAAATCTTTTTTCAATCTCTGATTAACAAGAATGTGGGGGCAAAGTTCTCAGAAGACAAGAAGTTAACTTTACCCTAAGAACTGTTTAGACCTGTCAGACAGAAGCATAAAGGAGAAATGCTGAGATCTATATACAAGGTAGGGATGTACAACATCAAGCATAATTATAATGGCAAATAAAAGTATAGACACTACGTTACAGGCTAACCAGTTCAAGTCATAAGTTTATATACACCTTAGCTACATTCATTAAAACTCAGTTTTTCACAACTCCTGACATTTAATCCCAGTCTACATTCCACCCCTTAGGTCAGGTAACTTCACCACTAGATTTCAAGAATGAGAAATGCAAGAAGAATACAAGAAACAATGATTTTTTCAGCTTTTATTTTTGTCATCACTCCCATTCCAAAGCTTTTTGGGGCTCCCAACATACAGGTAACCACTGACTGGCAGGGGACACAGTAAGTGTCAAAAATAGAGTCCTGGGGGATCTGTAAGGTGAGAATACTTTTATTTTATAAAATGTCAAGCTGTTTTCAAAAAGTGGACAAGTGCTATACTCACTACAATAATAAAAAAGAAGCAAGATTTTGTTGTTGTTACGCTTTCTACAGTCAGTGTGAGTATTAAGAAACTTAATTTGGCCAGGTGCACCAGAGGCTTTGGGCGCGGTTTTGGCCGCGGGTTCCGACGCCGTTTCCGCGACCAAATCACACCCAGTTTATTACCATGGTTTCCTATGGGAAACCACGTTAATAAACACACGCCGCGGCAAGACCCACAGCCAAAACCTCCGTGTGAGCGAGGCCCAAGGGAAAAAAGCACATTTTTCAAGTTCATCATGTCACTAAGTTATACTGACAACACAATAATTTACCTCAGGAGTCTAGGCCTATTTTTACCAGCAGCTGAGGATGAGCATTATATTCAACTTTTTAGGACATGAACAACCCCTTTAATCATTAAGGTATGTGAGAGCCAGTACCAGTGAGCTCCCTTGCACAAGGTCACAATCTAACTTTGTAAGGTGTATGATCTGTAAGAACTATATCATTTGTAAATAGTTGCCTTTCACTTAAGGGGGACACTTTGGGCCACATGTATGAAAACTGTCTTGGTCTAAGACTTTGTTGCCCATAGCAACCAATCGGAGAGCCGCTTTCATTTTATATAGTGCTCTGAAAAATGAAACAGGCGCTCGGATTGGTTGCTATGGGCAACAAAGAAAGTCTTAGACCAAGACAGTTTTCATACATGTGGCCCTTTGTATCTGGATAATTGCTCAATAATCATTTTTTTTTGTTCTGCCTTTGCATTTATGCATAAGTAAATGTATGTGATGTATACATGTTGGAAGAAGAACACACATATGATAATGGCGTGCTGTATCATCATGCTGATTGGCACGTGCCTTAAGGCATAGTAGAAAACGGGACAGGTAGTGAAATGGGGTTCCTGAGTGTAGCATCTCTATTAACAGAAATAATCCCCATAATGGACATCCTCAAGAGGATATCAGTAGGCCTTACTGAAGCATAGTGGTGCCAGTAAAGGTAGAAAGCCCATTGGTCAGTATTTTGGAGGGAAGTTACATGAAGGTCAGAGCCCTTTGAAGCATGGTCTAAAAGGGAGAGGGAGTCACCAGATAGATCGTAGGAATTAGGAGATTGATATAGACCTATATGAGATAACACAGCCTGTGAGGGCTCCTACAATGCAAATAGTGACTTGAAACTGATTTCATGCTGTAAAATATTGTTATACTCTTCAAACATTGTATTTCCTTAAATGTAAAAGAAAACCACCACTTAGTGTGAATGTAACTGCAAGGACTTGGTGCCTCAATTAAGAATTGTAACCATCAAGACAGCTGTGCCACTGTATGTAAAGAAGTGTTAAAGGAGTGATCCGGAAGTTTGAAGATTTCATAGAACACTATAAACAGCATTTATATTGAAAAGTAATTGATATTTCATCACCTTCACGTGTTTGTTTTCTTTTGCCTCCTTATTCATCTATCATCAGATTAATTTTTTGCAGTGAAACTGCATGCTTGTGGGAGTCTCAGTAGTTTTATAGCATTTCCTTCCTACAACTCCCAGATTGCATTGCAATCTAGAACTTCCTTTCACAGTTACACTACCAGGGTTTATGTGCTGACATTAGTGTGGTATCCCCTCCGCTCTGTACTTGCGGTCATGATCATGATGATAGCTGGAACTAATGAGTCACTATGTAAACTATAAAGAGCTGTATTCATCATTTTCCTGACAGCCGTAAACAACCCCCCAGCTCTGAACTGCTGTCCTCTGCTGCCATTACTGTTAGTAAGTCCTGTCAGCAGGATGCAAAGATAAACAAACAGTTTCCCTTCCCCTATAATTACTCTAACTTAATTACTTCTATTTACTTTTAAACTACAAGCTGACAAGAGTAAATGCAGCTAGATCATTCTCTGGTCAGGTTACGGCCACTACAGTGGAATGTTCCTGAGCTGGGCCTGGCTTCAAAGCACATCCACTTAGTGTGATGTAATATTCAGTGAAGCCATGTGAACAATGAACGTCACATTGTTTACAAGGGATAAGGGGGAGGAGAAAACAGGGCTCTTTGCCTGGTTCTACACACCAAGACAGGTAAATAATTTTTAGTAAGTAGAAATCACAAAGTTTAATATAAAAGTTTTGAGCTCTATAACAAATAAAAAGATAGTCCCGGAGAACCCCTTTAAGTAGACTTGACCAGCTAAAATTATGTTGGTTTAGAATTTTCTTTTTTGAAAGAAGAATCATGCGAAAAGAAACCGATACATTACAATTCAAGTATATTTATAAGTGTTGTCCTGAGTGTTGGCTGAGGATATAATAAGTGACTGAGGTAGCCTATATCCTTTCTCATCACAATAACAGGCACTTGTTCTGTTAATCCTCATTGCTTAACATTGCAGCCATGCCAGATTAGATTGGCGCTGTAAGGATAAACTCTCTATGAGGTCAGTGGTGACTTCTATTATATCAAATATGGAAAGATTATAAGTTGCAAACAGATGGCTAGTGAAAAAAGATAATTATTGAATAATAGCCTGAAAATATACTGACCCAATATTCCACAGAATGGATGAAGCATAGAAGTATAAATCTAATCCTGGATTACAGGTAAAGGTGGTAGCTCGCCTAAGTGGACACAACCTGCTATGTTTAAGTAGAACGAGGCTCAATATATTTTTGACCAATATGGCTTGCTAATGAGTGTGTGGGTGTATTTCCTTCTATTCTACATAACGTTAATAGAAAAAATCATAATGTAAAAGTGAATACTTGAAAGTTACTTACTGATTTCTTAGCCACACACCATGCATCATCTGGGATGTTGTGGTACTGTATCAATGTGTTCTGCAATTTTGTTGACACAGATGGTACGTCAATCTGACCCTCCATGTTTCTGAAATAAAACAGAGAAAGATATAAAGGCACTACCAACAATATATAGGCCTTACTAAAGGCCCTACATCCATGACATATTGAACTAAATTTATATTCTAAGGTTTTACCAAAAAATGGGATCAAGATACATTGGGGAAAATGTAGTTGCTACACTGATGATTTTGCCTTGTCGGCTGGAGCCAGAGCCGCCTTCTCTCAGAAAAATGCCAAGGACAATTTAGTTACCTGTGGCTTCTTCTCGAACACTTTCTCTCCTGCTGAGAGAAACTACTCTATTAGAAATCAACAGTTGTTGGCCATTAAATTGGCCGTGGAGGAGTGGCAACATCTACCGGAAGGCACTCTGCATCCTGTGACAATTTACACTAATCCCAAAATCTCCATACCGCTCAGTAACTAAACCCCCATCAAGCCCGCTGGTCCATGTTCTTTTCCAGCCCATCGTCTCTATGGCTGAGGACACTTACAAGACCAAAGAGATCCTGGACATAAAGTGGTCCTGGAATAAGATCTACTCCCTCATTGATTGGAACAATTCCAGTCCTGAGGAGAGAAGAGGAGAGGGAGCCTCGATAGAATATTAACGCTCCTGCGTTAATCCAGTGTTTCCACAAAGTCCAGACTCAGGAGAAGGGGAGCCATAAGAAGGGTTATTGTAGCACCATACACAGCAGTCCAGCTCCTGGTCCGCAGCTGTGTCTACTCCCCTGCTCCTACATCAGGCTGCGCAGCAGTCCGGGATCTTGCCCCCGAGTCATGCCTGCTCCATACCTCACCTGTGCCACATTCTACCATTCCTGTGCATTATCTTCAAACTAGTTACGTGTTACCGTTTCTTCCAGCTACGTTTCTGACTCTGCCTTGTCTGCCGCCTACCCTGACCGTTTGCCTGTGTTCCGACTATACCTCTGCCTCATCCTTCTGTACCACGCTTCTCAGCTTGTCAGCTGTCACCGCGAAGACCTACGTCGGGGGTAGCGACCTGGAGGTTTCCCGAAGCAAAGACCAGCCAGCCAGCTCTGGTGAAGACTGGGGGCCCCTTTAGGCTATGTTCACACGGCTTATTTCGGGGCGTATTTACGGACGTATTTACGTCCGCAGATACGTCCTGAAATACATTTCAAATACGTGTCGCAAAGTGTGGCACGTATTTCGGGTCGTAAATACAATCCCCCTTCTTTACTATGGGGATTTACATTGCGAAATACACCTCAATAAGTGACAGGGGACTTAATTTTACGATCGTATTTACGGACGTATTTACGCCCGCAAATACGTCGCGAAAATAAGCCTCGTGTGAACGACGAGGCGTATTTTACATTGGAATCAATGCTAATCTAATTGTTCATTATTTGAAACGTATTTCGGGACGTATTTGCGGACGTAAGTACGTCCGTAAATACGCCCCGAAATAAGCCGTGTGAACATAGCCTTAGACTCAACTCCTCAGTGTAGGTAATGCCAACCCTTCCAAGGTGACCTAGTGGATCCATCTCCTGTCTGAAGTGTCCCATCCTGACAATTTAAATCACTGCTATAGACCAGCCCACAGCCTCATCAGTAAATCTGAGTCTAAAGCTGGCTGTGGCCCTGTGAAACTGCTTTGTGAGAAAACCCCTTTAAGCACCAGTATCACATGTCACTTTGTAGCCAATCAGGAGGTACCATGGGCCCTTGTGTATACGAAGGGGATGCAGGTATAGAATAACCCATCATTTTAGAGAACAGTCAGTTGAAATGTGTTGTTGCAAGCTGCAGTTACTAGTCGTTAGTTGAAAATAGGAGTTATTGCAGCAAAAAAAAGAGTCATTTCACCACCAGCCAGTGATGGAGCAGAGGCAGGCAAGGCCTGTACACTGAGCCTATGTAGAGAGACAGAATACTCACACAAAAGAGAGGAAACCGTCAGTAAGGAGGGAGGAAATAGTCTGACAGACAAAACCAGGCTTATGGTGCAAAGTGTACAGGGAGTCCCGAGTCTACCGGAGTCTCAATAACACTGGACCTAGAAGATCTCAAATGAAGTACGCACATGGCAAGTAGAGGGTATTCCTGCTTTGGCTAAAAGGTGCTTGCTGCAGACAAGATAGATAAATGGGAAAATGAGAATGTAAAACCCTCCATGTGAAGTATTGTGAAAGTGAGAGTGAACTCAGGAATATCCCATAAACAGAGGAGAAATGTGCAAGCACGGCCATCTTTCAAGCTTTCAAGCTTATAGTAAGCTATGAGGATTTTATGAAATTGAAAAAACACTTTAAAGGGGTTTTTCTCATCACACGCTTTCGCAGGCTTGAGCTGTTTCTCTGTCTTGCAACTTCAAATCCAGGGGCAAGTCTCTCCTCTCAGTAGGCGTGTCCTCCCTCACTGAGCAGTGGTGACATCATCATTCTGGGTGAGCAGTGGAAGGGAGAGGATGTCACCTCCCTCCCAGGCTGCACAGGCTCCTTGTAACTAGAACACCTGCATTAGTGTAAAAAGTTGTTATATATACAGCCTGTACTGATGAGACAAATGTGAGAAATGCGCTCTGCTCTCCCCTCTGTTATCAGGCAGGAAGTAGAGGGGAACAGACTGTATAAAGCTGTGTCTACACTGCACAGCATTACGATCGTATTTTCAGCGCTTTTAGTTTTTTAAAAGCGCCAAAGATACGATCGTTCGTGCAGCCCCATACACGGCAATAGAAAAGATGAGCTGAAGTCTCCACAGCTCGTCTTTTCTCTGCTCGTCTTCTGGCGCCGGCGTATTATACAACATGTTGTTTAATACGCCGGTGCTTTTAATTTTCTTGGCATCTCCCAATACAATACAATTGTATGGTCGACGTCAAAAAAAACGAGAAACGTAAAACGTGACAAAAACTCCGGTCCTGCGTCGGAAAAAAAACGGATGTTTTTTGTCCGATGCAGTGTAGACTTAGCCTAAGCCTGTGTTATATGGGTGGGAGAGTGAATCTAGCTGCTAGAGACTTGGTAATCATTTACATAGGGCTGTGAGAGGAGCATAGAGAAGCTCAGAGAGCCTTTATTATAGAGACAAAACCATCACAATAAGCTGAGGCAGCTAGTTTCACTTTCATTTTCCACAGCTCAGAGGGAAGTAAACACACAGTGAAGGCAGCCAATCACAGCAGCAGTGCGTTTCCCATACAGAGGGCGTGTCCCAACAGGCTGAACTAAATATCAGTCAGCCAATCACAGCAAAAGGGGCGTAGCCGGACCCCAGGCTGCAGTTTTGGGTGTAAAACACACAGATTAGCTCATATCTGCTATGCTAAATGATTTAGGTCATGCACACCAATTGCAAAAGTGGTTATTTTTACTGTCCCCATCATTAGAGATATGGGTCGACATGTATGAAAGGATATCTGGCGTCTTTTCAGCCCGATATTCATCGCAGCCCCGTTTGCGACATTTGTAAATGGCCTGTACGCCAATATCAGGCGCATTACAAATTGCAAGCAGCACTTTGTAATGTGCCTGATTTCGTGGGCGTGCGGGGCGCAGTAGATCCGTACGAAGCTAAACATTTATAGCTACGCTACGGCATTTCTGGGCACATTACTGCTGGAACAGGTAGAGCACTTTCAAAGTGGTATACCTGAGCCAGGAATGTCGTACAAGCACCAGAATGCACCTGATTTATGACCCGCTGTAGAGCAGATTCATAAATCAGACGCATTCTATATTAATATTATGCGCATGAAATTTGGTGTTTAAACACCAAATTTCATGCATGCCGCCTATGATCTTTGTAGCGAGAAAATCCCTTTAAGTGCAGAGGGTGGTTATGATGAAAATATGGGAATGAAACCAAACCGTGGCTATGAAGTGCTGAACCTGTACTCAGCAATAGATCAGAATACCTACTGAATGCAAACAAAAGGAACATTAGCCTCTGGGGTCATACACTGTATGTGGTGGGTGCATGGCTCACTGGTTTATACTGGGTGCTGGAGGTTGGGTAACAATCCAAATTAAACAGTGTACTTTGCACTCAAAGTGCAAACATCTTTGTTTACTTGTCTTTAGGATGTTACTGGTATTTACTGGGTTTCTATCTCCATGACAAAAAGCATGATCAAACAAATGCAAGTGACAAATACAGCGCTGGGTCTTGGCTGCCATCATCCTGGCAGAAAAGGTGGGAGTACATATATATTCCAGCGAATGTGAAGCACAGCCACATCTACATAAGGATATAGATCCTGTGAGCCCAGGTTATAAGACCATGTTGAGTATAGAAAACATTCACAAGAAAGTAAAGCTAAAGGCATGTGACCTTTTTTAAAACCCTATTCACCTGCTACGGAAAGGACTGGCGGCATCATGCAGATTTTCCAATCCACAGCGTCCCTTACCTGTTGCAGCTATCTGGCAGGGCAGAATATCCACTGTGTGCATATAGCCGAAGCATGGGCACACACACTGGCACACATTTATCGTGGAGTGTTATCATGACAGTGGGAAACCTAGTGAAGGCTCCCGTAGCCAGGCTTGGCCCACAGGGGAATCCCCTGGTGGGCCCCAGAGCGTGGTAGACCTGGAATTGTTTTCTAACTGCATATACATCCTTGAAAGAGACAGAAAAGTAGAGAAAGAGAGGTAAAAAGGAAGAGCCATTTACAATAGCTATAGGGTGGGCCCCTAAAATAAACTCCACCGGTGGGCCCAGAAACAGCTCAACTGGTGGGCCCCTAGAATCAACTCCAACTGTGGGACCTAGGCGCACCCCAATCTGATACTGTCCATAGCTGCCATGTTACTACTCCCATTACATCCTGCCATAGGCAGCAAGCAATAGGCGCGTCATCTTGATACACCCTGTTGCATTATATATAATGAAAAATGGTGTACAAGTGATCATGCCTCCTACTGGTCAAGTACCTTAGGGGGACTACATGTTAGGGTAAAAAGAAGAAAAGTTTTCAAAATATAAAAAAATAAATAAAGTTCAAAAAATCCCCTTTTGTCATTTTATCACATATAATTTGTATCGCCCTGTCCGTAAAAGTCCAAGCTATTGAAATATATCATTGTTTGATACCGTAGAAGTTTGTCATTTCATGTCCCAAAAAAATTGGAATAAAAAATTGATAAAAAAAAAAAGTTGCGAGCATCCCAAAATGGTATCAATAAAAACTGCACTTAAGCCTACAAAAAATGAGCCCTTATTCTGGTCCATAGACGAAAAAACAAAAAATAGAGCGCGACATGTCAGAAAATAAGCGCGTCCAAGCCAGTTTTAGGGCACATTAAATGAGTGTATAATGCGCCTGAATAAATAAACCTGTCAAAAATCTGGTGCCTGGTATTCCTTGTATAGCATATTTAATGAGCCTAATTTAAGTGTATACCAAAAAAAAGGCGCATAGCATATCATTGCTAGCATATTTGATGCGCCTACTTTTGGCGCATTCAAAAGTGTCATGCCTGGCATAAAATGCGCCTAGTTTGGGTGTACCACATTTCAGTTATATAGAGAGTGGTGCAGCCATAATGGGACATGTCACCTACAGTGTTTTTATTTTTCAAAAGTACTAAAACATAACGAAAACCCTATTTCATATTTGGTATCACCGGAATCGTACAAACCTGCAGCATACAGATAAGATGTCAATTATACCCAGCAGTGAACTGCATCAAAACTGAACCTCTGTGTAACTGGTGCTTTGACGTTTTTGTTTTACATAGCAACCCACAGAGACATTTTTGGGAGTTTTGCATTATATGGTAGGTTTAATTGCACCATTAAATAATACATCCTGCAAAAAAAATGGAAATGGTCTATGTAAATGGTAAAATAAAAATGTTATGGCTCTTAGAAGGTCGGAAGGGAAAACAAGCATGATGAAAAAAATCACTATGTCTCCACTGCACAGAAAAACGTGTGTTTTTTCAGAGTTTTTAGTTTTCTAAAAACGCAGAAAAAACGACTGGAAACAGCTCCCATAGACTCTATAGTAAAAATGTCCTGTTGTCTCCACAGAACGTCTTTTCTGCTCATTTTTGTTGCTGGTCTTTTTTTTAAACTTGTTGCAAAAAACGACTGACCACTGCACAGAAAAACGTCCGGTTTTTTCAGGGTTTTTCTTTTTTTTTTTTTTTTTTTACAATGTTGTGCATTTCTAAAAAAAAACACACCAAAAATGCGGCAAAAAACGCAAAATGCTTCAAAACCGGACATTTTTTCAGCAGTTTTTGACAGGCACTGGACAAAAAAACCCCCTCAGTTTTATGAACGTTTTTAGGCTATGTTTACAATGCATCGGACAAAAAAACGGCCCAAACGCGGCCGTTTTTTCTCTGTTGCAGGACTGCGTTTTTTGACACACTTTGTACAAAAGCCGCGGTCGCTTCTCGTTTTCCTGACGTCGCCCATACAAACGAGAAGCGCCGGCGTATACATGTTGTATAATACGCCGCTGCCGAAAGACAGGCAGAGAAAAGACGAGCTGTGTAGACAGCAGCTCGTCTTCTCTATTGCCGTCTATGGGACCGCACTAACGATCATATCTGCGGAGCTTTTAAAAAACGAAAAGTGCTGAAGATACGATCGTTTTCCTGTGCAGTGGAGATACAGCCTTAGTATTTGGTTTTCTGGTCATTTTTTGTCCACTGCAGTGTAGACATAGCATTTGTGGCTAAGTAATGGCAACAAAGAGAACAGCGCAACTCTGAACAATAGCAGCATCCTCACGGACAGTAACCACAGAGATGTGACGTGCCTATGGAGGGCATTGATACAACCCATCTCTATGACACCATCTGCCCTGTCTGCAGGCCACCACCTTCTACTCCTCATCATCTCACCCTATTGCCTCCCCTGAGAAAATGTTCATTACAACCTATGGTAGAAACACAAGTCCCAGCAATGTCTGAGCAGTTACATCGATTCTAGGTGTCTGATTCTCTATAGGTAACAAATCAATACAGGAAATAGCCCAAACGCAGGCAGAGCCGGACACTCACCCTCCGATCCTCCTCTCCCTCTGGATGACAGCTGCTGAGTGTGCTCGGTATCAGCAGTTCCACTACCAGCCAATCACAGGCTTATGTCATTCACAGGGCGTAATTACACCGAGTGTTGCGGCCTATCAGAGGAGAGCTGCATCATAGCCCCGCCCACCAGGCTTCAGCTCTAGTCATTGAAGATCCGAGAGTGGGCGGGGCTTCGAGTCATTCACGCATCTTCCTGTGATGTGTGGAGTGGATGGCATCAGGCGCAGTCATCGTGTTGTTTACTGTATACAGCAGATGACTTCTCTGTTATAACAGCAATGCATTCATGTCTCCAGTGGGAGTCCATCTCCATCAGGCGCAGTCATCGTGTTGTTTACTCTACACAGCAGATGACTGGTCTGTAATAACAGCAATGCATTCATGTCTCCATGGGAGCATTGCACAACCTCATGTCAGAGATCATCATCATAAACACTGATGTATGGCAGGAATGGCTGACCTACTGGCCTGAACACTGGGACCCACTGATGAGACAGGCTGTGTTGTCCACCCTCCAGATAGCATACCCCAATTACTATCAACACAGTGGTGCCATTTCCAAAAAGACAGAGAAATGGTACTGTGCGCGCTGCTATACACCTGCTGTTTTAGAAGTAGACGGCGGCCAACAAGTACTTCTAATGCACTCCGGCCCGGCCCCCTTTCATCCTCCTTTTCCCGTTATGTCACTTCTTTCTCCGGGCACTCAGTACCCATCGGGGAATACGCTGCAAAATCATTGCACTCTATGAGAGCTATGATTGTACCGTAATTGCGGGCATAATTTGGGCATATTGAAGCGTAACTACACGTCGTAGACCCAACTACATGTATTTTGACGCATAATTGCACTGCAGTATGCCGAAACTACACCCTGTATATTACAGTAATTCATACTTCTCATAGAGAGCTATGAATTAGGTCCATCTTCCCCGACACATATTGAACGCCGGGTGAAAGAAGTGACATGCCAGGGATGATATAAGTCAATGGGCCCCCCTGCACTGGCCAGTGCGTACTTGTAAAACACCCGCCGTATGAACATACCTTTAGGCTATGTTTACACAGCACTGGTTTACAGTCAGATTTTTAAGCGGATTCGGTATTTAGAAGCCACCAAACTCTGACTGTAAATCATCCCCATAGATCTCAACAGCTTGGATTTTCTAAGGTCAGATTTGAGATCCGAAAACCGTCTCAAAAACTTAGAATATGTTCTATAATCATCACTTGAAAACAGTGGGTAATAGTACTGTTCAATTGAATTGAATGGTCGAAATTCAAAAACTGCAGCAAAAAAACGGGACAAAAACCTGTACAAAAAAAGAAAAGCACATGTGAAATACTGGTCGGCTTCTGATTAGAATCTGAATTTTGTCCTCTGCTGTGTGGACGTAACCTTAGTGAGATATATGATTAGGTTCAGGGCTGCCATTGACATTCTAATCAGGGCCTCTGAAAAGAGTACTGCCAGCACTGCTTTGATGTCCCTACCCCCTCCCCAATCATTGGGATCAACCGAGACAATAGGGACAGTGTTAATGGGATATTCACTACCTTACATATGAATTTAAAGTGCTTGTTCACTCCACGTTTCTTTTATTAGCACACTGCTGCCCCTTAAAGGGTTTTGTCAATTGCCCCTGACAGAACCCTACAAGATGAACACCTCTTTGGTGGTGCTTGCAACCTTCCTCCCCATTCATTTTTATGGGAGTTCTGGAAACAGCCGAGCAAGTGTGCTTGACTACATTCGGACCATCCATAGACTTGAATGCAGGAGAGCTGCCCAAGCCCTCTCCCGATTCACCGAGGCCAGCATGCTACAAGTGGCTAAACCCCATTAAAGGGGTTGTCTCACTACAAGGATTGCTTTTTATGTTAAAGATCTTGCAAAAACAAGTCACTTTGCAATATATGTCCATTAACAGTGTCCTACCTATTCCTAGTTATCCCCTCTTGTATGAGCTGCATCAGCTCCTCAGGCCGCTATAGTTACAGACCTGTTCAATCTCTCATGATAGGCTGCAAGCCTTTATCGCTATAGCTACAGACCTGGCTTCTACTGCAGCCGAGTAGAAACCAGTAAACACATTCCTGAATTCAAAATGAAACCAGGAGAACAGGATTGAGTAAGATGAATCGATGTAGTGAGACAACCCCTTTAACATAAAAAATTAATATACTTACCCCGGATCCAGCACTGCGCCATCCTCACTCTCTCCATTCTTCTGTATACCTCTTTTTTTTTTTCGAATCGGCATGTCGCTGCTGCAGCCGCTGATTGGCTGTATTGGTCACATGCAACTGCCATTCGGATAGCTCAGTTCTGAACAGTGACATCAGAGAGTGGCACATGACCAATCAGTGGCTACAGCGGTGACATCCCCGTTTGGAAGAAGAAATAGGTATACAGAAAACCAGGGACAGTAAGGGTGGCGCAGCGCTGGATCCGAGGTGAGTGGAAGTTATTTTTGGTTTTAAGCAGCAGCAGTGTGCTAATGATAATGATAAAAAAGAAGAACATTATAGTAATTGTGTTATGTTAAGTATAAATAGAGGTAAGCAATATATGGAGGTATACTTTGTGCTTTGTATGGTCATGTTATTTTGGCACAGTAAGACTCTGTGCACCTAGCTATGTATCGGCATAACTATAACTATATAGGAAGTAGATTATATATAGGAAGTAGTATTATATAGGACATATATATATATAGGAAATAGATTGCTTCACTTTCAATGATGTAGTTCTAATGCAAGCAAAAATGCAACTATAAAGATATAAACAAGCAAGTATCTGTTTTACTTTGCAACTGGTTTTCTGATACCTTTTTATTTTCTTATTCTTCCTTTGAAGTAGCAGACATAGGATGATAAAAGACAATAAGGAACTTTAATTTCTTACTCTTTGTAAAAATAAATTGATCGGATAGCATTATAAAAAAGGAATCTGTGCTTATGCAGTTTTCTTGTAAAAGGTGTTTCACTGGCTATTAATACCAGAGGTTTTTTTATTTTTATTTGAATCATAGCAAAAGTTTTAAGTGTCAGTCACTACCACCCATGCAAGCTTCAATGCGTTGCTTTATGTTGGGATTTACAGTCTTAATTTCTCACCAGATATTTCTCTCAGTGCCGTAAGAGTCTGTGACTTTCCCTTTTAACATGCCACATAGAAAGAAATCTGGTGGTACAAAGGCAGGGCGGCCAATTTCAGCTTTGGTGGTACTGGAAATGTGGCAAGTGGCACCATCATGGGTGTCAATAGGGCAGTAAGGGTGCTTTCACACGGTGCAGTTTTGGTGCGTTTTTTGTGTTTTTTTGGATGCGTTTTTTGTGCAACAATGTATAGCACTAATTGTTGTGCCTTCCTGCACAAAAACGCATCCAAAAAACACACAAAAAAACGCACTGTGTGAAAGCACCCTAAGGGCAGTACTCCTGTCAGGGGCCCTAATCAAATTATTGGGCATTAACATGATCACTCTGATGGAATTATGTGACTCTCTTCTGTTGGCCAGGAGCGTTCAGTAATTGAACATCAGTTACACAATATGCTTTTCATCAGACACTGAATGGTGAAACATACCAGTGGTTTCTGACCTTCTAGCCGCTCAATTGCCTTTGAAAAACCTTTCACACAGCACAGTTTTGGTGCAGTTTTAACTGTGCTCCAATTAAACTGCCTTCTTTTCACTAAGGGTGCTTTCACAGAGTGTGTTTTTGGTGCGTTTTTGATCCGTTATTTGATGCTTTTTTTGTGCAGGAAGGCACAGCAATTAATGCTGTACATTGCTGTACAAAAATCGCGGTAAAAATCACGATTTTTGCCTTTTTTTATGCAGGAATGTACAGCATTAATTGCTGTGCCTTTCTGCACAAAAAACGCATTAAAAACGCATAAAAAATGCACCAAAAATGTACTGTGTGAAAGCACCCTTATCTAAACTGTTTTGAAAGAGATTAATGAATTAGTGTGTGTAATCCACAAGACTTAAAACACAGTCATTGATTACTTCCTTGAAACACCTTTCCGAACAATATAGACAACTGAAAAAAGCTTGCTGGTAATAAAGGCAGTTTAATTGGAGCGCAGTTAAAACTGCACCAAAACTGCGCTGTGTGAAAGCATCCTTAGTGACTTAGTATTCCAATATGCCTGGACAATGAATGCATATTGATTGACACTGTTGCAGTTGTTACTGAATAGTAACAGGAAAAATGTGGAGAGTGCAGCACACAATAGCACTGTCAGAAGCAGGAACCCCTACAGACTGGGGTGGTGAACAGCTGGCCTTCACTTAACACATGTGAATGCTAAGAGTGGCCTTTTTCACACTTTCTATAATCTCCTCATGTTTTTATAGACCAGTGTGTATTTATGTAAACTTAAACTAAATTGTGTCAAATACTTTAAAAGAACTTTGAGGCCAATGAAGAATGAAGCACCTTGTAGGTTCCCCAATTGGGAAACCACACTTTATATGCAATATAGTGCAGAGTTGCATGCTACATGTAAGGGTTTGGTGGATTCGCTGGACCACCGCAAGCGATGATAGTTAAGCCACGCCAGGGAGCAGAGTCTAAGTAGCCCCCCGTTTTCACCAGAGCTCGCCGCAAAGCGGGATGGACTTGCTGCGGCGTGAGGCTACCAGGTCGCTACCCCTGACGTGACTTGCTTGCGATGGTGGCCGGGGTACAGCGTGGTACAAAATCGTAATCCAGATGCATAGTCAGGAACAGGCAGAAGGTCAGGGCAGGCGGCAGAGGTTCGTGGTCAGAGACGGGCAGACGGTCAGAGCATGAGGAAAACAGGCAAGTTCAGGAACGTAAGCAAAGCGGACTGGTACACGGGTAATTAAAACGGACTCCAACACTCTCTAAAGACAAGGTACGCACACCAACAATCTGGCAGAGACTGCTGGGGGCGTATTCCATTTATAGGACCAGCGGCCATCAATAACCAATTAATGGTGTGCTGGCCCTTTAAATCCAGACCAGCCGTCACGCGCGCCCTAAGCAGCGGGTACGCGCATGGCGGCCGGGACAGGTAGGAGTGGCGTTCACAGGAGCGCGGCCAGGTAAGGGAATTGGTGCCAGGTACTGGGCAGTGGGGGCATGGACGCCGGGAGCCGCGGCACCCGCGCAAGACCCCATGCGGGCAGGGGGGCGTCCACGGGGCACCGTGGCACCCGCGCCAGCCCCCATGACAGTTCTCCCCGCTTAGGTCTCCCTCTCTTTTTACGGAACTTGGAGAGAAGTTCAGGTGACAGATTGCCCTTAGGTTCCCAAGAACGCTCCTCCGGCTAGAACCCCTTCCAGTCAATAAGAAAGAACAGCTTCCCCCTCACTGTCTTCTCCGCCAGCACCTCCTTGAACTCAAAGATGTTATCAGAGTTGGCCACAGGAGACAGATCCACGGGAGAAGCGATTCAGCACCACAGGCTTGAGGAGCGAAACATGGAAGGCGTTCGGGATACGCAGAGTAGGAGGCAAGCGGAGCTTGTAGGACACCGGGTTAAGTTGCCGAAGTACAACAAAAGGGCCCAGATACTTGGGGCCTAACTTATAGCAGGGGACCTTGAAGCGGATGTATTTGGCGGACAACCAAACACTCTCACCTGGCTTAAATAGGGGCGGAGGTCTACGGTACCTGTCAGCCTGGATTTTGGTGCGAGCAGAGGCCCGTAGAAGGGCCTGACGCATGGTTTGCCAGAGTGCTTTGATGTCACGCACCTGGGCATTCCCGGCAGGAACATGACACGAAGTAGCCAGAGGGAGGGGCGGGCGGGGATGTAGCCCAAACACCACAAAAAAGTGAAAGGCCCCAGCGGATTCGGAGTCAAGAGAATTATAAGAAAATTCTGCCCAGGGGAGGAGGTCAGACCAATTATCCTGACGGGCGGAAACAAAATGTCGTAGGTAGGTACCTAACACTTGGTTAACCCTCTCTACCTGCCCGTTAGTCTGAGGGTGGTATGCAGACAAAAAGTCAAGCTGGATTTGCATCTGCCCACATAGAGCCCGCCAGAATCTCGACACAAACTGGACCCCCCTATCCGAGATGATATGCAACGGAAGGCCGTGCAACCGAAAAATGTGGTGGAAAAAATGCTGGGCCAGCTGTGGAGCAGAGGGTAAACCGGGCAGTGGAACAAAGTGGGCCATTTTCGAAAATCTATCTGTCACCACCCAGATGACAATGTTTCCAGAGGAGGCCGGGAGGTCAGTAACAAAATCCATGGCTACATGGGACCAAGGTCTTTCTGGGAGAGGCTGAAGCAGACCTGCAGGTCTGAGACGAGGACACTTTATTGCGGCCACAAGAGGTTCAGGCCAGGACAAAGTCTCTGACATCACGGGCGAGAGTGGGACACCAATAATACCGAGAGATTAGCTGCAGAGATTTATGGATTCCAGGGTGACCAGCTGTTCGAGAGGCATGTCCCCACTTTAGGATACGAGACCGCATGGCAGGACGTACGTAGGTCTTCCCGGGAGGCAGCTGTTGAAGATCCACTGGAGCCGCCGTGAGGAGCCGTTCAGGAGGAATTATGTGCTGCAGAGGCGGCTCTAGGCCCACAGTGTCCGAGGATCTCGAGAGGGCATCCGCCCTGACGTTCTTTTCGGCTGGCCGAAAGTGAAGGAGGAAGTTAAAGCGGGCGAAGAAGAGCGACCACCGGGCTTGCCGAGGATTCAAACGCTGAGCAGACTGGAGATACAGAAGGTTTTTGTGATCGGTGAAGATCTCAATGGAATGGCGAGCCCCCTCCAGTAAGTGATGCCATTCTTCTAGGGCTAATTTTATGGCCAGAAATTCCTGATCACCGATAATGTAATTACGTTCGGCAGGAGTGAAGGTCTTAGAGAAGAATCCACAGGTCCACAATCTCCCTGAGGAGGACTTTTGAAGAAGGACAGCGCCGGCACCTACTGAGGAGGCATCCACTTCTAGGACAAATGGGCGCTGTGGGTCCGGGCGAGTCAGAACAGGAGCTGAAGCAAATGCTGCTTTCAGACGCTTAAAGGCTTCTTGGGCCTCGGGAGGCCAGGACTTGGGGTTAGCCTTCTTCTTGGTGAGGGCTACCAGTGGGGCCACCAGTGAGGAGAATTGCGGGACAAACTGCCTGTAATAGTTCGCGAACCCCAAAAAGCGCTGGATGGAGCGGAGACCCACCAGTCGGGGCTATTGCAGGACCACTGAGAGCTTGGAGGGGTCCATCTGGAGACCTTGATCCGAAACGATGTACCCTAAGAAGGGCAAGGAGGTGCGTTCAAACAGGCATTTCTCCAGTTTGGCATAGAGCTGGTGGGTACGGAGACGTCTGAGCACCTGGCAGACGTGATGGCGGTGACTCTCGATCTGGAGAGAAGATTAAGATGTCGTCCAGATAGACTATGATGCAGACGTAGAGCAGGTCGTGGAAGATCTCGTTGACGAAGTTTTGGAACACAGCCGGAGCGTTACAGAGGCCGAATGTCATGACGAGATATTCGAAGTGGCTGTCATGGGTATTAAAGGCCGTCTTCCATTCGTCGCCTTCCCGGATACGAATCAGGTTGTAAGCACCGCGTAAATCCAATTTGGAAAAAAATGTTGCGCCACGTAGGCGATCAAACAGTTCCGAGATCAAAGGCAGGGGGTATCGATTTTTTATGGTGATTTTATTTAGGCCACGATAATCGATACAGGGCCGGAGAGTTCCATCTTTCTTTTCGACAAAGAAGAATCCGGCCCCCGCAGGCGAGGAAGACTTGCGTATAAAGCCCTTACGGAGATTCTCCTGAATGTACTCCGACATCGCCTTGGTTTCCGGGACAGAAAGCGGGTAGACTCTGCCTCGGGGAGGCGTAGTACCGGGTTGCAGGTCAATAGGACAGTCGAAGGGCCGGTGCGGAGGAAGAGTTTCGGCCTGTCTTTCGGAAAAGACGTCGGCTAGATCCTGGTATGGAGTGGGCAGACCCGGCAGGGGCTTCGTAGACTTTGCAGAGGCGGGCCGTAGAACAGGACGGAGTACCGGAAGGCATCGTGAATGGCACGCCGGACCCCAACGGACAATCTCGCCTGTGTTCCAGTCTAGGGTCGGAGCGTGCTCCTGTAACCAAGGAAGTCCCAGGAGGATTTCTGAAGAGGAGCGAGGCAGAACGAGGAGTTTCAGAGTCTCCTTGTGTAGGGCGCCTATCTGCAAGGTGAGGGGCGCTGTGCAGAACCGAATAGCATCCTTGAGGCAATCGCCACTGACAGAGGAGATGAACATGGGTTTCTGCAGAGGGGTCACCGGGAGACGGAACTTTGAGACCAGCGCGTGGCTGATAAAATTACCAGCGGACCCCCAGTCAAGGAAGGCGGTGGCTTGAAAGGTGCTGTCCGGAGAAATGGTCAGACGGGGAGAGGCTGTACTGACACCTAGGGATGCCTCTCCTGCGAACCCTAGGTGCGGCCGTTTCCCGGGCACACCAGACATTCCCCAATGAAGTGGCCAGAGCCGCCACAATAGACACATAGCTGCCTCAGACGACGCTGTGAGCGTTCCTCCTGGGTCAAGTGAGCCCTTTCGACCTGCATGGGTTCATCCTCAGGACCCGTTGGCGGAGGAAGTGGAGGTCGTTGAAAAACGGGAGCTAGACGAGGTAGCCGGCGGGGTCGGGTGACCTCCCGTTGGAGGCGGAGCTCTTGTTGTCTCTCGGCAAAGCGTATATCGATTCAGAGAGGAGGGCAGATCCCGACCCGCGAGCTCATCTTTAATGCGCCCCGAGAGGCCTTGCCAGAAGGTGACCCACAGTGGAGTCGCCCTGACGGAGACTAAGCAGAGCTGCGGCAGCAGAGGAGGTGCGGCCAGGTTCCAGGAAGACCGTGCGGAACCCCTGGAGGAAGGCTTGCAGATTAGCCGTCAGCGGATCTCCTCGGTCCCATAGCGGAGTGGCCCATGCCAGAGTTTTGCCCGTGAGGAGGCTAATTATGAAGGCCACCTTAGCCCGCTCAGTAGGAAATTGATGCCCCAACATCTCGATATGGATGGAGCATTGGCTGATGAAGCCTCTGCATTTCTTGGGGTCCCCATCATAGCGAGAGGGGAGCGGCAGGTGCAGAGAAGGTCCCGGTGCAGGAGTAGGTAGCGCCATGGCTGCAGGAGCAACTGGTGCAGGAGTGGCGGAAGCAGCCGCAGGCGGAGGTAGACGAGCCGCAAGATTCTGCAACATGGCCGCAAGCTGGTCGATACGCTGGCTCTGCTGAGCGACGGCCGTCGTGACGTCCCGGAGTTCGGGCAGAGGTACCCTGGCGGAATCCATGGCCAGATTGTACTGTAAGGGTTCGGTGGATTCGCTGGACCACCGCAAGCGATGATAGTTAAGCCACGCCAGGGAGCAGAGTCTAAGTAGCCCCCGGTTTTCACCAGAGCCCGCCGCAAAGCGGGATGGACTTGCTGCGGCGTGAGGCTACCAGGTCGCTACCCCTGACGTGACTTGCTTGCGATGGCGGCCGGGGTACGGCGTGGTACAAAATCGTAATCCAGAGGCGTAGTCAGGAACAGGCAGAAGGTCAGGGCAGGCGGCAAAGGTTCGTGGTCAGAGACGGGCAGACGGTCAGGGCAGGTGGCAAACAGGCAAGGTCAGGAACGTAAGCAAAGCGGACTGGTACACGGGTAATCAAAACGGACTCCAACACTCTCTAAAGACAAGGTACGCACACCAACAATCTGGCAGAGACTGCTGGGGGCGTATTCCATTTATAGGACCAGCGGCCATCAATAACCAATTAATGGTGCACTGGCCCTTTAAATCCAGACCAGCCATCGCGCGCGCGCCCTAAGCAGCGGGTACGCACACAGCGGCCGGGACAGGCAGGAGCGGCGTTCACAGGAGCGCGGCCAGGTAAGGGAACTGGCGCCAGGGACTGGGCAGCGGGGGCATGGGCGCGGGGAGCCGCGGCACCCGCACCGGACCCGCTGTGGACAGGGGGGCGGCCACGGGGCACCACGGCACCCGCGCCAGCCCCCATGATACTACACTGTTATTTCTATCAAATCTCCCAAGGCTGCCTGCTGGGGCTTCAAACAGAACCCCTGATGACAATATGAACAGAGCCTTAAAGGGGTTTTGCCATCTTATACATTATTGGCATATCGATAAGATATACCATAAATGTCTCATAGGTGCAGGTCACCACTTTGGGACCGGCATCTGTCTCAAGAACGGAGCCATGAAGCTCTGAGTGAAGAATGGGGAAGTGGCCATGCTTCCATAGTTACTCTTCATTCATTTAAATAGGATTTCCGAGTACAGCCAAATGCAAGCACTCGGCTGTACTTGGAACTTTAATTGTAATGGATGTGTGTAACTGTACAAGTACAGCCACTTCTTTTTTCTGAGCTGGGTGTTCTGGGGTCCTTTCTTGAGATAGGTGCGGGAACCTCCTCCATCAGACATTTATGGCATATACTATTGATATGCCATAAATGTATGAAACAGAAAAACACCTTCAGCAAAAAATATAGGTGCTCAGCCATAACAAAATCATAATATTGTGCAGCACTCCCCATAGATGTACTTTATGATAATGTCTGCTGCAAAGCTCATATTGTAATCAACCAGCGCTGCAAACTGAGGCTCCCTTACTGTATGTGGGAGGCTAGTGCAGGCTTTGTCTCCATATGTGAGCAATAGAGAGAAACAAAACACGGAATTGAATAATATAAGAAAAACATCAGTTGGTGAGTCCTGTGCTATACATGTATTTTAGCTCATTATTGGATGAACAGTTTAAGAATTCCAAAAAAGAGACTAAGACGATCATCAGTGCATAAAATGTTGACGGCATTATAGAGCATGAATGTTCAGGGTAGACATTCCAGTATGATTGTAAAGTGTCACACCATTCTCACTGTCATCAATAGGTATTACGAGCAGATGACTGTACAGCAAATTATAGCAGCAAGAGGTAACTGGAAAAAGGCATTTTCCCAGAGGAGCCAAGGAGTTACACTGTTTCTACAAACATATTAATATTATTATTGACTATTGTCGTAGGAAAGTTTATTTAATTTTTACTTTTTATTATATGTTTTTTTATATACTGTTCAACATTAAAATTGCAGCACCATGAAGGACAAGCTGTGCAAATCGCTAAAATAGCAAGTGTTGCTAAAATCTCCAATTGTTCAACTTTTCAAACACGTAGCTCCAATCTGCGGCACATGGGATAAAAGGCAGATTAAACACAGTTTTTTAGCTCCATGAAACCTTAAAAATCACATCATGTAGTGTGGGATGACTGTGTGATTGCCTCTATGTGCCAGTCATCACCACTTGTTGTAAATTGAGAGGGACAGAATCTTTGAACTGAGAGACCTTGGCTTATCACTCTGGCAGATTGCTATTGTCCTAGGCTAAGATGACTCTTTAACCCCTTAGTGACACAGCAGGTTTTTTTGGTTGTCACATTTGTTTTTTTTCCTCCCCACCTACCAAGAGCCATAACTTTTTTATTTTCCATCTACCTACACATATTATGGATTTTATTTTGCTAGACAAGATGTACTTTCTAATGGTGTCATTGATTGTACCATAGAATACCGCGAAAAAGTTTTAACTAGGGAGAACTGTGAAAAAAGTTACTTGTGCCCTGTTTGGAGGGGAGGGGGTTGATTTTGCGGTGTTCACTCTTTGATGTGTTATTTGTATTCTATGGGTTGATACGATTTCAGCAATACCAAATATGTAGGTGTTTTTTTTATGTTATAGTACCAAAAAATTCAAACATTTTCTGTTTATAAATTTGCACCGCAGTGCCACTTTTTTGTACTTCCACCTATGGACCTGAGTGACGGTGCATTTTTTGTGGGCTGAAATATATTTTTTATTTGTACCATTTTGGAATAGTTGCAACTTTTTTGATCACTTTTATTCCAATTTTTAGATGGACGTGAACTGACCAAAAACACGCAATTTTGGCGTTTGCAATCTTTTTTCTTGTACGGTGTTCAGCTTACAGGATAAATTATGTTATGATATTATAGATCAGTCTTTTGTGGATGCGGTGATACCAATTATGTGTAATTTTTTATTATTTAATTTTGTTTGTAAAATGGCAAAACGCATACATGGTGGCGATGGAAGCTTTAACAAGACTTCCAGCTACCATGTTAACTGATCATCACAATATTAACTTTTATTAATATCCTTAAAAACAAGGAAAATACCCTCCCTAGTAAACCCTGGGTATACAGACCCTGCCTACAGTAGGGCTATCACCCCGAAAAGGGTGGTCCCACCCACGAATCTCCTACCCAACCCTAAAAATCCCTAGGACAAAAGTATACTCTAACAGAAAAAGAACTAAACTAGAAACATTTCTAGAAGAATAAATTGATACATCTACAATACTATGATCAGAGTACTCCATCAAAAAATCCTCCAATGCGTTTCTCCCAAACAATACAGAGGGTTCGTAGGGGAGAGAGTACAGAATCAAAAATTATTCAAGTTTGTAGCAGGAATACAAATAGATACCGGCTAATCAGGTGTAAACAGATTATACACATACACAACAGGATGGCACACACGATAACCATCAAACCAATTGCAATATTAAAGGAACCGGAGAAAAATAACAAATATAGTTAATTAGCAATGATGAACTCACGGTACCGCCGATATACCGCAAGGCCATGGACTAGATAGACGTCCATAGCCCGCATGAAGGCACGATTGCCCAGCACAGATATCTGTTCCCAGGAGGAGGAAGATAGTCACAGCCACTGTGACTGAAGAAGTCATTGCGGCGAAACGCATCAGGATGGGACACCAGTGGTATTCATCCCACTTGATGACTAATATTACATCATACTTAGGCCTTCAATGGCGTATGTGCCTTTCTAAGTTATCATTGGCCCTGTGTACTTGGATAGGGGTATTTTGGTGGATAGTAGTTGGATGTATATTTGTGTATTACATGTGTTTTCTGATATGTATAGAATATGTTCAACAGTTTCATGATTTGTTCCTAGATTTTGTGTGTTGGACATTTTAATCTCTTTTCCCAAATTTCTTTGGGCTTTGTTTAGCCAAAAAACTCAGTAAAGTGATTTTTCGGGAAAAACAATGATATTTACATTTACAGATATCTATTTGACACCAACTTTTACCACTGCTTGTCCTTTTTTTTCTTTTTTGGTTAGCCTCTTTTTTTTTTCTTTTTTTAATACTTGTTTTAAAAATTTAAAAAAAAATTATATTTTTTAAATTAATAATGACTCAATTTTCCCCTTTGTTTATTTTATATTATGAATTTTCCCTCTAATCTGAAAATTGGGGATTTTTTGTTCCCATTTGTTAGGATCCCACCTTTATGTTGAGGAGACAAAAGTGTCAGGAGCATATAAAGCATATACCACTGGGAAATAGAGCAGAAGTAGTCCGAACAGGACTATAGTATATTTGTGTTATTGATTTTATTGGGCCTGCTGTGGCTCTGTCTCAGTATCCATTTGTGGACCTTTTTTCATGGTACCCTTGCAGATATCAGAGACTAATGCCATGTGAATTGATTGTATCCCTATTACACCCTGCCAAAAGCAACATAATTTATGTCACACAGTGAGCAGAACAAAAAAAATATCCAATGTCAAAATTGTCATAACCAAAACTATTTAAATTGGGTATAGCTGAAATCGTATTGGCCTGAAATTTTTAAAAAATGTAAATTTTTTCCCCACATTTAAAACCCCGAAAACAAAAACCCCCTTAAAAAATTAAAGTGAAATTTTTTTGGGTTTTTTTTTTCCAAATTTAAAAACCCCACAAAAAATTTTTTTTTAATTCTAATGCATTAAATGGGGGTTTTAAAATTTAATCCCAAAAAAACCCAAAACAAATGTCCGAAAAAAACGGGGTAAAAAGCTGTCACAGATAAATAAAAAACAGTTTTTAGAATGGGGGGAGGTAAAAACATCTACCCATCAAAACCCAAAGATGGGGAAATTTTTAAATGTCTCTTTTTTGGGGGGACCCCACGTTTGGGACCCCAAAAAAAACGCAAAAAATTGAAGGTTTGGGCAAGTCCCTGTACATTAAGAAAGGCTTAAAATTCAACCGGGGGTGGAAAAAACAAGAAAAACGTGCTCAGTAAAAAAATCTACGGGTTCGATGAAAAAAGGGTCAAGGCTGTCCCTCTTCCCCAAATTGGCCCCAAATAAAATTTTGAACGAACAGCAGTGCCCAAATTTGCGGACAATCCCTCTGTGAAAAACCCTTTCATCACGGGGAAGGAGGGGGATTCAGGGACCCCCAGCGACCACATTTATCACATATCCTGTGGATAGGTGATACATGTCAATATTTAAAACAATTTCTTTAAAAAGGTTTTCGTGGTTTTTGATATTTTTTATCCCCTTTGTTGAATGCATTAAGGAGGAAAAATCATCAAAAAAGGGTTAAATGTCGGGAGTTCCATTTTGAACGCAAACTCACAATGTTTTTTGCTCACAAAAGAGGCATTATGCTTATTTTTTTAAAACATAATACAAATTTGGCAATAAACTAGATGGTTCTCACAAAAAGGCACAAGTCTTGGTTACAATGGTTTATGGGCTTGCTGTCCTAGATGCGGTGTTAGTCCCCCTTTTTTTGTCTTAGACTTTTTTTATTAGTTACCCCTTGCTTTGTTTCAAACACTCCGTGGGTTCAGACTTTAAAGGGGTTGTTTCACCACTTGTTTTCAAAACCCAAAAAGCAGATTCAAAATTAAAGCTTTCCTTTGTCTTTCTTGAGCCACTAAATTTGGGGGGTGAAGGGATATTTTCGCCTTTATACCTCACAAAATTTTTGCAAAAAGAAAGGGCTTATGGGAAAGAGGAAGGCTCACAGCTCCTCTATTGGATTAGAATCTTCAATTCCATTTAATTTCAAAAAGGGGTCGGGCCAATTTTGGAAAATGTTTTAAGCAAACGCCAGATAATTTCATCTACAGACAGCTTTTTCGAGGTTTTTTCCCCTTTTAAAGGCAGGGGTAAAAATTGCGGGGTGAGGGGGGCAAAGTGCGGTTTAGAAGGGGGAAATATGTCCCCTTGGGGGAAACCCCCAAGGGCAGAAAAAAGGGAATGCAAAAAAATCTGCCTTTTAAATGTTAAAAAAGTTTAAGTTCGGACGGGAAGAAATGCAAAAACAGTTAGGTAAAGGGTTTTAGCCCCAAATTTGATATTGATGTGGGGCAATACAGAGAAAATTTTAAAAGAAAATTTTTGTTTTAATGATTTTCCAGTCGTTTTTACGTGAAAACCCGGTCTAAGCCCCAAATTTTTTTCTTTTTAAAAAAAAATTTAGCATAACCCCATGGATAGGATTCAGAATGGCCATAAGAAACTCATTTTGGTCCCCAAAATTTTAATCATACCATATTTATCCTTTACATCAATATATAAATGATTCGGGGTGGGAATTAGCCCTTAAGGGGACCATTAAGTACCCGGAAAGGGAAAAATTGTGCCCTTTAAACAAAGATCCCTTAAAATTTGGGCAGATTACCCCATTACCATGAGTTTTGGTTCTTCAGGTTGTACGCAAAAATAAAATAGGAAAAAATTTGTGGGAAATTAATGGGAAAAGAATAGGAAGCTGCCTAGAAAATGTATTGGGAGTACAAGACTAAAGGATCAGTGAATTTTATTTTTTTGTATTCCTTGGAAAGGGAATTTTAGATATTTTGCAGAAATACAGTGGTTAAAGGAATAATGTCTAGTTTGTTGTGTAATACGGGGTTTTTTAAAACCCTTTTCAGGCGTTCACAGGGGGTTTAAAGATGAAAAATTTTACAAGTCCCCATTTACGGGGCCCCCCCATCAATGATGGTTTAAATATTTGGTTCTGAAGTTCTGAACTGTAATTCCCAGCACTTTTGTGAATACTGAAAATTTTTAAAAGGGTTAAACCTTTTACAATGGGAAAATTTTTAAAAAGGGTTTGGTGGCTGTGTTTTAAAAAAAGTATCCAAAAGGAAAAATTGAAAAAAAAACAAGAAGTTGAAAAATTACATAAATAATACACCCAAAAAAAGGGGGCCCAGTGAAATTTACAAAAAAAAAATCTATTTTGGGGTACCGAAAGCGCTTTTAACCCAAAAAGAGAGCATCAGAGTACAACTGAATGAAAAAATCCATAAAAGATGATAGTATGATAAATACAATTCACAGTATGATAAATACAATTTACCAGAGGGAAAAGCATTTTTCCAAAATAAAAAAACAAAAAATTTAAATTTTTTAAAGGTTTTACCATTTTTTAAAAAGAAGTTGAGGGAAATTTGGGCACCAAATGTTTGGATAAACTTTGTTTGCACAGTATACTTTGGATCTGTGTGAGAAAAAAAGAAAAGAAAGTTTATTCCACTAATAAAAAAGAGAAACAAAAAACCCCTAAAGCACCCCCCCAAAATACAAAAAAATTTTCCCTTTAATAAAAAAGCACAAATAAAGACAAAGGGCGACATTTGGGCTTTGCTTTTTTTTCATGTATTTTGCACCAAAAAAACTGTTGCCCTTTTCCCCATAAATATAGAACTGTCTTTACCCCAAAAAACTAGGCGCATTTTACCCCCGGGCCCACAAACTTTTAAAATGCGCCTAAAAAAAGTAGTTTTTGCCCCTGAGATTTTTCCTATGATTTTAAGTTAAGCCAAAATTTTTTTTAAGGGGTTAAGGGGCCTCAAATAGCTATGAAAGGGTTACCCATTTCCAGTTTTAAAGACGGGCAAAAAATTCAGGCCATATACAAAATTAAAATGACCTTTAAAAATTGGCGGGGAAAGAAGGGGTTTGGGGGCAAATTGTTTTTGGCCATGAAAATTTTCGAGGGCCCGAAAAGTCGCCCCAAAACGAAAGATAGCGATAGTGAGGGGGTCGTTTAATGGCAAATACCTTTAAAAGGGTTATGGGAAAACAACAACACCTTCATTCTTAAAACCCAAAAACAGGGCTGGAAAAAGGGCGGGAAATTTAAACACCCAAAAAAGCCCAAAAGGGGAAATACGTCCCTACATTTTTAGGAAACAAAATTAAAGGGTTATAAAAGCCACAAAAAAAAAATTTCACACACCATTCCATCCCTGTCTTGTACCACAGCAGGGAACCCCTTTAAACCTGCATCACCCACAAAAAAAAAAGTCCCCGAGGCAGTATGATTTAAACCTTTCTTCTTACTTAAATGGCATTAAAATATCCCTGCCCTTGGAACGCGCATGACCCCCAAAAACCTGCTTTACCCCAGTTTTAAAAAGTCCCGGGAAAAAAAAGGAGTTTTTAAAACCCAAACCATTTTAGTTTCATGGACATGACAAAATACCTTGCCCTTGGCCACAGCATGACCCCAAAACCCGCATGCCCCCCCAGTTTAAAAAAAGTCCGGGAAAAAAGGGTTTTCAACCCCATTTTATTTGAACTGGACATTGACAATACCCTGTCCTGTCCCGCGAATGACCTTTAAACCTGTCTGACCCACAGATTAAAAAGGGCCGGGGAAAAGGGTCTTTCAACCCCCTTTTTTTATTTTTCACGGGCCCTTGGGACTTTACCTGCCTGGGCCCCCCGGCATGACCCCCAAAAACGCATGCCCCCCAGATTCAAAAATTTGCCGGAAAAAGGAGTTTTTTCCAAACCTTTTTAGTTTCACTGGGCCCCCCCTTTTATACTGCCCCTTTGCCCGGGCCCCCACAGCATGACCCCCAAACCCTTTAAAGACCCCAGTTTAAAAAAGGCCGGGAAAAAAGGGAGTCTTTCAACCCCCATTTATTTAACTGGACATTGAAAAACCCTGCCCTGGGCCACAGAAAAGAGCCCCAAACCCTTCTGCCCGCCACTTTAAAAAGTGCCGGAAAAAGGGCTTTAAAACCACCATTTTAGTTAAAAATGGACATTGACTATACATGTCCTGTCCACAGAATGCCCCATTAAACCTGCATGACCCACAATTCAAAAGTCCCAGGAAAAGGGTCTTTCCCCCAAACCTTTTAAATTTTTCACGGGAAATTTTGACTATCCCCTGCCCTGTACGGCGGGAATGACCATTAAAAACCTGCCCCTGCCCCACAGTTTAAAAAAAAGGCCGGGAAAAAAGGATTTCCTTTCAACCCCCATTTTAGTTTTCACTGGACATTGACTATATCTGTCCGGGGCCACAGCTTACCCCCAAAACCTCATGCCCCCACTTTTAAAAAAAGTCCCGGGAAAAAAGCCCCTTTTTAAACCCACCATTTTATTTCACGGGACTTATACTGCCCCTGTCCTGGGTACGCTTGCCCCTCCTTTAGAGTGCGGACCAATTGAGCTTCATTTGGGAAATACGGTTTTTTAACGCCCGTTCCACCCGGGGTGCCCTTTTTTTTGGGCATTTTTTTTTCTTATTTTACTCAACGTACGGAAAGGAAAAAAGTCCTGTATTTGTTCTCTTTTCCGTGCTCCATACTCCATGCCTTTGAAAAAACCTAATCTGGTCAATTTTTCCGAAACCTCCCTTGTAAAAATCAAAAGGAATTTTTTTAACCGCTATTTGTAAAAGCAATTTTTTTTAGTAGTTTAAAATTTCTAGAAAAACACTTTTTTAAAAATAGGAGGGAAATTCCCACCTTTTCCCTTTGTTTCTTTTTTTTAATTGTATTAAATGGGTTTCCAAAAATACGGGGAAATGATAGTATGTTAAAGATTTTGCAAAAACAAGTCTTTTTGCAATATGTGCCCTTTTAAACAGGGTCCTACCTATTCTGTTTCTGACAGCCCCAATCCCCCTTACCCACTTTGGGAAAATTTGTGAAGAACAAATGTCTTTAAAAAACCAACATTTTTTTTAAAATAGGACCTGTATTATGCTGATTTAAAAAGCAAAATCCCCCCAAAAAATTCAAAGAAATGCCCCTTGAGCCCCCTTTGGGAAACCAAATTGTGAAAAACAAATGTTTTTTTAAGAAACAACATTTTTTTTTTAATAGGACCTTTAGTATTCCCTGCATTTAAAAGCAGAGGGAACCCAAAAAAATTATAAAAATTTAATTTTCTCCCCACTTTTAAAAAATTTGTGGGGGAGAAAACCCACTTAGAACCCACTTTTCTGCCCCAAAGGACCATAAATTATTGCTGTATTCACAGTACTTTCCCCCAAAAAATTAAAAATAGGGCCTTCTCAGCCACTTTTAAAAATTGTGAGGGGAAAACCCACTTAGAACCACTTTTCTTTTCCCAAAGGCCTGTTTAAATTGCTGAAATCCACGCAACATGACCCAAAAAAAATTAAAAATTTGGGAACTTCTCAGCCATTTTTAAAAAAAAATTGGGTGGGGGAGAAATCCCTTTTTAAAAAGCCACATTTGTTCCAAAGGACCATGTTTAAATTGTTTGTATCTCAAGTAAAAGCCCCCAAAAAAAAATTATAAATATGCCCTTTTTAGCCACTACTAAAAATTGTAAAGCGGGGAAATGCCATTTAAAAAAGCCACATTTCTGTTCCAAAGGACTTTAATTTAAAATTGGGCTTTATCTCACGGGAAACCTTGGCCCTAAAAACCAAATTAAACAATGCGAAAACTTTTTAAAGAAAAAGTGATTTAAATGGAATACGGTTTTTGTCATAAAACCTTGCTTTTTTTTTTTACGGGTCCCCTTTCACAGAAAAAACCAGAAAAATTTGAAATTGTTGGGAAAAAAAAATAAAAATTGCAGTAAGAAATGTTCATTTTTAAAAAAATTTTTCAAGAGGACCTTTTTTGGGGTTTGAAAAAGGAATTTAAAAGGTAGACCGGCAACTAACCCGGGTTACCCGGCAATTGGGGCCACAACTCATCAGAGATCCATGCCTGATTCATCTTGAAAAAAGGGTAAAACACCCAACTTTTATCTGGGGAAAACCCGGGGATGCGTTTGCCCTGTAATGCTCCCCCACCCTGTGCTAAAGGGTTTCCGGACAGATTTTCCCGCGGGTTTCCGGGGCAGGAAAAACACCTTTTAGGGCGGACGACCAGCTGGGGGCCATTCGTCCTTTTTGGGGTTCCCCAAAGCCCTTTGGGTCCGGGAACACATAAAAAACATGGGTTTGTTGAGCCGCAGAAGTGGGGTGCACCATGATTTAAGCTGGCCTTGGTTTTGGGGATTTTGCCCTGCTTTTGCATGCGTGGGGGGGGGGTGGTAAACAAAAAAGGGCCAAGGCCCCCCATTAGGTTTCTGCCACCTTGCCTCTGCTGCCGCACGCCTATTTGGGCACTTACGCTGTCACGTGGGATGTTTGTTCCCCCGGTAAATTTGGGGGAACTTGAAGCAGACGAAACCCAGATGCCCCAGTTGATCAATCAGAAAGGTCCCCCTTTTCCTGCATTTTACTCTTTTTTGGGGTTGGGGGGAAGGAAAGTGTTTGATTTTGTTTTGAAAACCGGGATCCAGGAGGGTGGCCACCCAGAAAAATGTTTTTTAAATTTGAGGGCCCTTAAAAATACGAGGATCATGTTGGAGGAAATGGGCACCAAGCCTCTTTGTGAGAGTTTGGAGCCTTTTTTTCCAAAACCCCTTTTGGGTCAGGGGCACTAGAAAAATGATCTTCCTCATTTTTCCTCCTCCGCCCAAATTCGCCCCAAAACCTCTTTCCAAGGCGGGATCGGTAAATTCGGGTCTGGAAAATTCCTCCCCTCCTCCCCCTCCCTGCCTCCGGCACAACTTCAACACAGCCCGGGATTTGCCTGAGATAAATTCCCCCAAGAGCGGGATGAGCCCCCTTTTAACTATTCTGGACCCCAAAACCACTCCCTAATGAAGACCGTGAAATTGTGAAACTGTGGGGGCCCTTTGGTGGATTTGCGGAGAGAAAGGTTTCCGTGTCCGAAATCTTGCCGTCTCCCCTCCGTCGCTGGGGGGGCCTGTTGTTTCAGAGTGCCCAAGGGGTTCGTTCCCAAAAATTAAAATCACCCAAGGTCATGCTGACAAGGGCATTGTCCCCACTGACCATTTTGGGGTTTCTTAAAAAACGGGCCCAAGGATGGTGCAGGCTTTTTTCACCTGCCTCCACTCTCTTTGGCTCAACCCCCCGGGTCCCCCCCCCGCTGCTTGTCGGGGCCATGGGGTTCACTTGTACTGCGAAATGGCATTGCGTTTGCTGCCACAATCGCTGGAGCATGTGGGGGGTTTTGAATTCCAGTGTTTTTTCCCCACGTCAAAAAATGAGACGGTTGACGGAGAGGGAGGGCCTGGGTTTTTCTGGGGGACAAGATGCCCCCCAGAGGACCTTTGGGGAAAGGGAAACCCCGCAAACCCTCCTGCGGTTTTGAAGAGTGTGGCGCCGGCCCAGAGCCCCCGTCAAAACCCCCAAAACATCCACCCCGCCCCCCCGTGGCTGTCACAGAGATATACGGCCTTGGGCCCTGCCCTTTCTAGTCCATGTGTCGGTTTGGTTAGGTGGCTTTTCCCCGGGCCCCAGATTCAACAAGGGCTTTGAAAATTTTAAAATGGGCAACCAAAGGGGGGCCCAGGGCAGGGACGGCTTTTTGGCAAAGAAATGGGCCCGCTCGGCTTTTGGTAAATTTGGGGGCAGGCAAGGGCCATGAGTTGGGGGAACCCATCTGTGTCCCCCCAGAGGAAAAAGGGGGCATTTCCAAAGGGCCAAAAACCTTTGGGAATGCCGACATTCGGCTTTGGGGTTTGGGATTTGGGTTTTGGGCAAAAATGTTTCTTCTGCTCCCAAACCCGGGAAGAAAAGAAGGCTGGGCTTTTCTAGACTGGCCGCTGAAAAGGGTTTTCAGGTCGTCAAACCCGGCGGAAGGGGGAAGGGGTAGGATGGGTTTTCTGGGTGGTTCTGGTGGTACTCGGGGGACGGTGGGGTGGCCCGGGGATCCCTGATCATGACCTGGGGAAAAATGGGCAAAATGAGGGAAAGCTTGTGGTGGCGGGGGGAGGGGGGAAAACAGGGGTGTTTACAGGGTTTGGGAGGCCCGGCGTCGGTTGGCCTTTTTTGGCCCAAGGTTTTTGCCTTTCCCTTTCAACTCATGCAATTTGCTGCATGTTACTAGACAATTTTTGGGGGTGGTTAACCACCAAGGGGGGGGTTTTTGTCTCAAAATTTTCGTTTAACGGATAGGGGGCATAAAGACATGCTGGGGTGAAAACAGAGGATTTGGCAAAGAAGGCCCCGTTTGAGAGGTCCTGGCCCTTTTTTTACCCGGGGGATAAAGCGAGGGGCGGGGGTTTCGCTTTTACGGTTTGGGGGGCGGAAACAATAGCGGATTCTGCGACCGCCCCCTTCCTTTTTTTAGGCGGAACCCGTACTGGGCACTACCCCATCGTCTTCCTCCTCATCCACTGATCAAGGGGGCCGCAAGCAAAATTCTTTCGAAAAGAAACCCCGTTGGATCCGCAAAATTTGTATCATCATTTATCAACAAAGGTGACTTGGTCTCCTGACATTCTCATCCCGGGGCTGCGGCTACAAGCAAGAAGGGGCTGCAAGGGCTTTCCGACCGCCCCGGGGTTTTTTTCCCATTTAAACCCGGGTTTCCCCTTCCCTTTCCCCTGATGGCAACAGTTTAAATGGGCGTCAAGCAGAGAAAATATCCCCTTTGGCCTCTTGATCTTTTAAAAATGCCTTTTGGGCCCCAACCGCATTTTTTTTCATCAAAGAGGGCTTCAGAAAAAAGGATTTTCCACAGTGGTGGGTACACGGTTGACATTTGGCGCCCTTTTTTTTGGGCGGATGCTGGTGAGTTTAAAGACGAATTTGTGGCCGGGGGCTGGGGGGGACGAGGGGGTAAGACTTGGTGGATTCAGGTTGCATTAAAACCCCGAAGGACAGATTGGGCGCTGGTTTGTTTTCTGAGGGTTCACAGGGCCCTGACCCACGTTACAGGCCTGACGGGCCTCCAAAATGAAGATCCGCTGGCTTTCGTGTTTTTCGCCCCCAAATGGGAAAGGGGCACCCTTTTTCGTAACCCCTACCTCCATGTCCTACCCCCCCCTTTGCTCGCTTCCATCTGAATTTTTGCTCCCCCGTTCAGAAAAAATAAAAATTTGAGGGAAGGAAAGGAAAAATTTTTTGGGAAAATCTCTTAAAAAAAGACGGCAAATCACCGCTTTTCTCAAATCCCTCAAATCAAAACAAAATTGCCAGGAATTTAAATTAAATGAAAGGGGGATCTATCCCAAAAAAGCTGGCCTGCGGGCCCAAAATCAAAAAAAAATTATCTGAAAAAATTCGGAAAAATACAAGGTAAAATTTTGGGGGACCCATTTAATTAAAACCCGTGGAGATATAAAAATTTCTGGGTTAAAAATTTTTGTGCAAGCTTCCTCAATGAACAAAGCTTTTAAATTCGCCAAAGTCAAAAAAAACGTATAGTTATTTAAAAAGTAAAATACAAATAATTTTTTTGGGACCTTTAATTTTCCCCGTGGTGAATATAAAATTGCTTGGGTTCAAATTTAAGTCAAGGTGGAAATAACAAAAAAGGGGGGGAATGGGCAAAAAATTTAAAATGAAAAAACCTATCGAAATGTATACGATAATAAAAAATGGAGTTTTTCACCTAAAAAAGAGACCTGCGTTAATAGAAAAAAAGTGTTTTTCCCCAAAAGGTTCAGGTGCCCAAAATCCAAAGGAAAAAATTTTTTAAAAAAAACTTTTTTAAAAATAAAGCTATTGCAGTGCAATGTCAAAACAAGTCTTGAAGAAAATTTTTTCCAGTATTCTTTATAGGCTGGTTCTATTGTAAAATACAAGATATTTTTTGGAAAATTTTTTAAAATTTTACCGGTGGTGACTAAAAAATTGTGGGTTCAAATTTTAAATGCAAGGTGGATATTCAACAAAGTGGAATGGGCAAAATTGAAAAAAAACACCTATCTGAAATGAATGATAATAAAAAATGGAGTTTTTACCCTAAAAAAGAGGGCCTGCATTCCCGAAAAATTTGTATCCTATAGGTTCAGCTGCCCAATATAAAAGGAAAATTTCAAAAGAAAACCCGTTAAAAAATAAAGCTATTGCAGTTGGGAATGTCTAAAACTTTAAAACTTGGTGAAAATTTATCCAGAAATTTATTTTTTAGAGTTGTCTGGGGTTCGCCCGCGGGGGCCCCCTGCCCTCCCCCGTGCCTTACAGCGGGGAGATTTTCCCTTTTTAAAATTTCCCACCTAACTATATAAAATTTTTCCAATCTCTAATCTAACTAAATTGTAAGGGTTTACGTAATAGTAGGGGTTTCTCTTTTGAAAAAAAAAAATAAAAAAAAAAATTTGGGTGAGCTGTTTTGGGCACAAACAAGCCCTCCTTTTGCTCTGAGACGCCCGAAGACACGAAAGGGTGGGAAAAGGAAACGCTGTTCTATGAAAAAAGAAAAGGGCATGTTTTTTTCCCGCAAACGAACCATAAACATCCCAAATCCTTTAACTTCGCACACACCTCTCACCCCGCTCTATTCTTAAGTGATTTGTGGGCCCCCAAAATGGAAAAGGAAGCGCCGAAAAATGGGGGCGATCTTAATAGATGATTTCACGATTTTTTAAAAAATAAATTATCGCATGATCTAAAAAAACTGTTTAAACCCTTTAAAAACTGTGCCGATTTCAACTTTGTCGATAATAATCGCTCAACACTAGTAGAGACTCCTCTTTTCTGACATGTCATCCAGAAACGTCATTTTTATTTATCAGATTTCTTTTCCCTCTTCCCACTGCCCTTTTTAAAATCTAAATTATACAGCAAAAGTTAAAAAAATAGTCGGATTGTTGGGTTTTAAAAAATCTGGGGCCCGTATTTTACTTTTCGGGTTTTTTTTTTAAAACCCTTTTTTTTTTTTTTTTTTTCCTTTATTTTGCGGTCTGTTTTCAGTCAGTCCACATTGAACACTACTATAATCTGCTGTTTTCTGTCAAATTATGAAAAAATTTTTTTTTATCTGGTTTCAGATTTGAAATTTCCCACCCCCAAAAATTTTAGAGTGTAGAAACCGCTCGATTTTCTTTTGAGGGGGTTTTATGGGGGTGGTTTACGTCAGATTTTTTTGCAGATTCTAAATACTAAATCTGCATAAAAAAGCTCTGTAAAACCCTTTCCATGTGACAAAGCCTAACTTTCACGTACTCCCGAAATCAAATTTTTAAAAAACTTTTAGGCAGTGAGATACAGACTCTCAGCTCCACTGAGATCAGGCATCGCCTATGAAAATCAAGAAATAGAGAAAATTTAAAGACTTGTAGCTTGGGGCGCCCAAATTTTTAAAAGGCATATCTTGGGTTTGAAAAGGGGTTTTCCTTCCGCAAAAAGTTTTCAGCCTTTTTTTTAAAATTTTGGGACTTTTGTAATGTTAAAATTTCTCCCGTGGGTGGTGCTACACAAAAAAACCTAACATGAACAAACAACTTTCCCCACAGATTACAGCTGATTGGTAGGGGTTTCTGTAGGGGAAGAGGGCACATTCTTTTAAGAGGTTTGGGGTTGTTTTAAAAACCTTAAGGCCCCTGTTCCCCCCCGGCCCGGAATTTTTTGGCGGTTTTTCAGGCGGTTTTTCGGTTTTTTTTAGGGCCTCCCGAAAAAAACCGTCCGAAAATGAGCACAATGGGGCTCTATGGAAAACCCGTGCAGCAGTCCCCATTGCACGGGATTTCAGTTTTGTTGCTCACGGGCCACCCGCAAATCATTGTGCTTGCACATTCTTCCATCCGGTGAAGGGGGAGGGCTTTTCTCTGCACATCGCGGAGAAAAGCCGTCCCTCCCGCGGCCGTGTGCACTGCACACAAACCGGACAAATACCGGTATTTGTCCCTTGCCGTGGGGATGCAGCCAGATGGTTTTTCACACCACCGGCGGTCCGAAAATCATAGAACATGTTCATTCTTCTGACCGGTTTCCAGACTGAAAATTAACATTGGAGTCAATGTTAACCACTCAGAAAGTGAGTGGTTTTTGACGCAGTTTTTGATGGAGTTTTTTGGGCGGTTTTCGCAAAAAAAGTGAAGCATGATCCCACCTATAATGGGTGTTTTTGGAGGTCCTTTTGCACATTTTTTACATAGGATCCTGCAAAGCACTTCATTGTGAACAAGAGTCTATAAATCCTCTTTTTAGCCTAAAATAACCAAATTTCTTTTGTGCTTAAAGTGAAAAAGTTGACCTTTGTGCATCATTGTTCAATTGTGGAGATAAAAAAAATCAGGAATACTTTTGCACTCAGTACACTTTTCAGCTTGAAAAACAGTCCAAAAACCGCTGGAAAAACCAGGACAAAAACAGTGACAAAAACAGTTCAAATACCAAAAACAGACCGGCCACCAGGTGTGACCTCAGAATAGTCCCCGGCAGTGGCAGCTGACCAGACAGGCCAGAAGTGCCACTGCTAGGAACCAACAGGAATAGGGACAATGATACAATAGACTAGGGTAAATATGTGCAGGTACAGAACAGACATAGAAACAGAACTAAACTAAATAGACAAACAGATGCCAAAGGGGAAGGTTAAACAGAAGGCCAGGTACAAAACTTAAACAAACAGTACACAACACCAAGAACATGACAGAAAACAAAGCAGAGACTCCAGCTATGACACTGGTTAGGAACTTAAGGCATGAACTCACAAGGCAACCAGCAGAAACATGGCAAGGACACTGACATTAAGAACATGGCAAGGAAACTCACATACAAAGACTAAGACAGACATACACATGGAGACCACAAACAACATGGAGGATTCCACAGGGATACCAACATGACACACCATCACATAGCACAATATAAGACAACAAGGATCAGGCAGGGAGAGTGGTGGAAAGGGATTGCCAGATGAAGTCCAACCCCGCTGCACGCTGTGGGAATAAGTGAGAGCATAATGTGGCCACCGTCCTCTATAGCATGACAAGAAAATAGGACAGCAGCCAAGATGGAGGAGCAGCATGGCTTGCAAGGGAAAAGCCGCACAGCAACCGCAAAGGGGTAAGCAACAGCGACAGGAACACAGGCATGTCTGCAGTTTGCAGCAGAGACCACGGCCATGTCCACGGCCCAGAACGGAGACTGCAGCATAGACCGTGATTTTGCTTTTTGGTCCGCTCCTAAAACTAAAATAAAAAAGTGATCAAAAACTCATATTTAACCCAAAATATGTATCCAATGAGAACTACAACTCGCCCTTCAAAATGCAAGCTCACACAGGGCTCACACTGACAGAGAAAAAAAATATAGTTGTCATAATGTGACAACATAGAAAAACATTGGAAATGAGAATGTAAATCTATTTTTCCTAAGTAATTTCAGCAGCAGAATAGTGGGGAGTCTCCGCCTTGCAGGCTAATAGGACAGATGGAATTTTTAATGACATTGATATCCTATAATGAGATCCCCATACCAATATGTATAATTTATATAGTTCAGGCTGTCTAATAGGAGGGGAGCCTTGTGCTGCTGGACGGATTAAGGGAAAACGAATTTGCATTCTAAATCTCCTGCTTCCTTTATGTCCCTATCAGCAGCACAATATGCAGATATAGCAAGAAGAGTTTGGGGAGGGACTTCTCACAAAGACCTCAGAATCGAGGTGTATCTGACCTCCAGAATTCTTTAATGCCAAATAAATATTTGGCCTAGTATTGAGCCCTGAGTAGCATGGCCATCTTTACAGCATTATGGGCCTCTGGACAGAGCTGTGCTCTGGGCTCCCCAACCAACATTTTTTAATACTATCTAACAGTACTACTGTCTCTGTTTCCCATAGCAACCAATCAGAGCTCATAGCAACCAATCAGAGCTCCGCTTTCAATTTTTCAGAGCACTAGAGGAATTAAAAGCTGAGCTCTGATTGGTTACTATGAGCTTTGATTGGTTGCTTTGGGCAACAAAAACAGACTTAGGGTATGTTCACACGGGGTAATATCGGCGTGCATTTCGCCACGTATCTGCGCTCTAATATGGGCAAGATGCGCGCCGAAATAACAGTAATCCATAGTTCTCATAGGATTACGCCTATGGATTACGCCTCCTCTCCCCGCTCGTACAATACGGTCATATTGTATGTATGGGGAGATAAGTGTCAATTACTTGCGGCGAATACGCGCCGTGAGTAATGAATGTCTACGGGGCCGGCGTCCCTACGTGCGGATTAGCGCGAGCACCCAAAACACACGATGTACTGCGGCGCATACTGCACATCGAGTGAACATACCCCATATAATTTACAGCCCATATAATTTATGATTTGCTGGAGACCTTGAGCTGTTAGCATCTTCAGATGGCTCCTCAGCCTAGCTAGGAAGAATCTGTTTGAGATAGCTCCACAGGCCTGGAGCAAAGGGCTTCCCTATTGGGTGGAGTCTTTCACCAATCCAGATTGCACAGGTCTTGAGGTTACAGAGCACAGTGATTGTCTGACCCCTGAGGAGACTTTTTTTCTGCTGTGTAGTGAATTCCCACTGAGGCGGTCTCATATGAGCATGAGAGCATAGAATTGCCTCTATTGCAACCCCCATTACAGGGCTCAGTGGGAGATGTGTTGCACTGTGCAACAATTCCCACTCAGGTATTCTCATATTAGCATGATTTCATAGAGATGACTTTATGGCGGCACACAATACACGGTTCAATGATTGTCTAACCCCTTGGGAGACTTGTTCCACTGTGAAAAGACTTACCAATAAAGTGGTCTCATATGAGCATGAGTCCCTAGAATTGTCGCTATGGCGGTACTCATTAGCCCAATACTGTACTTGCTGTCTTTTATAACAGTATCCTGGCAGAACTGAGATGAGAGACCTTGGTGAATTCTCTGATTCATAGAGGAGGAAGTGAAACTCTTAAACTTATCAGAAATCTCAGAATTGGATACAAGTTGTGGGAGTGAAGTGGTATATTTTCCAATCTAATAATCAGCTGAAGTTTATTAGGCACTTTATAGTTAGATAGCTAAAAAACTCTGAAGTGTTCCCTAATAGAGGTACCTCATTGAAGGACCGAAGTGAGGACAGTAAGACAGCTAATTGACAGGGAGTAATCCAGAGGTTACATATAGTTTCAGAAGCTGGTCAATAGAAGGAAGGATACTAGGAAGTCTGCCTTACTGGCACCCATCACTGTTCTCAAAACTGTGCAACATCAGTAATCCAGAGGGCAGGTACAAAATGGCTACTGACTGTTATTGCTATCAATAGTCTTTTGTCACCTGATCACCTGGCTCCTTTGGGACCACTGAGTAAGATCTTCTACACTGTTTTAAATTGGAGGAGACCTGTCTCTCACTCAGAGACCATAAATTTTGGACTATGAGAGCAAGGGCTGTCTTTTTCTGGCTTCTCTCTGAGGACACTAAGTAATATCTTCACTGGACTAATGAGAAGTTCTTCCTGCTTTCATTCGAAGGACCAGGAATCCAGACTGTAGAAGAAAGGGTTGTTTTATTTTGGCTTTTTTCTGGGAGCACCGAGTAAGCACTGCTTCTACCTCTGCTAGCTTGTAGTGTAGATTGTCTCTGTGGTGTCACTTAACAACAAGGTTTTAGCAATATAGCCCTTTATTGGAAGCGTGGTCCTCCTCAAGGTCCATAGTACAGTAGCTCATCTAGCTGTGGTCCAAATAACCTACCAGGTTAAAATGTTAGTCACAATCTATATAGATTGCCATAGCTCTATTCAAGCAGCCTTGTATATTTTGTCTTCAGAGAACTATGCTCACAACTACAAAATTGTTATACAACACAGCAGAATAGAAAGAAAGTTGACAGCTTTATTTAAAAGCTTGAATGATTGTCAAGGAACGCACATGCCATGCAGTCTGAACTTGTGCTTAAAATGTGGGAGGGCTGAGCAATTCCTAAAAAAAAAACTGTCCAGGCCGCCCGACTTCGCCCGGGGACCTGTGCCTAGGTCTCATGGGTGAGGTGAAGACGTATATGTTCCTCACCTGACCACACCAGTCACTCTCAGTTCTGCATCTGGTTTCATGTTTCAAATCCCTACCATTCTGGACTCCAGTTCAACTGGGAACATTATCCATCCATCTCCGGTTTCTAGGTACTGCCTGTCTGTCTTCTGTCTAGAAAAGCCTTTGCGATTTTCCTCCATCAATGGATAATTTCTGAAAGAAACTGTTCCGTTCCATTCCAAGCTACTGACTCTCATGGTTGGGAGGTCCCACAAGGAGAAGATCTCATTCTACATTCTGCCTTGTTTCTCTGCTACAATTCTCCTGAGTCTCCTGTGGTTGCAACTACACGCTCCTGCGTTGGATTGGAAAACATGTGAGGTCGTCCATTGGAGTCAGCAATACCCCTCACGCTGCCTCAAGCCTCCCCATGTGGTGCAATCCTGCCCACCTCTCCCCCTGTCGACTACTTATGTTGTTCCTGCTGTGGCCCCCTCAAGTTCAAGATAGCAGGCCAATTTGTGTTTCCCTTATTACACAAAGAATTTGGCGGCCATGTAAGAAGAGAGGCTTAAGGGGGGGGGGTACTGTCACTATCCTCGGTCTGGTGAATATCGGGGGCTCCTTAGACCCTGCTCCCTGGCATGTTCTACACCATTTCTCACAGTGACTAAGAGGATCCATATACCCGGCTACCATTTCAATGATGCCATGTATCTTATGGAATTTTGTATCAGTATCCTCCTGTATTCTTCAGCATAAATCTTTATAGTGTTGTACTGAGCCCATATATCATCAGTTGCAGCCTGGTAATTCACAAGGCAACATCAATTTATCCATTGGATCTTTTGAGTAAAAATTGAGGGAATGGAAAACATACCATTATATTCATCTCATTAGTAATCCTCAGACCAATATATCTAGATGAGAAACACTTGTTTGGTTAGGACTTCTGGTGAGAGGTCTAAATGAAGAGCATAACCCTTCCTTCACTCTGTTTAAAGTTGCTTGTACATATTTTTTTATCCAGATTACCCACAACCACCTTGTGGGATGGCACCGGAGGAGGGATGCCGTAGTTTGAAGAGTACAATGCAGCAATAAATATTCATAACCATTAAATAATAATGACACTTTGCAGCAATGGATATAGTGCATCACCCTAATGGCTCACCCACCCCATGCACATCGACAGGCTGGACATCATCCTTTGGGAATGTCTCTCTGTAGCTGTGGTCAGAATTAGATATCTGAAACAGATATAAGGGTCTGTCCACACAGCAAGGGTTTTCAGTTGGTTTTTCAGATGGTTTTGGATTTGCAAACTGACTGTCAACTATCCCTGTAGACATCAATAGAAAATCCGCCCAGTAGTCTACACTGCACGGTTTACTACAGGGTGGATTTTCACACCTCCGGCATTCCAGAAAATTCGGAACATGCACAATCTTCTGGCCAGTTTTCGGGTGGAAGGTGTGCTATTCAGTGGTTAAGGGGAATGGCTGAAGCCGCAAACCACAAACAGAACCGTCCACCAGAACCATTCAAAAGACGATAAAATACTGTCTGGATTCTTAAACAGAATCTGACCGGCATCTTACAGTTGCCGTATACTAAGCTTTATAGTTAAAAGCACAAGGTAAAAACAAAGACTGAAAGGAGCAAAACTTCATGAAATTAAACAGAAATGCTTTAATTTTCTGAACCACCAACAAAGATGCAGAGAGCAAAACACAATTTGAATTGTTGTGCAAATCAGAACACGCTGAGAACTAAAACAACTAGAACTAACTACAGGTTTGCCAAGGCATAAGCACAATGAACACATTGTGCATCAAATTAATAAGGGAAGAAAACACATTGCCACAAAAATATAAAGGTAGATTTCTACAGATATATAGAAATATACTTATCTTTAGGAGACAGTCTGAACCTCCATCTGTCTTATGCTCTGTAGGACAGAGATACACAAAAGGGTTGGGTCCAAGGATCTTGAGAGGGGCGCTCTGATTGGTTGCTATGGGCAATAAAGAGAGTTTTAGACCTAAACAGTTTTCATACATGTGGCCCTTTGTGTAGAGTATTCAGACAACATGAAAGGATTCTAGGGCCGCTGATTATCTTGTTTGGGCTAGAAATTTTAAATGGAAGCCTCAAAAAGTTTAAAATACATGCAATATAGAAAATATCTCAGCTAAATGTACTTAAAGGGGTTGTCTCACTACAAAGATTGCATTTTATATTAAAGATCTTGCAAAACCTTTTCTATGGGCACCATTAATTTTATCCAGGCCAGTTTCATTAGTTTGCTTTTTAAAGTTTTTAGTTGAACTACAGTTCAAAAACAATGTAAGATTTTAGTTGAGTTTGAGTAAATTTTAATTTTTTACTTTTTTTCAAGTTATTTCAGTGACTTTTGTGGGCTTTTCTTTCTTTAATGGAAGGGTACCAACAAGTTTGTCCATGAGTGTAGACGCAGGTCCCAACTTTGGGAAACACACCAATCTTAGGAATGGGCATCTGAAAGACTTGGCGCTTGCACATGTCTCTTCATTCTGTTCTGTGGGAGTTCAAAGTACAGCCGAGTGGTGTGTTCGGGTGTACAAGGAACTCACATAAACAGAATAAAAAGCCTTGTGCAAGTGCAACCAGCTCACCATTCTCAGCCGACAATTTTAGGGTCCCGTTCCCGAGATAAGTGTGGGACCCAGAGGTGGGACCCATATCCATCAGACTTTGATGGCCTATTCTATTAATAAGCCATCAAAGTCTATGATGGAAACACCCTTTTAAAAAGTCTTTTTTTTTCACAGAGCCGAATCTCCACAGCCAGCTTCAGCCTTCAACTTCCAGTTCAGGCTGTGGGTGGTTCAACACCAGTGACTTACATTTCAGGTTTTGCTACTCCCAGACTAGCCTGTGAGAGCAACATAGCAGACGGAGAAGTTTTAACAGCAGAACACAAAGCTACAGAGCTTTAAAGGGTTAAAGTTTGTCAGTGAGAAAGATAAACAAACTGCAGCTGATAAGACAATGCAAGAAGTTTTGTCACAATCTTGGTTAGGGCTACTAAAGCATAGAAAGGTGGTTTTCTAGGGTAACTTGAGTGCACAAGCAGAAGATAAGAACTGCTCTAACTTTAAAAGGAAGCAGAAGCAGAACAGCAATGTATTTCGTGGTAGTGTTTAATTACCTTTGCCTACATGTTTAAAGCTAATAAATGAGATGGAAATACCTCTTAATATATACAGTACTATTAATCACAGCTATAGTTATTTAGTTATAGTTATTTGGTGCCAGGAGACAACAAGTGCTATAATATTATTAAATTAAAATATTTAGCAATGTGTCTGCAATATTGAGGCATTTGCTTAAAAAGAGTACAAATGATTGAATATCTTTGAAACTGTAAGAACTTTAATTTAGCCTTCCTGAAACAGCCCTATTTTTGAAATCTGACATGTGTCACTTTATGTGAGAATAACTTTTCACACTTTTACCTATCAATGTGATTCAGAGACTGTTTTCTCATAACACATTGTGCTTTGAGTTAGTAAGATATTTTGGTCCATAGAATCCTTGTTTGTCTGTGAAAAATATCAAAATTTCCTGAAAATTTTGAAAAATTTGTCATTTTCAAAGTTCTAAAATTTCTGCGTGCAAGACAGATAATTATTTATCACAAATTAGTTTATATATAGCATGTACCATGGGTCCACTGTAGATTGGCATCATTTTTTAATTTTTATTTTTTTACAACATTTAGTAGTAATTTTTCACATTTTCAAGAAAATTTGCAACATTGATATTTTTAAAGATCAGTCCAGCTCTGACGTGGCATTGAGGGGTCTGTGTGTTAGATACCTCCATACATGACTCCATCTAAGAAACTACACCTCCTAAAGTATTCAAAACAGAATTTAGGAAGTTCATTAATCCATTAGGTGTTTCACAGAAAGTAAAGCAAAGTGGAGGTGAAATTTACAAATGTCACTTTTTTTTTGCAGATTTTCAGTTGTTATCCATTATTCACTGAAACACGGTAGATGTGACCGGGGAAATGCAAATTAATATCTATTCCCCAATTCTGCCATTTTTAGAGATATCCCATATGTGGCCCTAGGGCACTATTTGGTTCAACCATGAGCAGCAGAATAGGAGAAGCACCTACTGGACTCTGGAGTCTCATTTTCCATTTTTGATGATGAACAAAAATTGCAATTCTGTGATTTTTTTTTTTTTTATTATGTTCACCGTGCGGGTTAATTAACATGTCAGATTTATAGGGTAGGTCGTTACACATGCGGCCATACCAAACATGATTATTTATTTTTTTATCTTTTTGGGGCCGATTGTCAAGGGGAAAAGGGCGGTGTACGTGTTTTTATTTTATTTTTCGTGTTTGTGTTTTACTGTTTTTTCACTTTTTTCTAGTTTTTCACTTTTTTTTACTTTTCCCCATAGGTAAATTGTATCAGCAATCCTCAGATCACTCATACAGTAGACACCAATACAGAGTGATCTCCGGTCGGGGCCGATGCTGCGGGATGCCAGCTGTAATATACAGATGACATACCACAGCGATCGTAAGAACTCTGTTTTAGAGTTCGCACGGTCCCCAGGATGTATGCATACGTCCAGGAGCGTTAACCCCCAAAAGTCATTAAGGGGTTAAAGAGGACATATTAGTTCCCTTGATATGTCTGTTTCAGCAAATACTTGTACAATTATGATATTTCGTTTAGATCTCTGAATTGTACTGTCATCTTTTACACTTCCAGTTAATGTATGTAGGCTCGGACTGGCCCACAGGGGAATAGGGAAAACCCCTGGTGGGCCCCTGAGCATGGTAGATTTGGAGTTGTTTTTATACTGCATAAACATCCTCAGAAAAGGCAATAAATAGAGAAAGAGAGGCAAAAAGCAAGAGGCAGAGTATAGGAGGCATGTACAGTCATTTACAGTAGCTGTATGGTGGGCCCCTAAAATAATCTCCACCAGTGGGCCTAGAAACAGCTCAACTAGTGGACTCCTAGAATCAACTCCACCTGTGGGCCCTAGGCACCTCAGTCCAACACTGAATGTATGAATAATTGACAACTGGGTATTACCATTCCCCCAGTGAGTAGGATGTCTCCTTACACAATCAGCACTGATTGGACAGTGTTATGGTAGGTAGGACGCGCCCCATTAATAGGGGAAATGGTAATATCCAGTTGTTAATATACTCATAGGAGGAATAAGAACACAAAGTTCTAAGAAAAGATGCTTCAGAATTGTTATTTTATGAAGACTGGTAGATATCACTGTTCCAGCTGCTAAACTCATAATTTCTATACTGGGAATAATGGGATTTTGTTAATGCTGAAATTGTCCTTGAACTACATCTGTTGTCCATAAAAACTGAAGTTTCTCACACAGTAATGATTTAGGTTGGGTAGAATGATCTGCAGGGCAACACATGACTTTTGTTTATGTAGTAACTCCTTCTCAACTTGGACCACATATTTGTAGTGAGTAGCACGTGACTGTATGTTAGTCATTTGTTTCTACAAAATAAAGCTGTGCAGGAAAATATTCTGTAGTTACAGTACATGCACAATTTTGTTACGGGTTGACACATGGAGAAGTTTACTAATTAATGCATTAACTTGTTATTGGATGTGTTTAGATTTAAATCTCATGCGTTTACTGGTTGACGCATTCTAAACGGGATTGCAGAGAAATCTCACTCTGGCTAACACACAAATGTATATTACAGGTCACATTTTTGCAGTAAGAAAAGACACAGAAATCTGACAGAGCCTATTTACCATCTGTGGCAACTACTATGGAACCATGGGTGCAACTAAAGCCATAGCCAACATGGCAGCTGTTGTAGGGCCTAGAAGTTCAGGAGGCCTACTAAGGTTGATGAATATTTTACCTTTTTGTAGTGAAGAACACAGCTCTCCAACAGTACTACGTGGGCTCCCTGATACATGGTGCTATTACACTCTTCAACATTGAAATTGCAACACCGAGAAGGACAAGCCGTAAGGTTATACAATGGAGGACGTAGCAGCTGTCACTAAGATCTGTAAATGAAATGTAAAATAGAATTTTTAAGCACCTGTGGCTTGTGGATGGATCATAAAAGTCAGATTGAAAGCAAAGTTTTTTTTACCATATGTAACATCAAAAATCAGATCAAGGTGTGCGGTATGATTGGATGATGCCTCTGGTTCGTCAACATACCAACATTTTGTAGACAATCATCTTAGCTAACTCATACATCAATTTGACTTGCAACTATTTTTTAAATCCACCTTTTGCTTTCAGCATTGTCTGAATCTTTGTAGACATGCTCTCGATCAGATTCAAGGCTGTATTAACCAATATCTGATCCCAGAACTCATCTACATGTTCCCAATGTTGGTGCATACTGTTTGACTCACTTGGATACAAATACAGCTTTTTCTTCAACTCTACCCATTGGGTTGAGGTCTAAGGACTGTGGTGGACAATCCATCAACTCTACTTCATTGTCATTGAACCATTTCTTTGCCAATCTTGACATATGCTTCGGGTCGTTGTCCTGCTGGAACACTATGTCGTCCTTTTAATACTCATAGTACTTGAATGTCAGAGTAGCTCATCTTGTAGGATACTCTCATATAGCTCAGTATTGAGATCATCATCAATCCTGGTCAAGTATCCAACACTTTTGGCTAGGAAACAACCCCATATCATCAGGCTTTCTCCACCTAACTTAACAGTTCCTTAAATTTATCAATACATTAGCCCCCTTTTCTCTTGATTCTTCCAGACCCATTTGCACCGATCTACCCAGTCTATTAACTTCCATCTCATCACTTCAAATTACCAGTTTCCAAACTTCTACTGTCCACTTTTTGTACTTTTTTGAAAACTTGAGCCAACGCTTCCTATGATGATATTGAAGTCAAAGCTTCTTCACCTTCTTTTGGGCCACCATTCCAGACTTGTGTAATGTGTGTCACATGGGGCTTGCATGGATGTGATCTCACTATTATGAAGCATACGAGCCATTTCCACTATCACGTTTGTCGCACCAAAACTGATAGACCTTTTGATGAATAAACTTGTTGACTCAGATATTTTGCCTGGCTTTGGAATGAATAGATGGACTTCATTTCATATTCTTTCAGCTGTCATGGGATATAATGCAGTTTGGCAATTTTCTTGGCCAAGAGACCACTATTGATGAGCTGGATGATGTGATTTCTCTTTTCTTGGGAAATCTTCTTCATGTTTGCTCCTCAATTCGAACCAGTGACCTTTTGCTTGGAAATCAACCTAATAATACACTGGGCTATTGGGTAATGTTAGAACAGGTTGTAATTTGTAGTATATAAGAAGTAAAAGATTGTTCCACCACCAGGAGCAAAACAGTAACAATGCATATGCTAAATAGTTGCAAGTCAAATTTTTGTATGAGATGCCAAGATGATTGTCTGTAAAATGATGGTAGTCTCACATTCAAAGCTGTAGTGGATGGTGAGATATGGAGCCTGAAATTCAAAAGTTCAAAACATGTTACTATTTTTCTTGGCACTGTTTACAATGTACAGAAGTTGATGTTATTATACATTACTATAGATATGATTTCTATGCTATTAGAAATGTCTGTTGAACTCTGTGTGACCCCTTTAACTTTGAATTTATGTATGCTGATGTTCTTAAAAGTGTTAAGTCATGCCTGCTTTGCAGTTATGTAAATGAGTGCACAGCCACTCCGCCTCAGTAGGGAGGGAGTTCCCATAGCAACAGGACTAGAGGGGGATAGAAAAGGTATAAGTATAGTTAAATTTAATATAAAGTGTTCAGGTGTGGATTAAATTTCTCATTCTGAGCTGGTCAGAGGTGAGACACCATGCAACCCTAATATAGGCTTAGCTGGGAACAGCTTCACCCTTTATTCCCTGGCTGCATGGGAGAGGACCTATGATAGAGGAATAGGACTACAGCAAGAAGGAAGCAGCAGTCTAGCCGTAAGCAGGTATTTGAATTTCAAGGATCATGAGGTAAATTTAGTCCCGTGACACCTCATGACCTTTGGGATTCAGCTGCTTCTGGCCTGGCCCAATACCCAATTTTTTCTAGAATTGTCCAGCGCATGTGGGAGTCAAGGCAGCTCCACATTTGACTTAGTCTGGATATCGCTTATTAGGGACTTTAAAATGTACAATTACTGCTCCTCTACTGCATGGCTGTATGGCTTGGACTGTTGGAAAGTGTATTTGAAAGATATCTCCTCCTCATGTGTATAACATCTTGCCTGGAATCATTGATGTTGATCAACAGTTAACCCTATGTCTCCTGCCTGTTTATCTGCTCCACACAACATGGGCCCCTCATTGACCATCACGGGCAGTTGAGATAAAGACCACCAGAGTGTTCCCCAGGGACATCTTTCCACCAAGTCATCCTAAGTACAGATGCTAGACACATGCCGCATACATCACTCACACGCCTGACACATCCAGCATACATCACTCACACACTAGACACATCCTGCATAAACCACTTACACATCATATACATCCCACATAAATCACTCACACACCATATACATCCCACATACAACACTCACACACTGAAAACATCCCACATACATCACTCTTACACCATATACATCTTGCATACACCACTCATGACAGACACATCCCGCTTACACCACTCAAACGTTAGCCACATACTGATAATTCTGGTATTAGTAGACTGTGACTGATTGTTTTCAAAATAGATTTTACTTTTTCTTTTTTTTGTGGGAGCATCAAACTATTTAGGATTGCACTGAATAATGGTCACTTGAGTACTGTAGATACAACATAGATGTGAACATCAGATCTACATACATACACACACACAGTATCTCAAAAAAGTGAGTACACCCTTCACATTTTTGTTAATGTATTATATATTTTCATGTGACAAAACTGAAAATCTGAAAAACTTTGAGATTCTTAGTTCACACGTTTTGATCAAAAAATGTTTATGCCACCCCCGACTTACAACGGGATCTCAAGGCGGGTGGTCCTACTCTATCTATATTCTCTCACTAGAGCGAAATTTAGACTTCTCACTGGGCCAACCGACCTCCATAATCCAGAGAGAAAAATAAAAACAGGCACCAACCTTGCACGCATACAGCACTGATGTAACAAGCTGTGGAGGTGGGCGGGGTGCAGGAAACCTCTATAAATTAAAAGAAATATGTGCCAAATACAATGTATAGTTCTGCACAAAAAATAACATTTTGAAAAACACAATTAAACTGTCTCAATGGTTGACCGCGGCATATAATCATATAAACATTAATTGATCAAAAGTGTGAACTAAGAATCTAAAAAAAGTTTTTTTTCTGTATGATAGATAGCAAAAAAGCTTCTTTAGCGATTTCCAGTATTTATAACCCTTTTAGAGTTGGTGTGCCACTGGTTTTGTAATCGAGTAATAAATATATATATTTATAATATATTTATATTAATATAATATTATTTATATTAATTATTTTTATATATATGTACCGCATTACAATACCAGTGGACCCCAACTGCTAAAAGGGGTTATACATACAGGGAAAAATCGCTAAAAAAGCATTTTTGCAATCTACATACAGAAAAAAACTTTGAGATTCTTTTTTCACACGTTTTGAAAAAAAAGTTTATGCCCCACCGATTACAACGGGATCTCAAGGTGGTTGGTCCTACTCTATCTATTTCTCTCACTATTGCCAAATTCAGACTTCTCACTGGAAACAACCCCCCATAACCAGAAAAAAAATAAAAACAGGCACCAACCTTGCACGTCTGTTTGTTTTTAAACAATCGGGAGGTGGGGGGGGGTGCAAGAAACCAAAATGGAGGCATTGATTCCCAAAGTGAAAATATGACACTTTGATACAATGTAGAGTAGTCATTGTACAGCGTGTATAACAGTGTAAATTTGGTGTACCTTCAAAATACGTACTTACCACACGCTAAAATGGAAAACCCGCTGGCAAAAAAAGGGTACACCCATAAGTGAAAATGGGCAATTTGTGCCTAATTTGTTATTCTCCCTCCACTGTGTCATGTGTCTCATATATCTCTGGTGTGAACGGGGAGTAGGTGTGTTAAATTTGGTTTTATCGCTATCACACTCTGTTATACTGGTCATTGTAAGTTCAACATGGCATCTCATGGCAAAGAACTATCTGAGAATCTGAAAAAAAGAATTGTTGCTCTACAAAAGGATGGCCTAGGTTAAAAAAAGATTGACAACACCCTGAAACTGTGCTATGGCATGGTGGCCAAGACCATAGAGTGGTTTAACAAGACATGTTCCACTTAGAACAGGCCTCACCAAGGTCAACTAAAGAAGTTAAGTGCACGTGCTCAGCATCACATTCATAGATTGTCTTTTCAATGATGCAGAGGTTACAGAGATGGAGGGTTAACCTGTCAGTGCTCAGACCATACGCCGCACATTGCATCAAATTGCTCTGCATGGCTGTCATCCCAGAAGGAAGCCTCTTCTAAAGATGTTTCACAAGAAAGACCACAAACAGTTTTCTGAAGAAAAGCACACTAAGGACTTGGATTACAGGAACTATGTCCTGTCCTCTGATGAGACCAAGAGAAACTTAATTAGTTCAGATGATGTCAAGCGAATGTGGCGCCAACCAGGTGAGGAGTACAAAGACAAGTGTGTTTTGCCTACAGTCATGCATGGTGGTAGGAGTTTCATGGCTTGGGGCTGCATGAGTAGTGCCAGCTATGAGGAGCTACAGTTTATTGAGGGAGCCATGTATGCCAACATGTACTGTGACAAACTGAAGCAGAGCATGATCCTCTCCATTTGGAAACTGGGCCGCAGGGCAGTATTCCAACATGATAACAACCTCAAACATACCTCCAAGATGACCACTTACTAAAGAAAATTAAAGTAAAGGTGCTGGACTGCTCAAGCATGTCTCCAGACCTAAACCCCATTGAGCATCTGTGGGGCATTCTCAAACGGAAGGTGGAGAAGCGCAAGTTCTAATGTCGTCCTGGAGGAGTGGAGGAGGATTCTAGTGGCTGCAACCTGTGAAGCTCCAGTGAACTCCATGCTCAAGAGAGGCAGTGCTGGAAAATAATGGTGGCCACACAAAAAATGACACAATTTGTCTATTTTCACCTAGGGGTGTACTCACTTTTGTTGCAAGCGGTTTAGACATTGATGGCTGTGTGTTGAGTTATTTTGAGAACACACACAAAATTTACACTGTTATACGAGCTATACACTGATTACTTTAAATTGTGTCAGTGTCATATCTACAGTATTGTCCCATGAAAAGAAATAATACACTATTTACAAAAAAAGTGAGGAGTGTACTCACTTTTGTGAGATACTATATATTCATATAGTCTCAAAAATAAGGAAATCTGCTAAGAGAACAAAGAGTGACTTTTAATAACTATTTTTACTATTTTGCCATAGGCAAACTTAAACTCTATCAGTTCTCAATCTATAAAGCACTTAAAACTTAACTTTTTATATACAACACTTAACCTCTATACACACTTTTTATAAACCTGATTTCTAACCTCTCAATTTGTCTCATAACTTTATCCCTTTCTAATGCTGAATTAGAAAGGGATAAAGTTACAGACACCTAAACACACATGTATGTATGTATATATATATATATATATATATATATATATATATATATATATATATATATATATATGTATATATATAATATAATACAGTCAGATCCATATACACATGCACACTTATATACTTATATACACTTATGCAGAGCAGCTGGCTCACTTGAGCAGTGGAAAGGGAGTCTAGACATCTTTGGAAGACAAAGGGTATGGCCACATGGCAGGACTGAGCTTCCTGTAGTGTCCTGCTCTCAGCCTTGCAGTGCAGAAACCTCTCCCCCACTGTCCCAACTTCCGTGCAGAGCCTCCAAACCGCATCATTATTACAGCAGCTGAAGGCTGCTGTAATTCATGTCAGTGTCAGCATGGCTTCCTGGCGGGGAGGAGGGGGCTCCTCATGGAGCAGATCTTTCACAATACTTTTTAGCAGCCCCGTGTTAGGCCGTGTTCTCACGGCTTATTCCCGACGGATTTGTGCGCCGTATTGAGCGCACAAATCCGCCGTAAATAAGGGGCGGGACGGGGGCGGGGCCGGACCACCGCCGGGGCGCCGCGCCCCGCCCCATAGACAATGCATTGTTTACGGCGCCTCTGCGCTGTAAATAATGTGCATGTCACGATCTCCCCCCGCGGCGGATTTGCCGAGCGGGGAGGAGCGACGGAATCCACTATTCTCTATGAGAGCAGTGGATTACCGTAATTGCTGCCGCGGATTGGCGCCGTACTGCAGCGCAAATCCGGCGCGCAGTACGGCGCCAATCCGCGGCAGAATAAGCCGTGTGAACGGGGCCTAACAGTGTCGGAACCGGACAGGTCCCATAGTGACAGGCGACGGCATCTTGTGACAGGTCCCAGCAGGCAGTGAACACCAAGTTACAGTAACTTACTGTTCACTGCCTGCTGGACCCTGTCATAAGATGCTGTCACTTGTCACTAACAGCTGTAGCGCTAGTTCTGCCACTGGTCGGGGCTGAGGGGAGTGCTCTTGCATTGACAGGCGCGCTCCTGAGAACACAGCAGAGCTGAATAGATCAAACTACGCTTATAATGTACAGGAGCTGATCAGATCCCCAGGAAACATCAGTAAATTACAACATCAGGAAAGATATGCTACTGAATAAACGGTAGATAATTTTTAATAGCAATAAATTAGAAAAAGTTTCAATATTAAATTTGTATATTTCCCATGTCAACTTTGAAAGGTAGGAAAACCCCTTTAATCTCAGGTACAATAACCGCTTGGCATTATATTGATTTGGGATGGCCATTTCTCCAATGCCAGACCACCTGCTGCTTCTGCTACTGTAAGCAGCCAGCATAACCTAACCGTGCCAGCATGGCATGCAGAATTACAGACTTGTCTCCCATCAAGCACATCTGGGTCATCATTGGACAGCAATTACAAAGGGTGCTGCCAGCAGGTAATCCTGATGATGTGTGCCCAAGTGCATTTAGATTGGTATAACATTCCTCAGACAACCATTCATAACCCCAATGGTAGCTTGCTAAGGTGTGTAAGTATATATATTTCTGAAAGTAACACTCAATACTGAATAAATTGAGATGTTTTGAATATTTTTTTTTCTTCATTTTCTTAGCATTTGTATAGCATTAGCATATTGAGCAATCCTGTGATGTACTGTGATGTCCACACGACGAGTATTTTAGACGGAATCCATGTCTAAAAACGAAAGTAAAGCATCCCCATTGACCTAAATAGAAAAGACACATTGTAGTTCATACAACGCAGATTTTTGTCGGACGGTTTTTAAATGTAAAAAGACATTCTTTGGTCAGGTCAGGTCAAAATACACATGTAAAATGTGTCCAAAACATCTCTATGTGATTTTGGACGCAGATCCGCATCCAAGACCACATAGGAATGAATGGGACTCGTTTCTGACTGTAAATCCGCTGGAAAAAAATGACCCTAAATCCACATGCAATACTTGTTGAAAACCACGTCTTCTGACACGGTTTTCAACAGCAGAATCCAACGAGAAAATTTTACTCATTGTCTGGATGTACTCAAATTCTTAGCCTTTTTCGTTTTAGTGTTGCAATTTCAAGGTTAGGTGGGGGGTCGATCTCATTTTGCTCTGAGACCCTATGACTGCTAGTTATTGATTCTGTGATATTTGTTATAATGGGCTGTAAGTAACCAGGGTAGCCCTTAAAAGACTTGTGGGCAATTGAGAAATACTTTTAGAGGTGTGCAGGTTGTTTTTTTTATCTAAATATTACAGGGGATCTTTATATTTTTTAAAAGCATTGATACCTTGTAGGAGTCATCATTTGGAGCTAAATGTTTAAGTCTTTATTTAAGGACAAAATTCCTTTTTTAAAGGTATTATTTGTACTAGACAAATTGTCAAGTACATGGGTTTGAAATGTTCTTTTCATAGGCAAGGTTAACCAAATAATAATGGCGCCATTGTGGCAGTTGTATTTGCAAAGCACAGTATTTCAGGTTTGTGGGTTGGATGTGATTCATGTTGTGGCTGAGTTTGTTCAGCTTAGAAAAACTAAAAATATATTGAGAAGAGGAAAAGCGGGATGCCAAGTTACAAGATTACAAAGTTAAATTAATCCTAAATCAAGCAACATTTTCTCTTATCTGTGTATCTAAGTAGTCAATAAACAGTTTTCTTTCAAATATTTATATTTTGTTGTTTTGAGTGAATTCTTCTTTTTTAGTAATATGTTCTGTACCACAAAAAATGTTGACCATCATGCACAGCACATATTCTTTTCCAAAATTGGCCAATGAAACTTTTTATCCCGATGTATCATCGCACTTAAAGGTTTTTTTTTTTTTACCACAGGCTTTCGCAGACATGAGCTGTTTCTCTCTGTCTTACAGCTTCCAATCTAGAGGCATTTTTCTCCTCCCAGAGGGCGTTTCTCTCTTCCCAGTAGCCGGGTCTTCCCTCACTGAAGACTGGTGACATCATCACACTCCCTCCCTGCTCCCTCCTTAGTCATCATCATCATTCTGTGTGAGCAGTGGAAGGGAGAGGATTTCACAGCTCTGCAGACCTCCTTCAATGGTCAGTTCTTATGCCTGGAGAGCTGTCACTTTCCTCCAGGTTCCACAAGCTCCATGTAACCAGAACACCTGTATTGGTGTAATCAGTTATACATATGCCTGAAATGATGAAACAAATGTGATACAAATATGATAAATGCACTCTTCTCCACCCTCTGTTATCAGGCAGGAGGTAGAGGGGGAGCAGAATGTATAATCCTGTGCTGTATGGGGGAGACTGAATCTAACAGCTAGAGACTCAGTAATTGCTCAGATCCTTCACATAGAGCTATCACTGGGAGAGGAGAATAGAGAGCTCAGGCAGCCTTTACTGCACAGACACAGACAGCAGCCAGCATAGAAAGCTGGGGGAGCCAGTTTCAGTTTCATTTTTACACATGCTGAGGGGAGTGATTACAGAGAGTAGCCTGAAGATAGCAGCCACTTGATCCTACATTGTGGAAAACACATAATAATGAAAATACCAGAAAGCGCAAAGCTCTTACAATATAAGGCTAAAGACTACAGTTGAAACCAGAAGTTTACATACACTATATAAAAAAACACATATGTATGTTTTTCTCACTATCTGACATGAAATCAGAATAAACCTTACTAGCTTTAGGTCAATTATGATTACCAAAATTATTTAAATTTTCCTAATGCCAGAATTATATGAGAGAGAATTTTTAAGGCATTTTTATTACTTTCTGCGAAGTGAAAAGTTTACAAACATTTCATTAGTATTTTTAAACTGTATGACTTGGGTTAAATGTTTTGGATATCCTTCCACAAGCTTCTCACAATAGTTGGTAGGAATTTTGGCCCATTCCTCCTGCTCCAGACAGAACTGATGTAACTGAGCCATGTTTGTAGGTCGCCTTGTTCACACCTGCCTTTTCAGCTTTGTTCATGTCTTGAGATGTTGCTTCAGTATTGCCACATAATCTTCTTTCCTCATAATACCATCTATTTTGTGAAGTGCACCAGTCCCTCCTGCAGCAAAACAACCCCACAACATGATTCACAGTTGGGATGGTGTTCTTAAGCTTCCAAGCTTCTCCCTTTTTCCTCCAAACGTAACAATGGTTATTATGGCCAAACAGTTCCGTTTTAGTAAGACCACAGGACTTGTCTCCAAAAATGTAGGTCTTTGTTCCTGTGTGCATTTGCAAACATTAATATGGCTGTTATATGTTTATTTTGGGGTAACGGCTTCTTCCTGGCAGAGTGGCCTTTCAGCCCATGTTGATACAGTACTTGTTTCACTGTGGATAATGACACAATCTTACCAGCTTCCACCAGCATCTTCACAAGGTCTTTTGCTTTTGTTCTTGGATTGATATGCACATGTCAGACCAAAGCATGTTCATCTCAGACACAGAATCCATCTCCTTCCTGAGCGGTATAATGTTTGGACATTCCCATCTTATTTGTACTTGGGTATAATTGTTTGTACAGATGAACAAGGAACCTTCAGGTATCTGGAAATTGCACCCAAGGATGAACCAGACTTGTGCAAGTCCATAATTCTCTTCCTGATATCTTGGCTGGTTTCTTTAGACCTTCCCATGATGTTACACACAGAAGCACTGCATTGTTATCATAGTGTATGTAAACTTTTGACCTTGCAGAAAGTAATACAAATGCCTTAAAAAATTTTCTCTCTCTCTCATTTTTCTGGCATTTGGCAAATATAATGTCACGTCAGTGGAGGTGCAGTGGGCCCTGACTGCCACCCAGCCCACTGTCCCTGCCTACTTGGCGTGCTGCCCTAGATGGCAGACCCCAACTGGACGACAGTCCCTACACTACTACGTGCAGGGCCGTCAGGAGAACACAGAGTCAGACAGTCCGGGTCGATAACGGTACAGGTACGCCAAAGCCACGAATCAGAAACCAGGAAAATAATGGTAAACAAGCCAAGGGTCAAAAACACAGGAGGTCACACAGTACAAAAACGGAGGACAAAAAACGTAGTCGAGGAACAAGCTGAAGTCAGGAGCACAGGAGTAAACAAGCAGAAACAGGAATAAACAGGAAGCAAAAGGGATAACCTTTCTCAGGCAAAGGCAGATTACACTGAGCCAGTTTAAATGAGGCGCCCGGACACCGCCCCCGCAGCTGATTGGTGCGGCCCCCGGGCTCCTCTATTGGCCTGTGAGACACACCCTCTGACCTGATTGGGATCCGAGCTGTCAATTTTATGTTCAACAGTCAGGCTTCTCCCTGGGTGTGTCGACTGACTAGAGGGATTAACCCCTGCAGCGCTTGGCTCCTCTACAGCAGAAACGTGCGCTGTGACATATAAATAATTTTAGTAATCCTAATTGACCTAAAACGGGTAAGGTTTATTCTGATTTCATGTCAAATAGTGAAAGAAACATGCATATGTGTCTTTTTAAATAGTGTATGTAAACTTCTGGTTTCAACTGTATGTATAACACCATGGGCGACATGTCAGAAAAGACGCGCCTCCATGCCAGTTTTAAGGCGCATTAAATGAGTGTATAGTGCGCCTGAATGAATGAACCTGTCAAAGAATCTGGCATCTGGTATACCTTGCCTAGTATAATTGATGCGCCAATTCTAGGCACATAGCATAATTTAGGCGCATAGCATATCATTGCCAGCATATTTGATGCGATTACTTTAGGCACATTCAAATGTGTCGTGCCTGGTGTATAATGCGCCTAGCTTTGGTGTACTGCGTTTTATTTACATAAAAAAAAATGGCACAGCCCAAATGGGACATGTTGCCAGAAGTGACGGCTAATTTTTATGATTTGATCGGAGTCTTCCTTTAACCCGGAGGTGCACAACATTTTCTTTTCCAAGAGTCACATTGTCATATTGTGCCTCTCCCATGTGCTGAAGTAAATCACCATCGGTAATCACCATCTGAGACCTTTAGGCTAAGTCTACACAGCATTGTTGTCCCAAATAAAACAAGGCCTCATACTGCTGTGTCACTGAAAAGAATAAAAAAGTTACGCAAGGAAGCAAAAACTAAAAAAATTTGCTGGTCATTAAGTACTTTTCAGGTTTTCGGTTTAAGGGGTTAATAACTAGCTATATTTTTCAGTTTTTGCCTCCCTGCATTTCAGCAATTGTACATTTTTTTTATTCTTTTCAGTGACACAGCAGTATGAAGCCTTGTTTTATGCCAGAGTCAAAGTTTGGAGTGCACCTGTTCATACATTCTTTTTGGCTCAAAGTACACCAGAAAACTGGTGCAGCCCTGTTGATACACGTCGTGTCCTTACATCAGACTTACTAAACAGATAGCCCTGAGGCCATTCTGCACCCCTCTCTCCCCCCACCCGGCTAATTATAAAAGGTTTTCACAGTCTCCGATTGGGAAACTCTGTGACCTGATTGGACAGTAGACTTCTTTAAACATTCCGTGGTCTCAGACCCCAGCAATCAAAGGGTTGAACAGTAGGCATCAGAAGAAGCCTGCCATGTTCAGAAGCTGCTCTAGGAATGAAGCTATTAGTTACAGCTACGTTCTTCTTAGCACAGCTGCGGTGCTTGAGGCCACAAACCACCCTTCAGGCAACAATGCTAAAAGACATTGCTGCCAGCAGAGGACCTGCACCGCCTGCCGTCAAAGGACAGCGGGTGCTCGTTAAGAATTTTTTTTTTACGATGTGGGAGCAAACTGGTGTTCCCAGAGAGAATCCACATATACATGTGGAGAACAGATAAACACAGGACCAGAGGTGGACATACACAGTAGATAATCGGTGTAAAGGCAGTGAATGGACTATTTGCTGTCTAGCTGCAAATTTAATGACAGTGGAATGTAAAGCCGTCTTAACAGCATTATAGGTCCCCTGGAAAAGCAGTGCAATGGGCACTACCTATACAACCACTCACAGGAATAAAAATGTACATTATCCATGATATAAACATAGATTTTTTGGGTACTGCCAAAAATATCAGTGTTTATTCTCAAATAAAATTTCAAGCAATAAAAATGGCAAAACGGCTCTTGCAAGTGCAGACATATTCACTCTCCACTTGCCCCCGCACAACTTTTCAGCGTGTCCATGCATTGAGACGGCACTGGTGGGATGCTGCCTACAGAGCATTTCCTCAAAAAAAAAAAAAAAATCATCCTGGTAAATATGAGTTATATATTGGAATTGTAAAAGGGCTTTTCCAAGAACTATAAAAAACTCCCTACTACCTCCTTTGTGCTTGAATAGACAATCAACCCATACTTACCTTTATAGATCTCATAATACTGCCAAATACTAACCTCTGTATTCATATGCTGTACATAGAGGCAGGTGACTGCTGAGGCCAGAGATTGGTAGCAGCATCATGTGAACCATGAATGTGATGTCATTAGTGAGGGACCGGGGAAACACTGGCAGCGCCTGGAATGGTGGTGATGGGAGAGATAAGTATAGATCATTTTTTAACTTAACCCCATAGGAGGTGGTAGAGAGGTTTGTACCTTGCCCCTCACCCCCGTGCCTGCGCTGCCAAAGCTCGAGTTTTCTCCCGGTCCCTTAGGCCGGGTGCACACGGCTTATTTAAGCCGTAAGTGCGGGACGGCTCCTGCCCGCAATACGGCTTGAAGAAGGGGTGGGGCCGGGGGCGCGGCGGGGGAGCTACCCACTGGCCCCATAGACAATGCATTATTTACGGCGCGTATGCGCCGTAAATAATGTGCATGTCACTTTCTCCCCCCGCGGGGAGGAACGACGGAATCCACAGTTCTCTATGAGAACTGTGGATTACCCTAATGACAGGGACGGATTGGAGCCGTACTGAAGTGCAAATCCGGCGCACAGTACGGCTACAATCCGCGGCCAAATAAGCCGTGTGAACATGGCCTTACTCATGACGTCACATTCATGGATCACATGATGCTACAACCAATCTCTGGCCTCAGCAGTCACATGCCTCCATGTAAAACATAGGACCACAGAGGTCAGTGATTGACAGCATCATGTGATCCATGAACGTGACATTATCAGAAAGGAAATCTGGGGAGGAGGGGACACTGGAGCTCTGGCAGCGCTGGAACGGTGCTGATGGGAGAGGTAAGTATGAGTTAATTTTCTATTTTAGCACAGTGGGAGGTGGTAGGAAGGTTTTAAAAATCTTGGAAAACCCCTTTAACCTCGTAATGCCGAGGCCTATTTTTTTTCCACGTTCGTTTTTCCCTCCCCACATTCCCAGAGCCATAACTTTTTTATTTTTTCATCTACATAGACATATGAGGGCTTTTACTTTGTGGGACAAGATGTAATTTCTACTGGGGGTGTTTTGCTTTTACGCATTCAATCTTCGGTAAAAATGATGTGTTACCTGTATTCTACAGGTTGATACGAATCCGGCAATACCAAACATTTATAGTTTACGTTTTTGCGCCATTTTCTGCGACCAATAACTTTTCTGCACCTACGGACTTGAATGAGGGTGCATTTTTTGTGGGCTGAAGCATACTTTTTATTGGTACGAGTTTGGAATACATATAACTTTTTTGATTACATTTATTCCAGTTTTTATTGGATGTGAAATGACCAAAAAAACACAAAATTTTGGCGTTTGGACTTTTTCTTCTACGGTGTTCAGCGTACAGGATAAATTATGTTACATTTTAATAGATCAGCCTTTTTCGGATGCGGCAATACCAAATAGGATAGGATAGGGCCCCCCTCCTTCCCGCTGCCCCGACCATGAACATTTACTGGGACATGCAGTTGCTAGATAATACAAGGTGCAATAGCTCACCATACATATTACCATCATACTGCTAACATAAAAATCCCTCTATACCAAGAAAAACCATTTTCAATAACGCTACTACATATGGACCTGATTATACCGCCAGAACACAACCACAAATTACCACCACATAGTGACTGAATAATGCCACTATACTATTACTGAATAAGGATCAGTACACAAAGACCAATATTACCGCCATATAATGACCATATAGTGGTAGGTATAAGTGTACAGAGGTGCTATACAGACTGTATATTACCACCATACAGGGACCATATAGTTGTAGATACCTGTGTACACAGACTCTGCTGACATATGAGTGATTAGAGTGCAGTTACATCTTGTGACGTTTCTCTGGCATGTCGTTGACTTTCCCTTTTGTTCTGCATTTAGTCCAGCGTCATGATGACTTCTCCCGGCAACCACTCATCCCTGCAGATTTGGACACAAATATCTTAGCATCCTCACCTTTCCAGGACCTCATTCCCTCTGTACAAACTTCCAAGAGGTGGCAAAGGGATACAGGCTATAGCTTAGAGGCCCAGTCTCCTAGAGGGGAGGAACCGAGGGTTCAACCCCTGTAGATTGTGTTACAGATATGTTCTGTACCCCACATAATCATATTACCAGGTGGTTAGACCCCATTCGATAGGCTGGTAGGCCCTAGGTAGGTAGGTTGGTAGGCTCCCGGTAGGTAGGCAGCAGGTAGGCCACAGGAAGGTAGGCAAGACATAGGCCCCAGGTAAGTAGGCAGGCAGTAGTTAGACAGATCTCAGTGAGGTAGGTAGGCTACAGGTAGGTAGGTAGATTAACCCTAGGTAGGCAGTAGTTAGGCCCCAGTAGTTAGGTATAGGTAGGCTATAGGGTCCTCATATAGGCAGGCAGGGTTTAGGTAGGCTACAGGAGGCTCAGATTGGTAGGCAGGCAGTGTTTAGGTAGGGTATAGGGGTCTATATAGGCAGGCAGAGTTTATGTAGGCTATAGGATCCCCATATAGGCAGGAAGGCAGGGTTTAAGTAGCTATAGGTGCTCCATGCAGGCAGGCAGGGTTTAGGTAGATATAGCACCCCAAATAGGCAGACAGGGTTTAGGTGGCTGTAGGGCTCCATATAGGTGGGCAGGCAGGGTTTAGGTAGAGTATAGGGCCCCATACAGGTAGGCAGAGTTTAGGTGGCTATAGAACCCCATATAGATAGGCAGACTTTAGGTACCTATAGGGCCCCATATAGGCAGGCAGTCAGGGTTTAGGTAGCTATAGGGCCCCACAAAGGCAGGCAGGGTTTAGGTAGCTATAGGGGCCATATATGTAGGCAGGCAGGATCTAGATAGCTATAGGGCCCCATATAGGCAGGCATGCAGAGTTTAGGTATCTATAGGGCCCCAAATAGGTAGGCAGGGTTCAGGGAGGGTATAGGGGCCATATAGATAGGAAGGCAGGGTTTAGGTAGCTATAGGGCCCCATATAGGCAGGCAGGCAGGGCTCAGGTAAAGTATAGGGGCCATATAGGTAGCCAGGCAGGGTTAAGGTAGCTATAGGGCCCATATAGGCAGGCAGTGTTTAGGTAGGGTATAGGGGTTATATATGCAGGCAGGCAGGGCTTAGGGTAGGCTATATGGGCCATATATAGGTAGGCAGGCAGGGTTTAGGGTAGGCTAGAGGGGCCATATAAAGGTAGGAAGGCAGGGTTTAGGTAGCTATAGGGGCCATATAAGTAGGCAGGCAGGGTTTAGGTAGCTATAGGGGCCATATAGGTAGGCAGGCAGGGTTTAGGGTAGGTTATAGGGGCCATATATAGGTAGGCAGGCAGGGTTTAGGGTAGGCTATAGGGACTATATATAGGTAAGAAGGCAGGGTTTAGGGTAGGCCATAGAGGCCATATATAGGTAGGAAGGCAGGGTTTAGGTAGCTATAGGGGCCATATAAGTAGGCAGGCAGGGTTTAGGGTAGGCTATAGGGGCCATATATAGGTGGCAGGGCTTAAACAGGCTTCATTAATGTTAAAAAGTAAGAAATCACTTACTCACCATGTTCCCACGATGCGACCAGGTCAGCTCCCAAGCAGTCTCTGTGCTCGACACGGATGGGCTGGCGCCTGGTAGGCTTGATGCCTAAGGCCTATCAGGGAGGTTAGTAGAGCGGCGTGCCAGTGGCCCTCTACTCTGTTAAGACTGGACAGTCTTGCTTTTGACCACTCGGGACAGAGGGCCCGGGGATTTAGAGACAGGTTGCGGCGGGCCCGGCAGCTCTGCCCCGCCGGCAACGAACTGTTATGTTCATTGCCGGCGGACGCAGGAGCGGAACTACCTTGGTGACAGAAGCACTAGCAGCTGCCATGGGGTCCAGACCCCCTAAGGGCCCAGGCCTCATGGTAGCTGCTACATCTGCTACCCCAGTAGTTACGCCCCTGTGCAAAGGATAATAGGGGGTGCTATTTTCTGCTTCTAAGGCAGCAGTAACACCTTTGTCCATAGGGCTCCTGTGCAGTTACATAGGGTGTATAAATGATAGGTTTGTCACTCAACAGGACTGTGTTTTGTCTAAAGATAGATCAGCCATATACTGTATCTAGGACAGCTTGGCACTCACTATTAAAATTAGATATTATCCTTTATGCTGTGGTTGGTAAGTAGTATTATAATGCTAATTTTCAGTTCAAAAGGAAAATGACATTGAGGGCTGTGAACAAATAGTGTGCACGATCAATAGTTGAAGCAATTTATATTGCACAGTAATGAAACACTGTAAAACAGTGGTCTCATACAGGATTTGGACCATCCAACACATCACCACTCCTCTTTGAGCTTTTCTAGGAAATAGGGTCCTGACTCCTATTGCAATATGTTATGTAACTGTACTGTCCTGGAATAAACCTGCTATTTGGCCATTCTTGGAAAGGCTGACGCATGATTCATGCATATTATTCATACTGGCCCTGCTCTGCTTTGTTAACAGTACAAAATGCCAGATATGTAGTGTCAAGAACTGTGCTTCATAAAAAGGCATGAAGCTGCCCCAGCACAAAAAGGCAGGTTTTCAAGTCTTCACATTCAAAGTACACCAACATAATATTTTCACACCACAGCAAAACAAGATACTTTATATATATATATATATATATATATATATATATATATATATATATACACACACACACACACACACACACACACACACACATAAATATATATATATATATATATATATATATATATATATATATATATATATATATATATATATATAATAATAAATTAAATTAAAAATAAATAAGCTTTGATACTAAGGGCAAGTTCACACTATGAAGGTGGCAATCAAAAGCTGCAATGGGTAACTATGTAATATAAAGAAAATTCATAACTAAAGTAAAGATTGCATTATTATGAACACCAGCTAATATCCAGATTCCCCACCGTGTGCAGAACCTACAGCAGCTAGATGGGCTGGGGGTGACTCACCAAGGTCCTGGAAAGTTGTCACAGGTATCTGGAGCCATGCTGACTACAGTGCATCCCAGAGCTGCTGGAAGGTGCATGGGTGAGGTTTCTTGGAGCAAACATGATGATCAAGGTGGTCCCACATATGTTCAACTGGGTGCAAGTCTAGAGGATTAGGGAGCCAGGGTAGTACTTGGAAGTCTTGGTCATGCTTTTCCACCTAATGTCTGACATTTCACATTGTCTTGCTGAAAGATCTTATCCCGCCAAAGGAAGACAACCAGCATGTATAGGTGTGCATGATCTACAAAGATGGATTTAGACCCAAATCAGTTAAGAGTACCTTAGACATGGATGACGGAGAATGCAACAAACACATTTCACAGACCAAAACGCTGCCAACACCGGCTTGTGTTATTCCAGCAAGAGTTGCAGGGTCTTTGTTTCCTGATGATTTTTCCTGAGAAACCAGTGTTCATACATTCGATAAAGCAGAAAACTTGACCCTTCTCAGAAGGTATCCCTTTGCCAATCAACAAAGGTCAAATTCTAATGCTGGAGTGAAAATTGAAGCTATGTCAGCTAATGGAATTTTGGAGACCCCTGCGCAGCAGGGTTCACTGAACTGTTGAGTTAGCCACACGTTTGGTAGCTACCTGGTTTAATTTGGGCAATGCGCAGTCGATCTGTCCTCACGCACATTTTTAGCAGATGTTCACCTCTCATATCAACGGCATATGGTCACTTTTTTAGAAGTGCACCATTTGTCCACTCACGATAAACTTTCACCACAGCAGCACACAAACAGTTCACAAGCTACACAGTTTCATAAATCAATGCCACCTTCGACCAAGGAGCCAATAATGATTCCTTTTTGCAACGCTGATAAATTGCCCCTTTTACCCATGACAAAAACAAAGGATAGGTGTGCAGACAGCCTATCACACATCTTATATACCCACTGAGCCAGCTCAAGACATGTGACTTTCTTCCTAAGATACACAATGCCGACATTGAAATTAAGTGGTCATAATAATGTTACTCGACTGTGTACAACAGTATCTTGATTACAGCTGAACATGATTTGAAACAATAATAAATATGGATATAAATATCCTTTTAAATACATATAAATATAGATATCAAAGTCTATTACTCATGTATACATATATATCTCACATTTATTTCACATGCCTCTATAGCCTGATTGATCTATGCTGAATGATATCTGCAGTAAGTACTTAACTGTGTCCTGAAATTAGATGTTATAGAACATGTAATCATAAATCCACAATGTAGGCATCCAAGAAAGCCGCTACCCTCATGCACATTTCGACTGTGATTTAGTCTGGGGATCAACAGAATAATCAGGCAAGAAAAGTTCCACATTTAAATGGGCTAAGCAAATGTCTTTTTAATGTGTAATATTGTTCGCTAGTAATGGTACTGAAGAAATATTGCAGTGAAGCAGGGGAGATTTCATGTGGAAAAACAATAATCAGTGATGCGTCCAAAGAATTATTAGTAGGGTTCATTCACACGTCAGATGGAACAGTTGGACATGGTTTCCTCAGCAAGAATCTGAGTAAACACTTCAAATTTCTTCAGAAGATTTTAACTTAATTGAGGCATTTTTCGTCCCACATTCTGACATGGGTTAGCTTCTTCCCTCGTTCCCGAGAGGGATTCGATAAGGATACACTCAAAAGAATGAAAATGTTCATTCTTTTTTTCTGCACCACAGATATTAAATATGTGGTCTGAAAAATCCATGCTGTAGTTCATTGCGTGAACTGCAGTGCGGAATGGCGATTCAAGTGAATGGCTATCGGACTGCACAAGAATTTTAACAAAGAATACAACATGGAATTCGCGTTGAATTCCTTATTAAAATCGATCATGTGTAAGGGGTTCCAAATACTTTAGTAGTCAAATAAAAGAAGTCACTCTGAAATGAAAACTTTGGGCGACATGTATGAACGGGGCTGTGCCAGTTATCTGGTGTCAAAAAGCTTTAATAGACCTGTTCTATAGATGTTCTATAGATGTATGAACAGTCGCATGTCAGGCCCTGAATGATAGCTGTATAATGCATTGCAGTACAATCATGTACTGCAATGTATTATTCCAGCAATCAAATGATTGCGGAGTCTTGTCACCAAGTGGGACAAGTAAAACAAAAAATAAAATCCCAAAACATTGGAGAAACTGCTGGGCTTGTTTTTCCCTTTTTTACAGCTCAATGCTAAAAAAAACCTGTGAAGCACATGCTGGCCCAAAATGTACACTATACCCCTTGATGAATTCCCTGAAGAGTATTGTTTCCAAAATGTAGTGACTTCTGATAGGTTTTACCTGTATAGATACTTTGGCGGCTTCAGAAATGCGACATAGCACCCACCAACCATTCAGCTAACTCTGTCCAAAAACAAATTGTGCTCCTTCCCTGCCATATGCTCAAACAGGTTACATCCACCTAAGTCCTGCCATATGCTCAAACAATGGTTTACATCCACCTATAGGGTACTGCCCTATTGTTCGCTAGTAATGGTACTGAAGAAATATTGCAGTGAAGCAGGGGAGATTTCATGTGGCAAAACAATAATCAGTGACGCGTCCAAAGAATTATTAGTAGGGTACATTCACACGTCAGATGGAACAGTTGACAGGGTTTCCTCAGCAAGAACTAGTAAACACTCAAATTTCTTCAGAAATTTTACTTAATTGAGGGATTTCGCCCCACATTGACATTGGACCCTCTTCCCTCGTTCCCAGAGGGATTCGATAAGGATACACTCAAAAGAATGAAAAGTCATTCTTTTTCTGCCCACAGATTTTAAATATGTCTGAAAATCCATGCTGTGTTCTTGCGAGAACTGCAGGCGAATGGCATTCAAGTGAATCGCTATCGACTGCACAAGAATTTTAACAAAGAAACAACATGGAATTCGCGTAATTCCTCATTAAAATCGATCATGTGTAGGGTTCCAATACTTTAGAGTCAAATAAAAAAGTCACTCTGAAATGAAAACTTTGGGCGACATGTATGAATGGGGCTGTGCCAGTTATCTGGTGTCAAAAAGCTTTAGTAGACCTGTTCTATAGATGTATGAACAGTCGCACTCCAAACTTTGGCACGATAGGCTGCTACACAACACTTTTTAATGTGCCAAAAATTTTGGGCGTTCTGGGGTTGTCGCACCACATTCATAGAAGCAGACACATTTATGATTCTTTGATGCCAAACTTAGGCGCATAACAGTTAGAACAGCCAGACCAAGTTAAAAGCCGTCCAACTGAGCCAGAGTTGTCATATTGGCACTATAATGCACCTGTATGTATGACCTGCAGTAGAACAGGTTCATACATTCTGGCACATTCCACACTACCTTAAAGCTATTTAGAACTGGCCTGTCAGCGCCAACGTTCATACATGTTGCCCTTTATTTCTGTTACACAATTTCTAGTTCTCTGTATACAGCCAGCAATTTAAACTATAGGACTATGTTCACACTGCCAAATGAAACACAGATTTTGCCATAGAATCAGTGTGTATTTCAGGTTGATTTTTCTGCTGAAAATCCATGTTGAATTTTACCTTAATGAGAATCCACACTGTAGTTAAAATCCATGCTGCAGAAAGCTTGTGATTAAGAATTTAAATCTGTTTTCCCTTAGTCCTGTCTGCAGCAGTATATGGGGATTTCTCTGATTTGCAGACTGATTGGACAGCTACAATTTTTAGTGAGGAAAATATGCTATAAATTGGACCCCTATTGTCCCTCCACTTGTTTAATAAATGGAATACAGCCTGTCTTTATAGGTAGGGAGTCTTGTACTGTTGCGAGGACTAAGTTAAGGAGTTATACAAAGAGAAGAGGTTCCCTCTGTACCCCTCTGTATCCCTGCAATGGTTACCATGACAACCAGAGACCAAACAACGGCTGGGTTATCTTTGATATAGGCATGTCAGGCCCTGAATGATAGCTGTATAATGCATTGCAGTACAATCATGTACTGCAATGTATTATACCAGCAATCAAATGATTGCGGAGTCTTGTCACCAAGTGGGACAAGTAAAACAAAAAATAAAATCCCAAAACATTGGAGAAACTGCTGGGCTTGTTTTTCCCTTTTTTACAGCTCAATGCTAAAAAAAACTGTGAAGCACATGCTGGCCCAAAATGTACACTATACCCCATGATGAATTCCCTGAAGAGTATTGTTTCCAAAATGTAGTGACTTCTGATAGATTTTACCTGTATAGATACTTTGGCGGCTTCAGAAATGCGACATAGCACCCACCAACCATTCAGCTAACTCTGTCCAAAAACAAATTGTGCTCCTTCCCTGCCATACGCTCAAACAATGGTGAACATCCACCTATAGGGTACTGCCCTACTTGGCTGCTGGCGTTTTGTTTTGTTTTAGCTGAAACTGAATATTATTGAAAAAATAATAATTTAAATGGCCCAACGCATAATAAATTCTGTGAAATACCTGTGGGGTAAATATACTCAACACACATGCTGTGTGGTATCCAAAATCTCTTTAGGGATGTTTCTTAAGTTTTACCATAGCAACTTAAGGTGTTTGCAAACCTAAAAAATATCTTAATAAAAAGGGGCCCCAAAATCCAGTAGGCACTCCAATTCTGAGAATGAGAATTCTAAAATGTAGAAAGATGGAACATAGGTACCCAGGGCCGCCATTAAGGCAGTACAGGGGGTACTGCTCTATGGGGCCTGGCCAGAGATATGTCGGCAGCGGGCCCCCCTTGTTTCAGAAGCTTGGTAAAAAGAACAGGCCCCAGGCGTGTTCTATTTACCAAGCTCTAAGCATCAGGGCCGCACAGGACCGTGATCACTGATACACTCGGGGGCTCCGCAGGGTGACTACTCCGGCAGCATCACTGGGTGGGTGTTTTGAGGATGGGGCCCTGCAAGTGGGAGAGAGGGGGGGGGGGCCGGTCACTTGGGTAGAGGGGGGCCTGGGAGTACTGCAGCAGCAGGAGGGCTGCATGGTTTCACATAGTAAAAGTAAGTTTTGGGTTTTTCTGTTATGAATGGTTTTGGATCTATACTTGCTTGCATGGGTGTTAGTGTGTAAACTTACTGTCATGATGTGTATGTGTGTAAATCTATACTGTGCATGGATGTGTATGTGTGTGTATCTGTACTGTGCAGTGCATGGATGTGTATGTGTGTGGATCTATACTTTCATGCATTATGTTATGTGTGGTATAACTGTGCTGTCATGGAGTTAAATTTGTTTATACTGTGCTGTGCATGGGGTGTATGTTGTGGGTATAGAGTCTGCTGTGCGGATGTTAGTGTGTGGGAAAATACTTGCTGTGCATATTTTATGTGTTTTGGGTTAACTTCTTGCATGGATTTATTGTGTGGGTATAACGTGCTGTTGGGGTGTGTATGTTGGATATATACTGTGCTGTGCATGGATGTGTAGGTGGGATATTCTGGCTGTGCATGGAGTGTATTGGTGATAATACTGTCTGTCATGAATGTGTTTGTGTGTGATATATACTGTGCGTGCATGGGTGTGTATGTTGTGGGGTCATACGTGCAGGAGGTAGGTTGGGCTATACTGTCATGGATGTGTATGGTGGGATCTAACTTGCATGCATGGAGTGTATGTTGTGGATATATACTGTGCATGGATTGTATGTGTGTGGATCATACTGTGCATGGTGTGTAATGTGTGGAAATACTGGGCCATGCATGGATGTGTATGGGGTGTGGATCTATAAATGTGCAGTGCAAAGGATGTGTATGTGTGTGGATCTATACTGTGAGTCATGATGTGTATGTGTTTGGATCTATACTGTGGGATGGAAAGTGTATGGTGTGGATCTATACTGTGCAGTGCATGGATGTGTATGTGTGTGTATCTATACTGTGCAGTGCATGGATGTGTAATGTGTGGGATAATACTGTTTTGGGCTGTGCATGGATGTGTATGTGTGTGGATATATACTGTGCATGGATGTGTATGTGTGTGGATATATACTGTGCTGTGCATGGATGTGTATGTGTGTGGATATATACTGTGCTGTGCATGGATGTGTATGTGTGTGGATATATACTGTGCTGTGCATGGATGTGTATGTGTGTGGATATATACGGTGCTGTGCATGGATGGTATGTGTGGGATCATACTGTGCATGATTGTAGTTGTGGATCTATACTGTCAATGGTGTGTTTGTGTGTGGATCTATACTGTGCAGTGCATGGATGTGTATGTGTGTGGATATATACTGTGCATGGATGTGTATGTGTGTGGATCTATACTGTGCATGGATGTGTATGTGTGTGGATCTATACTGTGCAGTGCATGGATGTGTATGTGTGTGGATATATACTGTGCTGTGCATGGATGTGTATGTGTGTGGATCTATACTGTGCAGTGCATGGATGTGTATGTGTGTGGATCTATACTGTGCATGGATGTGTATGTGTGTGGATCTATACTGTGCATGCGATGGGTGTGAGTGTTGTGGGATCTATACGTGCAGTGGGATGATGTGATGGTGGACTATACTTTGCTGATGTGTATGTTTGGATATATACTTGCTGTGCATGGATGTTTATGTGTGGGATATATACTGTGCTGTGCATGGATGTGTATGTTGATGATATATACTGTGCTGTGCATGGATGTGTATGGGGTGTGGATAAAATACGTGCGTGCATGGATGTGTATGTATGTGGATATATTCTGTGCTGTGCATGGATGGTGTGGATATATAAAGTGCTGTGCATGGATGGGGTGTAAATACTGTGTGTGCATGGATGGAGTGTATATACTGTGTATATACTGTATGTGTATGTATATATAGTATGTCTATATACTGTGTGTGTATATATTGAATCTATGTGTATATACTGTATGTATAAATATACTGTGTATGTAAATAGTGATTGTGTATATAGCATGTGTGTGCAGTGTGTATACACTGTGTTTGTACTAAGTGTGTGTTTGTATATATATTTTGTATGTAGTGTGTGTATACCTAGCCTAAATTATTTTATACATTATTATTTCATACCTTACTGTATCAGATTATGAGATTAATAATAGGTAGATATAAAATAAATAGATATGAGATGGATAGATACATAGAAATTAGAAAGGTAGATATATAGACAGATGAGATAGATACATAGAAATTAGATAGGTATAATATAGATAGATAGACTAGATAGATATGGGATAGATAGTTGCTTATAAGGTATATAGATATATATGAGAGATTTATATAAGATAAATGTGAGAGGGATAGATAGATAGATATGAGATAGGTAGATAGGAGATGTTAGATAGGTATAGGTATATCAATAGATTGATATGATAGAGATTTATAGAAGATAAATAGGAGATTAAGATGAGATAAATATGACATAGGTAGGTAGATGGATAGCTAGATAAATAAAGCAGATAGAGATGAGATGATGTGTGTCTGTGCTCCTGATTGGCTGTTTCTGGGCAGTGGGCTAGGGTGGGCCGAGGCTGCAGCTGCTTCTTCCTGCACTGGTACGTGGTCCAGGCGCAGGTGGGTGACACCGGAACACTATTGGTGTCCCTGGAGGAGACGTCTTTGGTTACGTGGGTACCATATTAGCGGAAAGATGTCCTGGAGGTCATCCCTGCAACCATCTCCCAGGAGCAGGTAAGGGGAACACACTATTTGCTTACATTATATTTTAGTCAGGTGAGGGTGGGGGGCACATAATTTGTGTTTTTAATGCTTTTGTTTGCTGTCTGGTTTGCTTCCTGCAGAATTTTCTTCCAACTTTTTACAAACTTCTGCAGGATATATGGCTTGCTCCACTGAAGGGCCTAACTGTAACCAGCAGGAGAGTGTAATAGATCACTAGAATGACAATATACTGCAGTGCACAAGTGCTATAGTATATTGTTCCAGCGATCATTTCTATAAGTACCCAGAGAAAAAATTCTATCACACGGTAATCTAGAAAAAAAACGCCCCCCCCCCCCCCCCCCCCCCAACACACACCTATTAAATTTTTTTTTTTTTTTTTTTGGGACGGCAAGGGGGGCCAGACAATTTGGTTGTATAGGGCCCTGAAATTCCTGATGGCAGCCCTGCAGGTACCATAAAGTTGAGGCCATAGCAGACACTTATCTGTGCCTGGGTTAGTTGCTGAAATTCTGTGTTATCACATACTGGTAGAGGGCTAGAATGTTTTCAAATGTTCTTGGTTAATGAAGCCATGAGAGACAATATTACAAGACACTTGAGAGAGAAATTTGTAATATGTTCCGTACATATGACTAAACACAGTTGAAGCATGTGAAATGAGTTTATCTAGTACAAGGCTGAATTTACAGTGTGTGAAAGTGAAGTGTGACTAGAAATAGTTATCAGACCAAGTAAATATTAGACTGTCTGCTTGATGACTCAAGAACGACAAGCACAGCAAAGACTTGTTTAGTCTGTACAGACATAGTACGTATAAACAGAGTTGACTAAAAGTTTTGGATAGTTACTGAATTGTTGAATTTCCAGGTTTAACAGCATAAGAAATGAAGCTCAATAAAAAAGATGAGCGGATGAATTTTAGGTTATGGCAAATTGAATGGGAAGTCTACATGAGTGATATTGTAACGGCAGTGGTAGTGGATCTGCTGGGCCACCGCAAGCGATGGTGGAAGCCCACGCCAGGGAACGGAATCTAAGTAGAACCCGGTTTTCACCAGAGCCCGCCGCAAAGCGGGATGGACTTGCTGCGGCGGAGAACTACCAGGTCGTTTCCACTGGCGGGACTTGCTTGCGGTGGTAGCCAAGGGTAGGCGTGGTACAGAATCGTGAGGCTGAGACGTAGTCGGGGACAGGCAGTAGGTCAGGGCAGGCGGCAGAGGTTCGTGGCCAGGAAACGGGAGCGAGACGGTCTGGTACACGGTAAGCACAAACGGAGGCAAGACGCTTTCACAATAGGCTCAAAGGGCACTAAAGATCCGGCAGAGGGCTGCCGGAGGAGGAGCCAATATATAGGGTCAGTGGCCGGCAATCAGCCAATTACCGGCGCACTGGCCCTTTAAGAGAGAGGAGACTGGCGCGCGTGCGCCTTAAGGAAAGGGGACGCGCACGTCGGACGTGACGGGCGCGCCGGGAGTCTGGAGCGGGGTCGGGTAAGTTATTACACGCCGCGGGACGAGCGCGCCCACGGACCGATGCACGGACCGTGTGGCCACTCGCCCGCGGCACCTGGGAAGGGGCCGGGGAACGAACGCGACCGCAGCCTGGGGGATGGGCTGCGGCGCCGTACGTTACAGATATCTATAAAGTAATAATACAAATTTACCCTTTTTTGGAGATGTTGATACCTGACTCTCCTTTTTTTCTGTAGACTTTTGTGATGGGTGAGGAAGACACAGTATAGCTTTCTGCTACATTTCAAATTGAGAAAAGGGAGGAACCGGAGGAGCTGCTTTATAAAAATTTTACTTATCAATGGATAAAAAAATTTTTGTCTCTTTCTCTGTAGTGGTTATAATGTTTAGTTATCCTTCTAGGTAACAGTAAATGTAGGTCAGATGATGCAAAATAAAATTAAAGAAAATAAAGCAGATAACTAATAGACATAATGCAAATCCTATCCATAAGACAGAAGGAGCTGCTGGAAGCTGGAAATCATTTTCAATGTTGAGGACAGGAGGATAAATAAAAGGGGCTCTTACCTGGCGCTCATCTCTGCACATTTAAAAAAGCAGTACAGAACATGTAGTACCGCACTGTACTGTAGACAGATGCTACTACATGTAGACCATCGACTAGACCATGCACCTCACCAATACAGATGTTGTACAAGTAAGATGTTCATGATAATTAGCTGTATCTTTGAGTAAATCATACTTGCTGCAGATTGGCAGTGTCTGTGACACTATGTTGATTGAGCTTTCAAGATACAATGTCCCAGGAAAGACCATTGTATGTTGGAAATATTGTATCTTGCGACCATTGTAACATGAGGGACCACTGTACATGGATTCCATATGATGTTCCTCGGGTATAGGAAATAAAGCCACTGCTGGAGATGGCTGACAGCAGATTTTTCTCCTTTCCTCATTGAAAAGAAATGCACACTTGGCTTAGCCAAGCATGTTCATATATGGGGGAGTTATGGGGAATAGCTGTCGGCAAAATGATTATTCAGTTTGTGATCAACTTTATTGTAAAGCCACCTGAAACATACATACCTCTTGCATATACAAATGCCTAGACTTACATACATACATCCAAGCATATTTTTTTTTCATAAAACAACAGTACATGCAAAAATATGAGGCTCTGTAATTGGATAAAAAGGCTTCCTTTTTTCTTATCAGTTCCGTCCTATCACCACCTTCCCCTCCCCACCAAGCGCACACATACATATCATGTTGCACTTTATAGCAAAACAGGATGTCACGTTGTGACTCACTGGAGACAGGAGGTGGAGATCCACTGGATCACCGTCGGGAGTTGCCATCACTTACTCTGGCGAGCGGAGTCTGGGAAGCCCCTGGTTTTTACCAGAGCCCACTGCAAGGCAGGCTGGGCTTTGTTGCGGTGAATTCCCAGGTTGCTACCCCCAATGTAGGTCCTTCGAGGTCACAGTCCACGTGAAGTTTTGCGTGGTCCTGGAGCGTGAGGCAAAGACGTACTCGGGAACAGACATATGGTCAGGGCTGGCAGTGCACAGACGTTATCAGGTTAACGCTAAAGATCAGGGCAGACAAGGCAAGGTCAGGAACGTAGCGGAGAGTTGGAAGCAGGAGATCAATCAGAACAATGCACAGGAATAGCAGACACACTATGAATAGACACCAATACCTGGGTGGTGGATGCTGGGGGAGGTGCCCTGAAAAAGCCCATGGTCCAATGTGATAGGCCAAGCAGCAGTTGGATGGCGTGTGCTGGCTCTTTAAATCAGAAATAGCCAGCACGAGCGCTCCTAAATGGAAGCTAGGAGGAGGTGAGTAGCAGACTGGGCAGGTAGACAGGTGCGACTGTGGACCTGGACCGCAGTGTGTCCTGTTACATGGGACTGTCGGTGGGCGCGACCGCGGACTGAGCCGCGGACAACAGTTTGTCTCATTACAGAGGGTTTGCAGAGCAGAATTAAATGCTACTCTACCCCAAGGCTAAAGTCCTTTCCACCAAAATTAACATAATTCAGAGACTATATTAGTATGTGAAAGGCAAACAGCCTCGATACTACTTACAAGGTAGACAGTTTTATAAATTGCAAAACTGACGCAGTAGTTTATGTTATAAAATGTAACAGTTGTAGCCTAATTTATGTAGGCTGCACAAGCAGACCACTTAAAAGGAAGATATATGAACATATTTTACACAGTAAGAACATAAACTATGTCAACATCTCAGGGGCATCGAGACATTTTCAGTCAGTACATCATGGAGATATCTCCAGCTTCTCCTTCTTTGGCATTGAACGGGTTAAACCCAATCTGAGAGGTGGTAACCTTAAACAACGTCTGTTGAGACGTGAAGCCAGCTGGATTTTTAAATTAAATTCCAGAATACCATTTGGCTTACACTATAAAAATGATCTTTTATATTATTATTAATGAACATAGCTTGTTTAGCTTTTTTTTGTTTTTAATTTATGTATATGTCTTGTGTATAAAAGATTTTCTTTTGGGATATTCTTAGCTAGTGACGTATTGGATGACGTTTAAGATCACGTGATGGAATGTTCTTTGCATATAAATAAGGTTATACCCTTTTGTACACATGCTTTGAGTAAGGGCAAGTCCCGAAATGCGTTAGCTGTGAGCTATCTGCTATGACTTTTTAAAACTATGGAAATAAAGTGAATGCTATTTTAAATTTATAAGGATCGGAGGATACTTTTTTGAAATATAATTCAGAGACTGTTTCACACACTGCAGTGTAATGTTTCCTTGTGTGCTGCCCTCTGCACCACAGTTTTTAAGACCCATATTGCAGAGGCTGGGTTGGCGCCTGCTACTGACATTTTGTCAGTAACAAGTGTCACTTCAACTGAAATATTTGTAACTCCTTTCTTGTACCCTTTTCTGGTGGAGGCTCCATGCCACAAGCCTAACTCGAGTAACAGGGGGACTATTGCCTAACAGGTAGCTTCCACGCTACACAATGACTGAACTTCCTGCTGCCATCAATCAGTTATCACTTCCTCCTGATCTCTTTTATGGTATCACCATCTGGTGGAAATGGTTGATATTACAGTATAAACTCTAAGCACAAATTCATATGGCAAGAGTAATAAGGTGGACACTAAGTCCGCGTCCCCACGGCATAGGACAAATACCGGTCAGTTTATCCAAGCGGTATTTGTACTGTTTTCGGGCCGTGCACATGGCCGCCGGAGGGTGGCTTTTCTCCGCATTAGCGGAGAAAAGCCCTCCCCCTCCCATTGACATGTTAATATTCCGTCCGAAAAGCGGTCGGAAGTATGAAAATGATCAATGTTTTTCGGTCCGCCGGCGGGCTGAAAAACCGCCGGGCGGAAAACCTGTGCGGTGGGGAATGCTGCGCGGGTTTTCCGTAGAGGCCCGTGTTAAAAGTTTGTCAGACGGTTCGCAGACGGTTTTCAAAAACTGGCTGCAAACCCGTGCCGTGGGGACAAGCCCTAATGGAAGAAGTAAAGCAAGTAAGAATACCCATAGTAAGAAGTAGTAAGGTGTACCCTCTTACATGTTACAGCTGTTATGGAATTGCAGATAAGCAATTCCCCAGAGTAGAATTACCACACAAGCAATTCCAGAAGCAGGCAAAAAGAAGACAGAACAACCAGAACCCACTCTAAACTTCTGTCTGCAATCCCACACCCTCTGGGAGAGGATAAGGCTATGTCCACACTGCACATGATTACGATCGTATCTCCGGCGCTTTTCGTTTTTTAAAAGCGCCGGAGATACGATCGTCAGTGTGGTGCCATAGACGGCAATAGAAAAGACGAGTTGCTGTCTACACAGCTCGTCTTTTCTCTGCCCGTCTTTCGGCAGCGGCGTATTATACAACATGTTGTATAATACGCCAGTGCTTCTCGTCTTCTTGACGTCTTCCCATACAATGCTATTGTATGGGGGACGTCGGAAAAACGAGAAGCGGCCGCGGCTTTTGCACAAAGCGTGACAAAAGCCGCGGTCCTGCATCAGAGAGAGAACGGCCGCTTTAAGGGCCGTTTTTTCTCTGATGCAGTGTAGACATAGCCTAAGACCCAGGATAAAAGAGCAATCGCAGGCAAATGATGAGGTAGCAAACAGCTTTAAATACCCCACCTCTGCCACAGATGGGACACAGGTACTGAAGCCTTAAAGGGGTTGTCTCACTACATTGATTCATCTCACCTCAATCCTGTTTTCTTGATTTCATTTTTAATTCAGGGGCATGTTTACTGGCTTCCACAAGGCTGCAGTAGAAGCCAGGTCTGTAGCTATAGCAACCTGAGAAGCTGATGCAGCCCATACAAGAGGGGATATCTCAGAATAGGTAGGACACTGTTAATTGGCACATATATTGCAATGTGACTTGTTTTTGCAAGATCTTTAAAATAAAAAGCAATCCTTGTAGTGAGACAACCCCTTTAATGTCTCTGTTCCAACCCCGGGCTGAGGCTAGGTGAGAAGCTAAAAAAAAACCTTAAAGTGATAGCGTCTAATTTCTGACAGCTTAAAAGAAAAAAAGAAATGTGTGACATATATGTTTATTAACAAGATTTGGATCCTGGAAAACATCCTTTCTTTTCATCTGTTCTTATTTTCTGATTATAAATTTATTTTCTCCTTACAAAATGATGGGGCACCCATCTTGTCTGAGCTGATGTACTGCTCTTTATACAGCAGTTCAGAGATATGCTTTACACCAGTCACAATGACAGGAAACCTGAGTCAGAAAACTCACTGACTTCTATGAGATAGTGTAGTTTCCATGCTCAGTGACCTGTGCATAGGTCATTGTGCAGGAGGAGGAGGGCAGCTGTATCCATTACCTATCACAGATAGAGTGACTCTGCGTTATCTGCCTCAAGCTTTATAAAGGAGAGTTCACCTTTCATTATAATACTGCCTGTGACTGAGAAGACTAATAAGAAGTGATCTCTACAAAATAGGATGTGTCAGCCCATTATGAGGCCTTTTTTTTACAATCTAGACACTGATGTTAAAAATATAAAAAACGGTTTTAGATTAAATTATATTTTTAACCCACTAAAAATTTATAAAATATTTATATAAGATATAAAAAGTGTGAGTAAGATATTGTGGCCTTGTAAAACCTCTAAGTTGTAAGGAGCTCTAATAGAAGACATACAAATATTTTTATTTCTGATTCATTCATAAACTGTGACATGATCAATGGTTGGATGTCATATTACAGGCTTTATAGAGGCTCAGTGCATACAGCTCTGCCATTAGGGTATGTTCACACGGCGTCTTTGTGGGGCGTATTTCGGCACGTAATTGCGCTGCAATATTCCCGAATTATGAGAGAGCTATGATTTACCTGCCATTTTCCCCGATGCATATTACGCGACAGGAGAAAGAAGTGACATGAAAGTGAATGTCTACGGGAGCCAGCGCGTACGGTATGCGTCGCTATTCGCTGAGTTAGAAGTACGCACTGGCCGCCTCCCGTAGACATTCATTTTCATGTCACTTCTTTCTCTTGGCACGTAATATGCATCGGGGAAAACAGCAGGTAATCATAGCTCTCTCATAATTTGGGCATATTGCAGCGCAGTTACATGCTGAAATACACCCCCAAGATGCTGTGTGAACTCGGCCTTAGGGTATGTTCACACGATGTAATGCCAGTCCGTACTTCGGCGCGCAATTGCGCTTCAATACACCTGAAGTACGGGTCAACATTACGGTACTTCACAGCTCTCATTGAGAGCTATGATTAAAGGGGTTTTGCCACGATGCAATGTTGACGTGGAATCCTCCAAAATGGGTATTTAATCACTTTTCTAAATATATGTGATTACAAAAAGTGAAGCCTGTGAGAGCTACAGCATTGCTCAGTCCCCCTTAGTTTCCTGAAAGTTTACATTAGACACGACCAGGAGCTGACAGGGAGCTGATCTGGCCACGCTTGCGTGTTTGCATTTCTTATCTGATGACAGGGAACATGAAGGAGTTTGCTAGGGGGTGGGGAGATGGTGCAGTGTATGAGTCTGTCTGCTGTATAGAGAATCCACTGTTGTAATGTTATTATTTGAGTAAACCTTTGAGACGCTCCCTGATTCCTCGCTCTCTGCTCACCCCCTCCCTCTCACCCCTGCAGCCATTCATGACTCATCATGCTTTGTTTATATTCTCCCCTGAGCTGATAAGGAGGTAAGGAACTCACTTCGTGGCAAAACCCCTTTAAATGTTCTTTCCCCTAGCGCACAATACGTGTCCAGGAAAAGAACTGACATGACAATTCTTCCCAGCAATTACGCACCAGGATAAATGACAGTCAGTGAGAGGCTTCAGAGGTAGGAGCTGACCAGCACGTCCCTCTGAAGCTGTGGGCGTATAGCGGCGCGTACAATACGCGCAGCTATACGCCCGCAATATAATCGTGTGAACATACCCTTAGGTCTACTTTTTAATCCCTGTCATGGAATGGGCACCATTATACACTTACAACTATTGTAAAGCAGAGAATAGAAACAGCAATATACTTTATACCCTTCGTCTCACCCGTACACCCTAATAGATTGTAAGCTCTTGCGAGCAGGGCCCTCTCACCTTGTGTCTCATCTGTAAGTAGCTTTTCATTGTGCAATGTATGTCTTTTTGTCTGTACCTTCCACCCTACAAATTGTAAAGTGCTGCGGAATATGTTGGCGCTATATAAAGATTATTATTATTATTATTTATGTTTTATTCTCCAGATGACATTTTGCTGATAATAAGAGTAGAAATTTAGCCTTGCTTACATGCAGTGATGAGGTTAATATGGCATTATTATCAGTGCCAGAAGCATTTACATAAACGTGAGAACCTTCCAATGATAGTGCCAAACATTTATAATGCCAGGAAACACCCTTGTAAAATATGTAAAACGTATTACACAGACAGGAAGATGAGGGATTTGTTTTTTGCCTAAAGTGGAAGCATATAACCAGTCTGGAGGAATGGCATAAGTACTACTAAGCACTATAGAAAGGTATAAAATCTTATGTTTGAATCTCACTGCTTAGGTAGGAAGCATATAACCAGGGCCACCAACAGAAATTTCAGGGCCCCATACAGCTGAAGCATCTGCCCCCCTCCTCCCATCAAACCCCGCCCTCAGAAACCCGAACCTCCCCGCCCAAGCATCCCCACTGCCCACCCCCAACAATCCCATCACCCCGCCCCCAGAAAAAAATGCAATTGCGGCATTGTTTTTGGATTTAGTTCATGTGGGATATTACAAAGTACAGTTTATCTGTATTGTGCGGATCAGTACATATAAAAAGGCAAGCAAATACCACCAGATGATACCACTATCATGGTGCTGATCAAACCAGTATACCAAGACCGTTATTGCCAAACAGCAATATACATAAATCATATAATACCACCACATCACCACATATTTCCACCATAAAGATGTTGAATAATACCATCATACTGTCACTGAAAATAATTAATGACAATAAGACCAATATTACTGCCATACAGTGACCATATAGTGGTATATACAAGTGAACACAGTGCAGATACATTTAGTGACTCACAGATGACGTCTTGTCTGATGAGTCTTTCACGTTCCCTTTTCTTCTGCGTCCGCTCCAGACCGCAGTGACGAATTCTCTTGGCCACGACCCATCCCTGCAGAATTCACAACACAAATACCTGAGACTCCTCACTTTTTTATACCATCTTCCTACCTGTGCCCGCCCCCCTATGTACTCCCCATCCATAGTGTCCTAAATGGTAATAATTCCCCCCTTGGTGCCCTGGTAGTTAAGTATAAAGACCCCCCAAAGTTAGGTAGGAAGGTAGGTGGGTAGTAGGTAGTCAGGTTGCCAGGGAGGTAGCCAGTCAGGCGGCTGGAGAGATAGGTAGGCAGCCAGGTATGTAGTTAGCCACGCGGGTAGTTAGGTAGCCAGGCTAGGTAGCCAGGCGGGCGGGTAGCTAGGTAGCCAGGCGGGTGGGTAGCTAGGTAGCCATGCTACGTAGCCAGGCGGGCAGGTAGCTAGGTAGCTAGCCAGGCAGACGGGTACCTAGGTAGCCAGGCGGGTGGGTAGCTAGGTAGCCGGGCTATGTAGCCAGGCGGGCAGGTAGCTAGGTAGGTAGCCAGATGGACAGGTAACTAGGTAGGTAGCCAGGTGGACGGGTAACTAGTTAGGAAGCCGGGTGGATGGATAATTAGGCTAGGTTGGTAGCTGGGCTAGATAACCAAGCAGATGGGCAGTTAGGTAGGTGGCCGGATGGGCGGGCAGGCAGTTAAATGGCTGGGCGAGCAGCTTTCCCCTCCCTTCTTCCCTCATACAGCTGGGGATGGTGGCGGGTGACTGTTGAGCGAGGGCCCACGCTCCTAATTATTCACTTACTTCTCCTGCACGCTGCGGGAGCTGTCGCCTGTCGGGCCCTCCTCTCTTTCTGCCCGCGCCGCGTCTGGCCAAAGTCAGGATGCAGGACAATATGAATCAGTGAAGCCCCGCCCACTGGGCGGGACCTCACTGATTTAATTAGTCGTTCTGGCTGGGGGCAGAGAGAGAGGAGGGCCCGACTGCTCCTATCACAGTGCGCAGGAAGAGTAAGTAAATAATGCCCGTAAACGTCATTCAGCGCAGCTGTGATCGGAGCCGCAGCGCGGGCGCTCCCTCTGCTGCGCCGGGCCCCAGTTCAATACAGGACCGCAGGCACAGCTCACATCATGGTAGAGAAAACTACCATTACTGTGTGAAGGGCGGGCCCCCCCCTTGCTTCACAGACTGGCTGGGCCCAGTACACCAGTAGTGGTTGTACCCCCCTAATGGCGGCCCTGCATATAACCAGTCAAGGGGAATGGCATAAGTACTACAAAGCACTTTAGAAAGGTACAAAATCTTATGTATGAATCTTACTTCTTAGATGGGAAGCATATAACCAATCAGGAGGAATGGTGTAAGTACTACAAAGCACTATAGAAAGGTGTAAAAAACGTACGTATGAATCTCACTGCTTAGGCTGTGACATCTATTGTACTTATTATGGATAACTGTTGGTACAAATATTGTAGGAAATTATGTGATAGGGCTCAATGTCTAAATGCATGAAAAAGGCAGTTATATTAATACTTTTAAATCTGAGTAAATCCTCTCTTTCCAGACACTTTTAGGCATATATCTTTATTCCCCACAGACATAAACATTTTAGCAAAAGTACTGGCCTACAGGTGGTTTAGAGCAGGGGTCCCCAACCGCCGGTCCGCAAACCGGCACCGGGCCTTAGCGCATCCCCTGCCGGTCCGCGGCGCCGGCTGCACATGATGCCGGCCGCCCGGTGACTTTAGTCCGGGCGGTCGGCATCTGCTCTGCGCTCTAGCAGCTGCACACATCGTGCGGCTGCATTGCTATAGAGAGAGCAGGGGCGTTGCATTACAGTCCCTGCTCTCCCTATTGCTGTAGATGCGGTGCTCACTGAGCGCCGCATCTACAGATCAGCGGCGCAGGGAGTGTGATGCAGCAGTGACGTCACACCCCCTGTGCCGCTCGGTCTTATCGGATGCTGGGAGGAGGAGCTCTGCAGGGATCGGGAAATGGTGAGTAACGTTCTCTCTGTTTTTTTTTATTACTATGGGGGCATACTATGGGGGCAACATCACTGTGGGGGCATATCACTATGGGGCATATCACTATGGGGCATACACTGTGGGGGCTTTCCATGTGGGGGCATATCACTGTGGGGGCATATCACTATGGGGGCATATCACCATGGGGGCATATCACTAAGGGGGGCATATCACTATGGGGGCATATCACTATGGGGCATATCATTATGGGGCATATCACTTTTGGGGCATATCACTAAGGGGGATATCACTAAAGGAGCATATCACTAAGGGGGCATATCACTATGGGGGCATATCACAAGGGGGCATATCACTATGGGGGCATATCACTATGGGGGCATATCACTAAGGGGCATATCACTGGAGGGGCATATCACTAAGGGGGCATATCACTAAGGGGCATATTACTAATGGGGCATATCACTAAGGGGCATATTACTAAGGGGGCATATCACTAAGGGGGCATATCACTAAGGGGGCATATCACTAAGGGGCATATTACTAAGGGGGCATATCACTAAGGGGGCATATCACTATGGGGGCATATCACTAAGGGGGCATATCACTATGGGGCATATCACTATGGGGCATATCACTAAAGGGGTATCTTACTAAGGGAGCATGTTACTAAGGGGGCATATTACTATGGGGCATATTACTAAAGAGGCATATTACTAAGGGGGTATCTTACTAAGGGGGCATAATACAAAAGGGGCATATTACTGGAGGGGCATATTACTAAAGGGGCATATTAATAAGGGGCATATTACTGGAGGGGGCTTTATATTTATCTTCATTACTGGAGGAGGCAGTATATATCTATCATTATGAAGGGGCATAAAATTTATCTATCATTACTGGAAAAGGCATGTTTTTAAATCTATTATGAGGGGGCATGTATTTATCTATCATTACTGGAGGGGGCATGTATTTTTCATTACTGGAGGGGACATGTATTTACCTATCATTACTGGAGGGGCATATATTTATCTATCATTACTGGAGGGGACATGTATTTATCTATCATTACTGGAGGGGGCATGTATTTATCTATCATTACTGGAGGGGGCATGTATTTATCTATTACTGGAGGGCGCATGTATTTATTACTGGAGGGGGCGTGTATTTATTACTGGAGGGGGCATGTATTTATCTATCATTACTGGAGGGGGCATGTATTTATCATTACTGGAGGGGACATGTATTTATCTGTCATTACTGGAGGGGCATATATTTATCTATCATTACTGGAGGGGCATATATTTATCTATCATTACTGGAGGAGGCATGTATTTATCTATCATTACTGAAGGGGCATATATTTATCTATCATTACTGGAGGAGGCCTGTATTTATCTATCATTACTGAAGGGGCATATATTTATCTATCATTACTGGAGGAGGCATGTATTTATCTATTACTGGAGGGGGCATGTATTTATCTATCATTACTGGAGGGGCATATATTTATCTATCATTACTGGAGGGGCATATATTTATCTATCATTACTGGAGGGGACATGTGTTTATCTATCATTACTGGAGGGGGCATGTATTTATCTATTACTGGAGGGCGCATGTATTTATTACTGGAGGGGGCATGTATTTATTACTGGAGGGGGCATGTATTTATCTATCTACTGGAGGGGGCATGTATTTATCATTACTGGAGGGGACATGTATTTATCTATCATTACTGGAGGGGCATATATTTATCTATCATTACTGGAGGGGGCATGTATTTATCTATTACTGGAGGGCGCATGTATTTATTACTGGAGGGGGCATGTATTTATTACTGGAGGGGGCTAATTTATTATCATTATTACAAAGGGGGCATATATCTCTAAAATTTGAGGGAGCTGATTACATATGTATGATATATATATATATATATATATATATATATATATAAATATATATATATATATATATATATATGTATAATGCTGATCAATATTACTGCAGACTGACTGTCAGCTCTGTGGATCAGCATTAATATAATACTGACTCGCAGAGCTGACAATCAGTCTGCTGCTATAAAATACTGGTTACCCCATACTATACCTACAAATGACACAGTACATACTTTATTGGGGTTTTTTTTCTTTGTGTGTGATTCTAAACATCCAACCCCGTCCATAACCCCGCCCCGAATAACTCCGCAAGCCCCCCACCACCACCACCACCGGGCCTTGGAAAAATTGTCTGGTATAAAACCGGACCCTGGTGGAAAAAAGGTTGGGGACCACTGGTTTAGAGTAACTTCTTTTATAGTTAATACAGATCAATCAGGCTTTATTCCTGAAAGATCTATATACTTAAGGTACAGTATGTTCACACGGTGTGTTGAGTCCATGTGAACATACGCTTTTAGATGTATCCAATAATGTGATTTACATTGCTTTTAAGTTGAAACACGTATCGGCGTTCAAACATGTCTCACTCCGTCTTTCGGATCCGTCACAAGAATTGACATGTCAATTCTTGCTCCAAAAGACGTAGCAGGAGCCCTATTTTAAACTATAGGGCGCGATCCTGCTGCATCCAACAGGCATCCAAACACGCAGCTGCGAGTTGGATACGACTTGGGTCAGATCGACACTACATTTTTGGATGCGATTTTTTGGATCCAACACAGATCCAAAAACATGCCATTAATATTTCAGCTGCCAGTGGACATCCCAGGTGATAGGGCTGTTTGCTTATTGGATGCTGGCATTGGCATTCAATACTATTGCATGAGAACATTAAGGGTATGTTCACACGGCGTGTTGGATCTGATTTTGGATCCGTTTTTAGATGCGTGTTTGGATCCGATTTTCAGACCTTAAACAATGTGCAGTGTGATTTACATTGCTTTCAATGTAAAACAAGCATCGTCATTCAGACGAGTGATCACCAATGTGTGTTTTACATACGTCTTTGTGATGCGTCTTTCAGATCCATTCAAATAATTGACATGTCAATTCTTGATCCAAGAGATGCAGCAGACACCCTACTTAAAACTATAGGGTACGATTCTGCTGCAGCCAAAACGCAACCAAACACGCATGTGGATGTTGGATGCATGTTGGATACGATTGAGCAGCGATTTTGGATGCGTTTTTTGGATCCAAAACAGCTCCAAAAATGCTGTGTGAACGTACCGTAATGGAGAGCTTTTGAAAGGTTCAAATTGGGACAACACTTTATTGCATGGTTTAAACTATTACATGGAGACCCTAGGGCTAGATAACATATCAGTGGTGGTCTGACATTATAATTTGTGTTGTAATGGAGGAGTAGACAAGGCTGCTTTCTGTCTCCCCTGCTCATTGCACTGGCCATTAACCGCTTAATGCTCCTTGATGTACCCATACGTCATGGTACATAAGTACTTAAGGCATCATGATGTACGGGTAAGTCATGGAGATTGTGCAGGAGCTCTGCCTGCATGATTGCTGCAGGAGCCCAGCGGTGAATGACAGCCGGGCTCCTGCAGTTGTGTCCGGAAGTGAAGATACTGCAACTCTGTGCCTGGCTGCCTAATCCCTTAGCTGCCACGGTCAATAGCAATCACAGTAGCTAGGGAGTTTGACATATGGAGCTCCTTCCGTCATCCATTGGCACCCCGGCGACGCAATCAAGGGGTGCAGATGGCTGTCATGACAACCAGGGGTCAAACAATGGCCTTCAGGTTGTCTGTGGCGTTGGCCTGTCAGGCTGATTTATAGTTGTATAATACACTACAGCACATGTCTAACAACGATCTAACCATCGATGAGTATAGTCCCAGAGTGGGGCAAGTGAAAAAAATAATACATAATAAAGTAAAAGTGTAAAAAAAAATAAAAAATACCGTAAAACACACACACCACCCTTTAACTATTCCAAATGCTTATCACTGAAAAAAATAAATTAAAAAAGTACAATTATTTGGTATTGCCGCGTGCATAATGACGTGGGTTATATTATTTAACCTGCACAATAAACTCTGTAAAAAATATAAATAGAAAACAACGCCAAAATGGCATTTGTTAATCCACTACATGTAAAATAAAATAAGAAGTGATCTAAAAGTCATGTGAAGCCAAAAAGCAATACCAATAAAAACATCAGTTCATCCCACAAAAAAAGGCCTTAGACAGCTTTATCAACAGAAAAATTAATACTTTATGGCTATCAGAACACAGCAATGCTTATAAATTATTAAGAAAAAGAAAGTTTTTATTGTATACAAGTCATACAACATGAAAAGAAACAATATAAAGTGGTTATTGCTGCAAAAGTATCGCCCCACAGAGTAAAACTAACATGTCATGTATACTACACGGTGAGTGCTGTAAAAAATAAAAAACACTACCAGGATTACTATATCTTGTTAATTTTGCCTCCCACAATCAGTCATAAAAATCCCAAAATGGTACCAACTTGAACAAAACAAGCCTTTATACAGCTCCATATACAGAAAAATAAAAAAGTTATGACTCTATGACGATATAAAAACACAAATTATTATAAAGCATTTCTTTTGTGTAAAAGCAGTAAAACATAAAAAAAACTATATAAAATCAATATAGTTGTAATTGCACTGATTTGCATAGTAAAGTTGTCATGTCATTTATACTGCATGGTGAACACTGCAAAAATGAACCCCCAAAAATAGTGATGAGCGATTACGTTGACTATCGTCATCGGGTTGATAGTCGATATCGGCAATTATCAAGACGCTTTCCGATAGTCGATAATAGATTATCGCCGATGACCATTACAGTCTATGGGAGAGGAACAATACCTTCATTCTTACACCCAAACAGGGCTGGAGAAGCGGAATTTAAAATCCACAACAGTTAAATGGATACGTGCTACATCTTAGGCAACACACTTAGGTTATAAAAGCCACAGAAAAAAAAATCACAGACCATTCACTATCCCTGTCTTGTACCACAGCATGACCCTTAAACCTGCATTTACCCACAAATTAAAAAAGTGCCAGAAGGCAGTAAATTTTTTGAACCTTTATTTTACTTGGGCTGGACATTGACTATCCCTGTCCTGGAACGCAGCAAGACCCTTAAACCTATCCCGACCCACAGATTAAAAAAGTGCCGGAAAAAAGGAGTCTTTTAACCACCATTTTAGTTGAACTGGACATTGACTATATCTGTCCCGGACCGCAGCATGACCCTTAAACCTGCATGACCCACAGATTAAAAAGTGGGCCGGAAAAAGGAGTCTTTGAAACCACCATTTTAGTTGAACTGGACATTGACTATACCTGTTCTGTACCACAGTATGACCCTTAAACCTGTCCTGACCCACAGATTAAAAAGTGCGGGAAAAGGAAATCTTTGAACCACCATTTTACTTGAACTGGACATTGACTATGCCCGTCCTGGACCGTAGTATGACCACTAAACCTGTCTGACCCACAGATAAAAAAAGTGCCGGAACAAGGAGTCCTTTAACCACCATTTTAGTTGAACTGGACATTGACTATACCTGTCCTGGGGAACCTACGTTTGTTCAAGTCTTCCTGTACCTCCCTTGTACAATTCAGAGGAATATTTGTATCAGCTATTTTTTACATGCTAGTTTTTTAGTAGTTTAATTCTAGAAAACATATTTTTAAAATAGAAGGAATGCCCCCCAGCTTTGTTCTCTTTTTTTTAATTGTATTTAAAGGGTTGTCTCACTACAGGGGTTGCTAGCTATCTTCAAGACTTGCAAAAACAAGTCATTTTTGCAATATGTGTCCCTTAAGAGTGCCACCATTCCTGTTTTTGACACACCCTCACCCTTGAGCCACTTTTGACAATTGGAAGAACAAAAAAAAAGTTGTTTGAAACCAAATTTTTTTTTTTGAATAGGGCCCGATCCCCAGCTCATTTCACAGCAAAATTCCCCAAAAAAATTTAAAAAAAGACCCCCTTTGGCCCCTTTTGACAATTGTGAAGAACAAATGTCTGTTAAAAACCACATTATTTTTTACAATTAGGATCTGTAGTTTAGCGCAATTTACAGCAAAATGTCTCCAAAAATTCAAAACATGACCCTTTGATGCACTTTTGACAATTGCGAAGAAAACAAATGTCTGTTAGAAACAACATTTTTTGAATAGGACTGTAGTACTGCTGCATTTCAAAGCAGCATGACCCAAAAAATTATCCACAGTGGTGGGTACACGAGTTGACATTTGGGCTGCCTTCGCTTCATGTTGGATGGATGCTGATGATGCTGATGATGACATTTGTGGCCGTGACTTGGAGGAGGGAGGTTTATGACTGCTGGATGACAGTTGCATTAACCCCTGAGAACAGATTGGCGACGTGTTCGATACTGAGATTCATATGCCCTGACCCAGCGATGACAGGCTCTATGGTCCAGCAAACGACGATCTGTGGCATGGTGTTGACGGCCAGCCACTGGAAGGAGCACCATTCTCTTGTACTCTACCACAATGTCCTTCCCCACACCTCTTTGCTCGCTTTAACACCTGCGTATACCTGTGAAATGCTGTCTTGTGAAGAACCGTTTTTAAAAAAGACAAAATCAAACAGTGTTCCTACCTTCAGTCTCAGGGAGTTACAACTGCCAGTAGGACTAGGAATTGATAGTTTTCAACAAACTATCATACAACGTGGTATACTGCGCCCACAAACTGAGATTCAGCGAGTGCAATAAATATTCAAAAGTTACATGGATGAGAAATTGCGTTTTTTGCGCAATGACAAACGAGAACAGTTGCTAGAAAATTTTTCTATCAGAATTGTCTTCCAACGTTGGCTCTTGGAAAAGAGAACTAGCGCTCTGCACCACGTGCAATACAGCTATTTATAGTTATACGGATAACAAACGGTGGGTTTTGGACCAATTGAAATACACCACAGTAACTCAAATTTTCTGTATCAAATTTAAATATAAGGTGGCTCATAACAAACTGGACCGCACCTTAGTAAAAAAAACCAACCTATTTGAAAAGTTATATGATAATTAAAAGGTGGGTTTTATGCACCTATGAAATACATCTGACCAATTACTAGCAAATTTTCTAGTATGGTAATATAAGTAACCAAGTTGGATCTTTCAAACAAAAAATGGGGCCTGCGCCAAAGTGAAACACATGTAATTAATGGTGTTTACTGATAATATTAGGTGGTTTTTGCACCTATGAAATAACACTGCGGTGGACTAGAAAGGTTCTGTATCTATTGTACGTACAAAGTGGTTTTTGAACAAAACTGCAGCTGAGCCAAAATGAAAAAAAACCTAATTAACTGTGTACGGATATAAAACGCGGGTTTATTCACCTATTGAAATACACCTGCGATCGGACTAGAAAAAGTTTGTATCCTATTGTGAGTACAAAGTGGGTCTTTTGAACAAAACTGAAGCTGCGCCAAAATGAAAAAAAAGCTAAATTTAAATTGTGTACGGATATAAAAGGTGAGTTTTGCACCTATCACAATTACACTGCAGTTACTAGAAAAGATCTGTATCCTAATATAAGTACAAAGCTGCACAAATCCAAGCTAATATTTATGCTAAACACTGGCCAAAATGTTAATAAAAATCCATTTCAATACAGGGGTCAACGCAGGGAGTCTGGGCTGCACAATATCCACTCTCCTTTCAAAAAGCCTGCCTGTCTGCCTGTGTTCGCGCGCCCCCCCCCCCCCCGCCCCTATCATTCCCTCCCTCCTCTCCTGCGGCTTACTGCGCTAGATGCTTTTTTAAAACACTCAGCCTGAACTAACTAAATAACTGAAAAATCTCTTAATCTAAACTAAGTTCTAATGTCACAGCCTAAAAAGCATAGTTTGTCTGTTAGTGAACAAATGAACAGTTCGCTGAGCTGTTATGAGAGAGACCGAGCACAAAGTCTGCTATTATGAGGACACTAACACCACATGATTGAGATGGGCGAATTTCTTCAAAAATGACGAATTGGTCACTTCGGCCGAATTTTCCGTCAAATTCGTTTCGTTCCGAATTACTTCCGCACGAATCGCGTTAAAAGCAGCTATTCCAGGCTGCACAGAGCCTGCAGGTGCTGTAAAACGTTGTGTGCCACTTTAAATATGCAGAGGGAGCTTGGTTTGATCGTGCATACAATGTGTTGTGGGGGTTTTAGTATGACACGCAGATGACTGGCCGGCCGCTCTTAAATCGCTTTCACTATAAATTCCCTGGCACATAAGAGGGCAAAACTGACCAAAAAACTCAAGCGGAATGTACCCTGATAGAAGTCATGCCAGCGAAGCTGGAAAAACAACTGAAGCTCAGGTGGCAACATTAGTGACAGAGTGTGGAGGTGACGGCGCAGCCACAGCCAGACATGGATGTCAGCATGGCAACAATGACATTCTGGAGGTGGCAAAAACACGAGGAAGCCAACAGAGTGGCATACAATGACTGAGAGCGGAGGTCACGGCGGCAACATATGAAGGTCAGGCAGTGGCACAATGACATTCCTGGAGGTGACAAAACAGGAAGGAAACCACAGAATGGCACAATCTCACAGTGTGGAGGTCACGGTGGCAGCAGTATGAATCAGGCAGTGGCACAATGACTTCTGGAGGCGCAAAACAGAATTAGCCACAGAGTGGCACAAACAAGTCACACAGGGTGGAGGGTCACGGCCGGCAGCAGTATGAGATCAGGCAAGTGGCACAATGACATTCTGGAAGGCGGCAAAACAGTATTAGGCCCACAGAGTGGCACAATATTACAGTGATGTAGGGTCACGACAGCACAGCATGAGATTCAGGCAAGGGTGGACAAATGACATTCTGTAGGCGGCAAAAACAGTATTAGGGCACAAGTGCACAATGATACAGTGTGGAGGTCACGACAGCAGCAGCATGAGATCAGGCAGTGCACAATGACATTCTGGAGGAGCGGCAAAACAGTAGTTGGCCACAGAGTGGCACAATCACCACAGTGGGAGGCACGGCGGCAGAGTATGAGATCAGCAGTGGCACAATGACATTCTGGAGGCCTAAACAGTATTTGCCACCAGTGGCAACAATGATACAGTGTGGAAGGTCACGAACAGCAGCAGCATGAGATCAGGCAGTGGCACAATGACATTCTGGAGGTGGCAAAACAGGAGGAAGCCACAGAGTGGCACAATGACGTGAGACGGTAGGTCACGGCGGCAGCAGCATGAGGTCAGGTCAGTGGCACAATGCACAGTGTGGAGGACATGGCAGCAGCCACAGCAGCAGCATGAAGGTCAACAGTGGCACAATTGACACAGTGGTGGTATGTCACGGCAACAGCAACAGCAGCAGCAGCATGAGGTCATAGAGAGTCACAATGACAGAGTGTTGAGGTGGGTGGCAATACCGTCCTGGTAAAGATGGTGGTATGCAGATGGAGAAACTGGCAGGCAATGTTGGGTGGCATCAGCAGGCGGGTTGCGGCTTCAGAATAGTGGCTGAGCAGGTAGTGGAACCCAGACTGCCGCCTAAGGAATTGGTGTGTGAAATCCTCGCCGTTCACGCCTGATTCCATCTTGACAAGTCAGTTCGTTCTCCACGCATTTCCCTTGGACAGTGCGGGTTCTCCTTGGTGTAACGATGGCCCCCGCCGGCACTGACCACCCGCTCTATGCCACACTACTGACCGGTCAGGACCCAGCTTCTTCCACTGCAACTCGGCAAGTTGCGGCCCACACATCCAGTTTGGGCTGCCCAGTAGTCCAGCGGTCTTCTAACTGAGGTGGCAGAGTGCTGTCCAAGTAGGCCACAACCTGTTGGTTCAGGGACTCTCCCATGTCCTGCTGCTGCTGGCGACGCCCTCCCACTAGGCGGGTGAAGGAAGCTGCTCTATCAGTGACTCCAGACTTAGGTTAACTACTGATGGAGCTGTACTGCTCCTACCCCCCCCACATTCCCCCAGCAGCCCGCGGCAGTAGTACATGAGCGCTGAGGATCCCCCGGTCAGACCTGTCGAGGAGTGGGCGATGCCGCACATAGGCAGCAATCAAATGATTACGAGGATTTCCCCTATAGTATTTGAGTTTGTCTTCCCTCTCAAATAGCTGGAAAAAGGCTCCCAATTTGGACCGATAGCGAGGGTCCAATAGGTGAGAAGCCAGAAGTCATCCTCTGCCGGATGCGACTATTCGGCTGTCCTTAGCCAGCAAATAAGCCAGGCTGTGTGCCATCTGCACAAGTGACTCCGAGGGGCCTCCCTGCCTCCATTTCCTTTCCACGTATACTGCCACGTGCCTTGGGGTCATCTGGCCCCCCCCGTCTTCCTCATCTCCATCCACCTCCTCCAGCTGCTCCTCCTCTCTTGTCCACCTGGGTAGAAAATCCACACTCATTTCACCAGACAATCTTTCTGCTCCAATGTCCTCCTCCTCCTCCTCCATTTCAGTCCCCACCGGACTCCTGTGGCCACGAGATGTAGTCGCCCACGTCTCAGTCCCCTCCCAGGACAGATTTTTCATCTTCTGTTCCAGGAAAACAATTGAAGCAGTGGGAATGAAGGGTGAATTCAACCCGTATCCCTGGCGACTGACAAATAACATCGCCTCCTCGAATGGCCTCAACAACGGCAGGTTCACGCAGTGAAAAAGCTGCCACTGGCTAACATCACATAGTTACACAGGGAGTACTCTGTCTGCCTGGATCATCAAAAAAATCGTTAATGGACTTTCCTGTTCATACAGTCGGCCAACATGTGCAGGCTGGAATTCCAGCGGGTGCAAACATCGCATATCAGAAGTGTTTGGGAGGCCGTTCTGTCGCTGCAAACTCGAGGAGGGTGTCCTGCTTGTGGCACGAATGGCATAAAGTGCATGCACAGTTTCCTGCCATTTTCAGAATGTTCTTAAGATCGTAGAAGAACTTCAGGAACCTTTTTTCCCCACAAACCAGATTGAACACGTGGCGCCCATGCAGGGCGCATGGACCATCCCTCCTCGTGCAGCGCGGACACCATGTTCCTCCCATTGTCGGTCACCATGGTTTCCGATTTGCAGTTGCGCGGAGAAAGCCACACATTGATTTTCTTTGCTGCATGACGCGGAGATTCCTTCCCTGTGTGACTTCCGTCGCCGAGGCAAGCCAAGTGAGAAACTGCGTGACACCGCTGGTGCCCTACACCTGTGGTATGATGGAGCAGTAACGTGTGGGAGGCTGAGATGTTGTGGTGGTGAAGGAAGGAGATGGCGGACATTGGCCCAGGTGCAAGCAGTTTGACAACCCTGGAAGAGAAAGCGGGTCGTCCCTGTCCAAGGTGTTGTGTGCCTGCTGGAAGCACATTACCCATGGCCGTAAGGATCATGTACTGGCCCTGACCGTAAGTTACAGCTCCAGACGTCCGCAGCTGCCGTGCACCTTGGAACAAACCGATAAGGCTCAAGGACTGACCCACCTCTTCTACATATTTATGAGTGCAGGTACTCTGCCTTTTGGAAAAGAAATTACGGCTTGAACTCTCCATCTCGCTCGGCAACCGCAAGCCATTAGTTCTCATGAACGTGCAGAAGTCCACCATTTGGAAAGGGAGGGACTGCAGTACCAAAAACTTGGAACAGATCACGGTCAGCCTGCTTGCACCTAGGGATGTGGAACGCATACTGTTGGTCTCATCTTGCACTCGCCTCGCTGAACGACGCTGGCGCCATGATTAGCGAGGATCATGAGCATCTGACCGGATAGATGATGTCAAAGAGAACAGCTCCCTTCATGCAGAGGTGGTGGAGCCTTGACTGGCTGCAATGGCATGCAATGCCCACTGGGCGCAGCTGCTGCTGCGCTGTTGCTGCGGCGGCAGAAGATGGACCACCACATCTGAGGCCCACTTTCTTCTCCCAGCCACCGGATGTCGTGACAGCTTGCCTGTGTTGAGCGCAGTCCATGGTGCGAACGTTAGCTCCCTGGCGCCACGCTTCAAATTTCTGCCTACAGATTCTACTATACATATATTCGGCTTTCCTCCGTGCTCCTTAGCAAAGAACTACCACACCGCCAGTATCGGATTTACCGCCAACGCTCCGCTCTGATGTGACTACTCTGCCCGCCGCTGCCTGCCTGTCGCTGAGCCCGCTGAGCTGCTACTTTCTTGGACCTGCGAGCGGGTTTTTTAACCCCGTGGCCGCTTGGCTTCCCAGACCTCACACTGCTGCTATCCTGCTGACCACCTCACGGCCACAACGGACCCACTTTGCTGGCTGCGCTGGCTGCCTGACGCGCAAGCTAGGACGCCCTCTTCTCCTGGCGATTATAAGCCTTGCCTCCACCCGTCGCCTAAGTGCGGTCGGGCTACATCATCATCTATTTTTGTGTTCATCGTCACTACGCTGGTCCTCATCAACACCGTCCTTGGTATGCCGAGGCCTGACCTTTCACAACATTACCTCCCATGCCCACTCTCCACATCTATACTTTGGCCCCTACTGCTAAGAAGCAGGCGATATTGGGCCCCATTTCTTCCTGCCAAGTAGCTGCTGAAACTGCCCTCCCAATTGTTCATCCTCGCTATAGTAGTGGCGCTGAGCCCGAACCACATAGTAGATCTCTGGCTGAGGGAACCGATGGTACAGCGGCGGGCTGTGGACAGGTGGAGGGCCGCTGACGCCGCTCCCGGGCCATGCCAACTAAGTTGTGTCTGAAGTTCCCACCGACTCTTGGCTGGGGTTGTCAGATGTCATCTGGGAGGAAGAGGATGACCTAGTCAACCAATCAAGAACCCTTGGGTTGCTGAACAACACACGGCCGCTAGATGACAGCAGCAGTTGTGGCCTCACCGAGTGACCCCTGCTGCGACGTCCCCTTGCTGTGCTGCGACCTGGGCCTGTTCCAGGAATGTTTGTGCCACTGCCACTCGCAGGTGCAGAACCTGCCACCTCTCTGTCTGACATACTGTTTGTTCTAAAATGTACAGACACTGTTTGATGATGATATCTGTATATGATAAATATACACCCTGTTTTTGACTCCAAATGAACCCAGTAACAAGCTTGGGTAACCCTTGGATATAAATTGCGCTCCACAAATGGCCAGGAAAAATTTACTTGTATGTGTCGTTTAAAAACACTGTGTGTTTTACTAAATGTAAAAGCACAAACAGGCTTAATTAATCTTCGGACATGAATTAGGCTACAGGAAAAATTTATATATTTTGGCGTTGAAAAAGACGGTTTATTTTTGTCAGCACACCAGCAAAACAACGCTTAATTAACCTCTGGATGTAAATTGCGCCAAAGAATTGAGCCCCACAAACTAGTAGCTTTGTAGCGTGTTACAATTGCGTGTTTTCTACGCCACACAACAAGAGATACAGTTGTAATTAACCTTTGCTTGTGAATTAGGCTACAGGAAAAATTTATATATTTTGGCGTTGAAAAAGACGGTTTCTTGGGGTCAGCACACCAGCAAAACAACGATTAATTAACCCCTGGATGTAAATTGCGCCAAAGAATTGAGCCGCACAAACTAGTAGCTTTGTGCCGTGTCACAATTGCGTGTTTTCTACGCCACACAACAAGAGATACAGTTGTAATTAACCTTTGCTTGTAAATTTAGGCTACGGGAAAAATTTATATATTTTGGCGTTAAAAAAAGACGGTTTATTTTGTCACCCACACCAGCAAAACAACGCTTAATTAACCTCTGGATGTAAATTGCGCCAAAGAATTGAGCCCCACAAACTAGTAGCTTGTAGCGTGTTTACAATTGCGTGTTTTCTACGCCACACAACAAGAGATCCCAGTTGTAATTAACCTTTGCTTGTCCAATTAGGCTACAGGAAAAATTTTTTATATTTTGGCGTTGAAAAAGACGGTTTATTTTTGTCAGCACACCAGCAAAACAACGCTTAATTAACCCCTGGATGTAAATTGCGCCAAAGAATGGAGCCGCACAAACTAGTAGCTTTGTAGCGTGTTACAATTGCGTGTTTTCTACGCCACACAACAAGAGATACAGTTGTAATTAACCTTTGCTTGTGAATTAGGCTACAGGAAAAATTTATATATTTTGGCGTTGAAAAAGAGGGTTTATTTTTGTCAGCACACCAGCAAAACAATGCTTAATTCCCCCCTGGACGTAAATTGCGCCAAAATGGAGCCGCAAAAAACAGTAGCTTTGTAGCGTGTTACAATGCGTGTTTTCTACGCCATAAACAACAAGAGATACAGTTGTAATTAACCTTTGCCTTGTCAATTAGGCTACAGGAAAAAATTTTAAATATATTTTGGCGTTGAAAAAAGACAGTTTTTTTTTGTCAGCAACACCAGAAAAACAACGCTTAATTAACCCCTTGATGTAAATTGCGCCAAAGATTTGAGCCCCACAAACTAGTAGCTTTGTAGTGTGTTACAATTGTGTGTTTTCTACGCCACACAACAAGAGATACAGTTGTAATTAAACCTTTGCTTGTAAATTTAGGCTACAGGAAAAATTTATATATTTGGCGTTGAAAAAGACGGTTTTATCTTTGTCAGCACACCAGCAAAACAATGTTTAATTAACCTCTGGATGTAAATTGCGCCAAAGAAGGGGAGCCGCACAAACTAGTAGTTTTTGTAGCGTGTTACAATTGCGTGTTTTCTACGCCATACAACAAGAGATACAGTTGTAATTAACCTTTGCTTGTAAATTAGGCTACAGGAAAAAATTATATATTTTGGCGTTGAAAAAGACGGTTTTTTGGGGGGTCAGCACACCAGCAAAACAACGCTTAATTAACCCCTGGATGTAAAATTGCGAAATAGAATTGAGCAGCCAAAAATGAAGTGGTATTTGTATTGTAAAAACGCTGTTTCTTTAAATGAATACAACAGGAATTTGGCTAGATCCCACTTGGATATTGAATGTATAATGCAGCTGCAGTGGACGCACACTGGTTTTCAGATCCAATACCCCAAAAAATTAGAAATATAACGTTAAGAAAACAGTCTCTCTGAGACAAGCTGAGACACCCCACAGAAATCGCTATATAAAAATCAATTCTTCAGTAAGAGCTATCAGCCCGGCAGCAACCTTCCCTGATGAGCACAGTGAGAGGGTGTGAGCTCCCGGCGTCGCGCCCGGACTTATAAAGTGCGGTGACGTCACAGAACCCGCCGGTCCTCTGATTGGCTTCATCTCTGCACTTTGTCATGGCAGGCCTATGCCATTCTTCCTCCCAGAGTGCTTTGCCCCATGTAGCCCATGTGCTCGCAGCCATTTTTTCAATCAAAAGCACACTTCGTTCACCCGAAGTACCCCAAAGTTCGACTTCGTTCCGAACCGAAGTTTTCCTGAAATTCTAAACGAATTCCACTTCGTTAGAATCGATTCGCCCATCTCTAATTATTATGTTAAAGATCTTGCAAAAACAAGTCACTTTTCAATATGTGTCCATTAACAGTATCCTACCTACTCTGAGATAACCCCTCTTGTATGGGCTGCATCAGCTCCACAGGTCGCTATAGCTACAGACCTGTTTGATCTATCCTGATAGGTTTCCAGCATTGGTTACTATAGCTACAGACCTGGCTTCTACTGCAACCTAGTAGAAGCCAGTAAACACACCCCTGAATTCAAAGTGAAACCAAGAAAACAGGACTGAGGAAAGATTAATCAATATAGTGAGACAACCCCTTTAATTCTGGGCCTTTGGCTAGATTGTAGAATATTCAGAACTCCCATAGATATGAACAAGAAGAGCTATGCAAGGGCGGCCATCTCCCCGTTCTTTGGGGTTAGTTCACAGTGAGCTAGCAGTTAGCCGGAGAGGCAAAAATATGGAGATAATAACACCCCTTCAAGCTCTATTACAACTGTAAGGGATCAATGGCCCCAGAGCCCTATTCCCTTAAACCCTACAGCTAAAATAATGGCTGATAGAGATTATAAAAAAAAAACAAAAAAAAACATTATTGTATAAGTAGTTTTATGGAAGTCGTATGATAGCTAAAATTCTACTTCTAATTCTATCAGTCAGTTTGTTATTTTATTTAGAAATTTAGAATTTGGTTTTGTACCAACCTTTTGGAAGACAATACTAGTTATCATAGCATATGGCGTATTTAAGTGTTATCTCTAGAAAAGTTACATTTGTATCTCTTTTTTATATGATCAATATATCTTGTCAATATAAAATGTGCATTTAACATATGTTGATTGGAATAATATCAAGTAATCTCACTGTTTGCGTATTAATCATATGATCTGCTACAGAGAAACATTGAGGCATGCCAAGGCAATTGCATGCCAAGTCAGAAAGCAGATTGGCTAACCTTATCTGGATGCCAGCATGCTTCGAGTATCAGAGATATCTGGGTTGTAGGACAGAAATAGGCAAAAATATAAAGTGGAAGCAGAATCTTCCTAGATATTATGTAGCCAAGGAGTCTGGCTGTCAACCGTCCTACCAGGAAGGAGTCGCCGGAGAGGAATTTTAAGGCAACCATTGCAGTGCCTAAATTTTACTTGAGCTGTTGAAGGCACATACTCATAATATATGTCAGTCTGGGGTATAACCTTATTGAACACTGTAATATCATATGACATAACTGTAGATTATGATTTTGGTAGGGGGAGGTATAGTTCTGGCTCATAGGCTGAACACAGTCCATACATGGTGGGTGCCAACTGTTGATTACAGATGACATGTGCTGTTAGCGGCCTATTAACGCTGACTCCAGATGTTTAACCACTTAGATGCTGTGGATTATGTTATTGCAGTGTGCTCGTTGTCAGGGCAGCCAGGGATCTAGTGAAAGCCTCCAAACCCATGGCCATCTTATTCATGGAGAAGACTAGAGACTAGTATAAGGGCTGCAAGTGGTGAATGTCTGTCACGGGATCTGGAGCACATGTTTGGATCCCTGGTTTAGTGCTGCTTATTTAATTGTCTGTATGTTCTTAAGATATGCAACCAGTTAAAAACTATATTGGAACTAGGAGCCATTAGCCTTTTAGACTGCAGACTGCCTACAAGATGTCAGCTGGGTGTCCCAATGTAGGTGATGGGATAATATAGTTGTGCTTGGGGCTGGGTAGAAACATGGCCTTATGTGATGTGTTAGGGCAGCCTTAGAATGGCCCACTGCACCGCTAGGCCTGGGGGTCCAGAATGCTGTTCAGGGGGCTCTTTCCAGGCCTGCTATATTTCTACTCCTATTACACTCTGCAAGATGCCAGGAGCTGGGGTTAATAGGAGAGCCATAATTATACACTATTCTGCAGAATAGTACGCGGGCTATTGCAGATTAGTTTGCAGGTGATCTCGTGTCCTAGAAGTCAACTACCTTGGGGGAAATAAAAATTCAAGGAAAAAAATATAAAAATAATATTAAAATATGCCCCTTTTGCCAGTTTACAATTATAAAAGGAAAAATAATAATAAAAAAACTGCTGCAAGTAAAAGTAAAAACAACCAACATCTCATTTGTAGATTTATTGCTGCTTTATCATTTGCTTTCCAAAAAATTTGCACTGAAAAGTGATCAAAAGGTTACGTTTATCTAAAAATGGAACCAATACAACTATACTTTAGCCCACAAAAAACAAGCCCTCCCATAGGGAGAAACATGAACTGATAGCCAAAAAGTGTTATTAGTTTAAAGAAATGGCTTATTTTTTGTTTTAAGGAAGAGGTGTCCATTTGTGATCTTTCCTTTTTAGTGTTGGTGGCGGCCATTGTTTAGGTGGTGTTTCACCTCTGAGGTGGTGTGACCCAGGGCCATGGTGTAAAGCTTGGCAGCAGGGCTGTTGTTGGCCTTCGGTGTCGCTCCCCCTGTGTTGCTGTTGTGGTATTTGCCAGATGCCTTTTTTTTGTAAGGACCCACTTAAAAGAGGTGACCACAAAACTGCATATTGTCTTCTACAGGTACTAAAAACCTCATGTTCATTTTGTCACAGCAGATCAGTGTACAGCATGTCTTAACTCAACAACAATCAGCGTACAATAAATGAAGTACTCTGGGTTATATCTATTAGCATTTCATGAGGTTCCCTTACCCTCGTTATATACACTATTGGCAATTAACATTGTGACTGCTGATCAAAGGCATGCATGCAAAAATCATCATAACTTCAGTTATATTGCATGAATGCTTGTATTTTTGCTTTGTATTCAAGCAATATAACTGACGTTATGGTGATTTTTAATTGTCTTTGATGAGCAGTCACAGTGTTAACACCTTCCTGACAGTCATCATAATAATATGGCTCTTCATTTTTGTCTTTCCCACTTTTAAAGAGCCATAATATTTTTTTATTTTTCCATCCACATAGACATATGAGGCCTTTTTTATGGGAAAAGATGTATTTTTTAATGCTGCCATTGACCGTACCAGAGAACATACTGAGAAACCGAAAATAAAATGTGAAAAAAATATATACTTGTATCACGTTTGTGGGAGATTCATATTTAGTACGTTCACTCTTCAGGCATTAATATATTTTGCAGATTGATATAATTTCGGCAATACCAAATATGTAGGGTTTTTAAAAAAAATCCAAACCTACTCTATTTCTTAAAGGAGTTTTCTCACTGCAGGCTTTCAGCCTACCTCAGTGTGTCTGACAGCATAGGCTTTTTTAATTCAGGGGTGTGCTTCTTGTCTGTCTCTTTACCTCCCCCTTCCTCCCTCCCCTCAGCACACAGACAGCTCTCCTGCTCCAACTGCAGTAACTTCTATACAGCAGGAGGAGGGCGAGGGGGTTTGCTGCCAGAGTTAACCATGTGTGTGCCTGCCTAGGACTGCTGCATACTGCTCACTGCTGGATCAGCTGCACTGTGCTGCTGTGGCTGAGCTCTTGCTGTTCCTTTCCACAGAGTCAGGAGACAGCTGATCTATGAGTCTGTGAAGCTGTGTATGCTAATAGCAGAGCAGGGGGGGATGCAAGTGTTCCTATACCCCCTGCTTAGCATACAAATCTCCACGGACATCTCAAGCAACAACAAACAAACCCTGTTCTGTGCTGTCCTCCCATCAGAACAGACACAGGGCAGCTGTGAAGTGTGTTACTATAATCACGATGTGTCACTAATACAGCAGAGCAGGGAGGGATATCAACCGTTCACATGGCCCCCCTGATCTGTTCTATTAGTATAGTCAAAGCTCCACAGACACATCATGATTATAGTAACACACTTCACTGCTGTCACATCTACTGACTACAGATCAGCTTCACCTCTGCTCTCCTCAATCTGTGTAGAGAGCAGGAGGGAGCAGGCACACACAGGGTTAATCCAGGCAGCACAGCTACACAGACACAGAAGCCAGAGCCCTCCCCCTCCCTCACCCTCCTCTACAGAAGCATCACAATTGGCCTCATACTGTGCGGGAGGGGCTCTGTGCTGTAGGTGGCTATAGTGATTTGAGGAGCTGATGCACTCCTACTACCAGGGATAACTCAAAATCAGTAGGACATTTGTAATGAACATATATATGGCAAAGCTGCTTCTTTTTAAAGATCTTTTAATTAAAACCCATTCATTGCAGCAAGACAACCCCTTTAAGTTTGCGCCGCAGCCACTTTTATTTTACCAATACCTTTTTTGGGCCTCAGTGAGGTTGCATTTTTTGCAGGCTGAAGTGTAGCTTCTGTTAGTATAATTTTAGGATAGATGCAAATTTTTGATCACTATTTATTCCAATTTTTAGGGGAAGTTAAATGACCAAATAAACGCAATTATGGTGCTTGATTTTTTTTCTTCTACAGCATTCAGCATTAGAGATAAATGTTGTTATATTTAAATAGATCTGGCTTTCCCAGATGTGGCGATACCAATTATATTTCATTTTTGAAATGGCAATGAGGGGTGATTTGAACTTAATATTTTTTATTCCTTTTTTTTACTGCCTGGGGCAGAAAATAGAAAGTAAAACATGGCATCTGTAGAAGCCTTCAGTGTGGACTTCTAGCTGCCATTAAAACTGATCGGCGCCCTGTGATCTTGCCGCGGTGTGCCGATCGGTGTGAGGATTGGTGTGAGGCAATATCTCTCATACATTTAGACGTGCGGCCGCAATTGCCATGGCATCTAAATGATTAAAGAGCAGGAAACGGAGCCTACCATGTTCCCTGCTGTAATCAGCAAGTGTAAGCTGCAATTAGCAGGTGACATCAGTCTACTATGTAGCGGGCTTACAGAGTAAGCCCCCCCACGTAGGACCTTACCTACACAAAGATGGGCGGTGCCATCAGGGCTTTACCAGCAGTGCTACTATCATGGGCTTCAATATACTTTTTAAAGAAGGAACTCAGTAACAGGATGCAAAATAGGAAGTGGGAGTGGGTGGGGGCCCAGATGCTTTAGCTAGGTGGGGCCCTGAAATTACTTATGACAGCCCTGAGCACGTTGATGTGTGGCCCATGTCTTTACTTCTCCAATTTAGACAATTACTATTTGAAGCTTCCTTTAGTCCAGCATCCAATAATCTATAAGGTAATGACCATTACAATTTGAAGCTTCCTATAGTCCAGCATCTGCTAATCTAGAAGTTAATGATCATTACAATTTGAAACTCCCTATAGTCTGGCATCTCATAATCTGAAGGGTAATGATCATTACAATATGGAGCTTCCTATAGTCTGGCATTTTATAATCTAGAAGGAAATGATCCAATTAGACAATTATATTTGAAGCTTCCATATTGTCCAGCATCAATAATCTATAAGGTAATGACCATTACAATTTGGAGCTTCCTATAGTCCTAGCATCTGCTAATCTAGAAGTAATGATCATTAACAATTGAAACTCCCTATAGTCTGGCATCTCATAATCTGAAGGGTAATGATCATTACAATATGGAGCTTCCTATAGTCTGGCATTTTATAATCTAGAAGGAAATGATCAGATTCATCACAATTTGAAGCTTCCATAATTCAATATCAGATAATCAAAAAGGTAATGATCATTACAATATGGAGATTTCTATAGTCTGGCATTTTATAATCTAGAAGATAATGATCATTATAATATGAAGCTTCCTACAGTCCGGCAACTGATAGTAGAGAAGGTAATGCTCATTACAATATGGAGCTTCCTATAGTCCAGCATCTGATAGTAGAGAAGGTAATGATCATTACAATATGGAGCTTCATATAGTCCATCATCTGATATTCTATAGGGTAATGATCATTGCATTATTGATCTTTCTATAGTCCGGCATTTTATAGTAGAGAAGTTAATGATCATTACAATATGGAGCTTCCTATAGTCTGGCATTTTATGATCTAGAAGTTAATGATCATTAGAATATGTAGCTTCCTATAGTCCAAAATCTGATAGTAGAGAAGGTAATGATCATTACAATATGGAGCTTCCAATAGTCCGGCATCTGATAGTAGAGAAGGTAATGATCATTACAATATGGAGCTTCCTATAGTCCGGCATCTGATAGTAGAGAAGGTAATGATCATTACAATATGGAGCTTCCTATAGTCCGGCATCTGATAGTAGAGAAGGTAATGATCATTACAATATGGAGCTTGTTATAGTCCGGCATCTGATAGTAGAGAAGGTAATTATAATTACAATATGGAGCTTGTTATAGTCCAGCATCTGAAAGTAGAGAAGGTAATGATAATTACAATATGGAGCTTCCTATAGTCCGGCATCTGATAGTAGAGAAGGTAATGATAATTACAATATGGAGCTTCCTATAGTCCAGCATCTGATAATCTAGAAGGTGTAACATTCTACCACAGAATATGTGGAACTACTACAGAACCAGAAGAACATAACAGGGTAAAAAAAAAGTCTTCTAATTAATGAAAGTAAGTTTGGGCTGTAGATTGTGTATTCACATTGTAATTTGGACTTTTTTCCCTGAAAGTTTTTGAATCACCAAGTTTTGGTGTTTTACATCCTTTCCTTCAATCATACAGAATATTTGATAATCCAGCATCTGACGATGCTATCCAATCTCATAAATCTCACTATAAAACACATTACAAAATGATATTAGTGCCGTATTTTCAGTCACAGCGCAGATAAATTGCCATCATTGAGCAGCCTTGCAGCAGACCTATCAGTGATAATCCTGTTTGGGCTGAAATAATTGCTTTTACTAAAGAAAAAAGGGGCTGAATTTCTTTCAGATTTAACGAATTGAAAAAGGTCGGTAATACGACAGCTCCCGAGGAGAGAATAACTAAATAGTTGTTTCACAGCTGGCAACAAAGTCAGGGCAGACGTGCTGCCCCACAAGCCTGTGCCAGGGATACATAAACTAGATCTAAGCATCTGTTGCGCTGTAGCTGCCACAGTCACACCAGCTGGAACTGACACAGGCAGAAGCAGGAAATAGATCAGCAAAGTTCACATCACCAGTACTAGCTGGAGGGTAGAGCCGAGCGAGCGCTGCCTCTCTGTACAGTGCACAGAGTCAGGCGGCCCCAGCTCCGCACAATGGAACGGACAATACTGCTTAGGCTTTTCTGTTGTCTTTATGCAGCGACTCTATAGTTGTTCTGAAAACTGTACACTCAGCAGCAGCGGTCTACCTGTGGAGACTAGATTTTAGCATACAAATGTTTTCTTCTTTTCTCTGCATGAGGTGGGCAAATAGAGAACTGCGATCTTCTTCCTTTTGATTTAGCATAGAAGAAATATAGTACAAATAAATATACACATAGGAGTATTGTCATCAAATAAGGTTGCTGTGCATGGAGAGCTGTCTTGGGCTTGACTCAGCAATAGGTGACTCAGGGCGACCTAGAGGAGGGACAGTGAGTAAACAGGGGCCTACATTATTAAAAGATATCCACATACACCTGGATCTCATCTATCTATCTATCTATCTATCTATCTATCTATCTATCCATCCATCCATATTTTCATCCCACTTCTATCCTATCTATCTATCACTATCTATCTATCTATCTATCTATCTATCCATCTATCTATTATCTATCTATCTATCTTCTATCTATCTATCTATCTATCTTATCTATCTATCAATCTATCTATCTATCCATCTATCTATCTATCTATCTATCTATCTATTTATCCATCTACCTACCTACCTATCTATCTATCTATCTATCTATCTATCTCTATCTATCTATCTATCTATCTATCTATCTATCTATCTATCTATCTATCATCTATCTATCCATCTATCTATCTATCTATCTATCTATCTATCCATCCATCTATCTATTTTTCCATCTATCTATTTATCCATCTATTTATCTATCTATCTATCTCATATCTATCTATCCCATATCTATCTATCTATTATCTATCTATCTATTATCCTATCTATCTATCTATCTATCATCATCTATCTATTTATCATCTATCTATTTTATCTATCTATCTATTATCTATCTAATCTATCTATATCTATCTATCCCTATCTATCTATCTATCTATCTATCTATCTATCTATCTATCTATCTATCTATCTATCTCATATCTATCTATCTCATATCTATCAATCTATCTATCTATCTATCTTTTTTGTGTTGCGGACATGTATGAAAACTGTCATGGTCTAAGGGGGACATGTATGATCGGAGTTTTCGCTTGTTTTCTGGCGTATAATGCGCCTCTCTGTGCCGGCTCCGCTGTCGGACGCACCTCCCCTATGTGTTAGGCGCATTAGAAGCAAATTTTGCCACTTTCTAATGCACCTAACATGAAGGGCCGTGCTGTGGGCGTTCTGGGGCGGGACACACCACATTTGAAAACACCGACGGTTGTATGAATGCAGTTCAGCAAAGTGAGGCACCTTCCAGCTCCGACAGGCAGACCTATTTCAATGAGGACTGCCTGCCGGATGCGTCGAAGTTTGCCCCGCATTTATGAGTGCACTTCGGCGTCGACATACATCAGGCGCAGGTTTCACGGAAAAAAACATGAAAACAGGCGCTTCGACGTGCTGATACATGTCCCCCTAAGACTTTCTTTGTTGACCATAGCAACCAGAGCACCTTTATCTATCTATCTATCTATCTATCTATCTATCTATCTATCTATCTATCTATCGTAACAACCGGTTATGGTTGTGGATCCATCGGTCTTGCTGCGGCAGACGACCCCCCGGTCACTACCTCTGGCGTAACTTGCCTGCTGTGGCGGCCGAGGTGTGACGCGGTACAGAATAGTCTAGGACGCTTGTAGTTGGGGGCATCCAGGTAGGTCAGACCAGGCAGCAAGGTTCGTGGTCAAGGGGCGGAGGCAAAGAGGACTGGTACACAGTATGAACTGGAACACTAAGAAAACGCTTTCACCACAGGCAGAAGGCACTATGGGTCTGGCAGGGAGGTCAGGGGAGAGCTGGGTAGTATAGGGTCAATTACCAATGCGCTGGTCCTTTAAATTTCACAGGGCCTTTGAACGCACAAGAGTGGGGACGCGCACGCCGGCCAGCAGAGACAGCGCAGGGCGCGAGGAGAGGTAGGTAGTTATAGCTAGGACCCGGGCTGTGATTGTTCCCGCGAGTATGCGACCCATGACTCCACATGTGGGTTGTGGGAGCACCCGTAACATCTATCTGTCTATCTCTCTCATATCTATCTATCTATCTATCTATCTATCTATCTATCTATCTACGGTATCTTTCTAGCTATCATCTATACATCTCTATTCTGTCTCACATCTATGTATTTAATCTCACATCTACTCTTATATACTATCTAATTCTATATCTATTCATCTATCATCTATCTATCTATCTATCTATCTATCTATCTATCATCTATCTATCTGTCTATTTCTTATCTATCTATCTATCTATTTAATCGTTTTTTGTATTTTGATATAATTTATTATATATCTAACATCATCTCTATATTATCTATCTTTTTCTTTAACACGCTATCTATCAATCTCTGTATCTATACTGTTATCTATCTATCTATCTATCTATCTATCTATCTATCTATCTATCTATCTGTCTGTCTATTTCATATCCATCTATCCATATATCTACCTGTCTATCTCTGTCTCACATCTATGTATTTATCTCATATCTATATATCTCACATCTGTCTATCTCACATCTATCTTTCTATCTATATTTCTATCAATCTATCAATCTGTCATCTCGCTCATATCTATTTGTCTTATATCTTGAAGAAAGTCCTCTGGGATAATGAGTTCTCTAGAGGATAACTGACTGATTCAGGTGTTGCATTAAAGAGGTTTTCCCATTAAACACTTTAGCACATATCTACAGGTTAGGAAATATATGCCTGTTCTCTGGGGGTCACTAAAATGAGGAGCCTGAGTTCCCTGTTCTTCCTCACTGCGCACATGTAGTAACACCACAAATGAAGCACATCACAAGTTTGCCTGAGACCATCTGGCTGCTCCACAGTGCTTCTGAGGAAAAGTTCTATGAATAAGATAAAAGTGAAACTTTGTATTACAAATGCAAAATGCAAGGAAAAAGAAAACTACACAACAACACCCAAACCTCATCCCAACTATGAAGAATGGTGGAGGGAGCATCATGGTTTGGGGCTGCTTAGTTACATCAGGGCCTGGACACTCTGTGATCATTGAAAGAGCAATGAATTTAAAAGTGTATGCAAACATTTTGCAGGAAAATGTAAAGACAGAAGTCCACAACCTCTCATTAAAAAGATATTGGAAAAGGACAATGACCAAAGGTGCAGAAGTGAAATAAACTAAAAATGATTGAAAAGGGATTGACTGGCTTAGAGTCCTGACCTTAACCTTATTGAGATGCTGTATGCAGGGCATTCCATAAATATTCATGAACTATAGCACATTTACAGGGAGGAATAATCCAAAATCAGTCTTCATTGTTGTTCAAATCTTATTTACAGTTAAAGGAAACATGTTATGGAGGTGATTTCTACTAATAGAGCATCGACAGATTATTCAATTCACAAATCAACCTTCCTTTTCCTCCTGCACTGTGGCTGTTTACTCAGCATGTTTAATAGAATAGAAGACAAGAACAGTATAACTATTTGTGTGCTATTAGTTAAGCAACATTGTGTTTGCCTATCATATAGATACAACTAAAAAAGGGGTTTTCTCACTACAGGCTTTCACAGGCACCTGAGATGTTTTTCTGTGGTAAGAGTTTCAAAACCAATGGAACCAGGGGTGTGTCTCTCCTCCCAGTAGGAGTGTCTTCTGTCACTGAAGAGTGGTGACCTCATCACACCTCCTTCCTGTCCCTGCTCCTCCCCAGTCCTCTTCTTCATTCTGTGTGAGAAGTGGCAGGGAGTGGATGTCACAGCTCTGCAGACCGCCTATGTGTCACCTCCTTCCCAGGCTCCACAAGTAATCCTTGTAACTAGAACACCTGCATTGGTGTAAACAGTTATATATACAGCCTGAAATGATTAAACACATGTGAGAAATGCAAACTGCAAACAGAGTGTATAAGGGTGTGTTATATGGGTGGGGGGAGCAGAGTGTATAAGGGTGTGTTATATGGGCGGAAGGAGCAAAGTATATAAGGGGGTGTTATAAGGATGGGGCGAACAGAGTGTATAAGGGTGTGTTATATGGGTGGAGAGAACAGAGTGCATTAGGGTGTGTTATATGGGTGAGGGGAGCAGAGTGTATAAGGTTGTGTTATATGGGTGGGGGGAGCAGAGTGTATAATGGGGTGTTATATAGGTGGGGGGAGCAGAGTGTGTAAGGGGGTGCTATGTGGCTGGAAATAGTGAATCTGGCAGCTAAAGAGACTTAGTAATTGCCCAGATCCTTCACATACAGCTATCACTGTGAGAGAAGCAGAGAAGAGCACAGACATCCTCACACAGCTCAGGGGAGAGTAAGAAGAAGACAATGAGAACACATACAAAGACAGCCAACACCTAGCACAGAGAGCTCAAGCATGGAAGTTTCACACAGCTTAGGGGGGAGTGGGCACAGATAGTGCAGGACAGCCAATCACAGCACAGGAGGAGTGTTCTGACCCGAGGTTGAACTAAATGCAGGCAGCCAATCACAGCAAAGGGGGCATGTTCTGACCTCAGGCTGCAGAATAAGCTCTAGAAACACACAAATTAGGTAATAGTAAAACTAGGTTATTTCATAGAGTTCACTTACTTTTTCTTGCAACTATATCTGCATTACAGGTGTAGCAGAGTTAACTTGACCCTGAAATCACATCTTTTCTTATTGTAAAGCAAAAGCTATTTAAAAGCATTGTAAAAGTTGAGATACCATTCTGTGCCATGATATCATGGTGCGTTATCTGTCCTGTTTAGGTTTGATACATCTGTACATGTCTTATATATAAACTATAGATACATCCTTGCCATTACCCTGTTACCCTTTTAGGACAATGAGATTGGGTCAGGTTGCCATTATCCATCATTTCTGGTAGTGGTATAAACTTTCACAGTTTCACTTTGTACAGGTAAAGCGAAGAATTCAGAAGGCAGGGCTATAAAAATAAAATGGAAAAGTAAGTACCAGCTGCACCCTCTCATGTCTTTTTGATTTGGGCTCTATTACAGTGTACATTAGTCTCCCCCATGTAGTAGATTGGTATAAAGTTCTATAGATAAGATGTATTGCAGGCCACTGCTTTGCTTCTTGTAGACTTTGGTAACTTAGGGTATGCTCACACGGCGGTTTTGGACGAGGTTTTCGGAGCGTTTCCTCGCCCAAAACCTCGTCCAAAACGCTTCCAAAATGCCCCCCAGTTCATTTAATAGATTCCTATGTAAAACCTCGTTGTAGTTCACACACGACGAGGTTTTTACACGCTTCTTTGGAAGCAATGAAAGGCCTCGTTCACACGTCGGTTTCGGCCGCGGGTTTCGCCGCAGCTCTCGCCGCGGTTCCCGCGGCCAAGGCCTCGTCGAACCGCGCCGCAAACTCACGTCTCCCGACGCGGATTTGCGGCGCAGCGGTGGCCGTGGTCTCGGCGCGAGAGGGCCGTGGTTTTGGGTGCTGATTGCGCCGAGGGTTTGCCCCCATGCAAATTAATAGCAGACGGTAAACCGCGGCACGGCCGCCGCGCAGAGCACTCCCTGTCAGGAATTGACAGGAGAGTTCTTCACACGCACGCGTTTGGCTGCGGCCCCGGAGCCGTGGCCAAACCCGCGGAGTGTGAATATTAACGCGGTTTCCCATAGGAAACCATGTTAATAAACTAGACACGATTTGGCTGCGGTTTTGGCCGCGGAAACCACGTCGGAACCCGCGGCCATAACCGCGGCCAAATCCGTCGTGTGAACGGGGCCAAAAAGAAGTGTCATGTCAATTCTTGAAGCGTGTTGTAGGCGCAGTTTAAGCGCGGTTTTTGCCACGGTTTTCGCCACGGTTATTGTCCTGGCTATTCATTTGTATGGGTGAAAACCTCGTCGAAAACCTGATCAAAGCCTCGTCAAAAACCTCGTCTGAAGAAGCGTTTTTCAGGCGAGGTTTTGATGTGGTTTGGACGAGGTTTTGGGCGAGGAAACTCTCCAAAAACCTCGTCCAAAAACGCCGTGTGAACATGCCCTTAGAATCACTAGCACAACACTACTATACTGTATGAGCATCATTCATGTCCCACATGACTCTTGAGAACTACATACTTTTTAGGGCCAAGGGGTGTTAACACATCTAGATGAGGTTCCTTCAAAGAGGTTGGCCAGGTTGTATTCAGGTTAATCATGTAACTGTAAGAAGCTTGGACAGTTTCATGACTTTGGAGGTTTAGAAGTAGCTTTAACTGTACTACTAATTAGAAAATCAGCAATTAAAACATGACTTTGATAATATGCAGGTGTCCAATTTGAAGGAAGAACAGGCAGTCTCTCATTCTAAACTAATTGTTTGTCCATTTTCCGGGCGGGTAATTTATTAGTCTCAAGTGCAAATAACTGGGCCACCACAGCATGGCATAATCCATTGAAGTCAGCATGCTCAGTCTATATCTGTGTCATCTGGGATCTACTTATATAACACATATGACATTTAAAAGTGATCCTAAAATAGGCAATATCCCAGGTGTACTAATTAAGCAATGTCAATTACTGTTAGGGTAACGGCAGATGAAATAATTTATGGTGGAGATACATAACAAACATTACACTGTAAAAAAGTACTGAACATGATCTCTTTATAGAAGAAAGAACTTAACAAGATCAAAGATCAGCATAGAATACAGCAGCAGACATAGCATTGATTACTGATAAGCAACGCAATTTACTGTTACAAAATGAATTGCTTCTATATACATTATTTTTTTCTAATCGTAGGCTATATTATAGTTTGAAACACTCTCCTATTTTTGTTGGTTCTGAATCACTTTACATAATGATTTTTCAGGTTAAGGCATTGTCTCAACTTGCTCTTTCACAGAACCACAACCAGCTTCAGACTCACACTTCCTGTTCAGGCTGTGAGTAGTTCCATAGCAGTGATTGGGGTTTAAGCTGTGCTATTCCTAGCTATTCCTTTTTTACTGACATTAGGTCTATAAACTGTAGTGCACAAAAATTTTTAGGGTTTGTCTCCATGGCAAGGGTTTTTTGACAGTTTTACAGATGGTTTTCGGTTTTGAAAACTGTCTGTAAACTGACTGTCCACCACTAGAATGGACCTCTATGGAAAATCCGTGCAGCGGTTCCCAATGCACGGATTTTCCGCTGGACGGTTTTTTAGACCACCTGTGGTCCAAAAAACATTGACAGTGAACAAGTTAATGCAAAGGGGGAGGGCTTTTCTCTGCAATCACAGCTGCAAAACAGAGCAAATACCGGTCAGATAATCTGACCGGTATTTCCTCTCTGCCATGGGGACAAGCCCTTAGGGTTAAAACTTGTCATTAGTTTAGGTAAACAAGTTCTTGTGCTAGAGATAAGACTTAGCAGGAGGTAAACTCACCATTGTTGGAAAGCAGCAAGGAGAAAGAGCAAGGAGAGGTGGTAGGTAACCTAGAGAAAGATGTATACCCTATCAGTAGATAAAGTCTTCTTTAACTCCAGAACAAAGCAAAATCAAATCAGATATGTATTTTGTAATAGTCTTTATTAACCTTGCACAAAATGTTAAATGCTAAACACTGTGGTGAGAAAACCCCTTCAACTAAATGCATACCAGAACTTCAGTGAAGCTAGGATAGATGACAATCAGATATGAGCAAAACTGTAAAACAAGGGTGTCATACACATTTTCACCAATATGGTTGCGATAAAAGGGCAGTTGGAGGGTGGCGAGGATGCCTGTATTGGGCTCTCAGAGCTGTGTCACCATCTGGGAGAGGTGGAATCGAGTGCTATTGAGGTACATGGTGGAGCTCTGAATCCAATATGGTGCCTGCTGGCTATATTGGTGCCACTGCCTCTGCCAAGTGCTGGCTGCATCCTTGGGAAAGTGAAGAACCAATACTTCTGCAAACTGACCTTGTCTATGCCTGCTATATGTATCTGAGCTCTATCTGTTCACATAAGATGATGTTTATGTAGTAGGCTGGATGTCGTTTGTAGGCAGTGTGTTGGTCATCTGCTAGAGAGGCTCTCACCAATGTTCAGCTGCTTCTACTTATCCTAGTGATAATTGGTGATGGGTGTAACTATAGCCATAGCTGCAGCTATGGCACTCAGGGGTTGATGGAGCCCACTTAGGTTCCAGTATATTATTTGTTCTTAGAGAGAATAACAAGTTGGCGTCTTCTTGCTATCTAGCACGGCTACGTGGGTTCTCTGATATATTTATACCTTTGTCCTGCTATTTCAGTGTGCTGTAATTCAGTGATAGAGTCCATCCTATTTTTCCATAGGGCAACATGACTTTTAATTCTGTCCATTTATTGGTATTTTGTAACCAACTCAAAGCAAATCACAAAAAGTGAAAAGACAATTGGAAGTCTTCACGCACAAGCTGGGAAATGTTCTTCAAGATGTATTCACAGTCTTGTAAAAGAACATAACACTGTCCTCAAATAATAGAATTCTATAATGAAACGAAAAAAAAACGCCTTGATATTAGCCAGGATCCCTGGCATGGGTACAATGTAACTACAGCTTGTGTTCATCCTTGTGAATGTTGGCATTATAGCAGCAGTGTCTAAAATGGTTGTCTGGAATAGTCGCTAGTAAAATACCTATTGGCCACTGCCAGTCCACTGGGTGTCTTCATCATTACATTCTATATTCCCACAAACATCGGTGCTATTATCAAGTGTTTCCAAGCATAAACATTTCTTGCTAAGGCAGATTGCCTCCTACAATGATTGCTTTGGAAAAAGGCATGCAGCTGGAGATGGAAGCAAGCAGGCAGCGGCAGCACTACTCTGTCTCCTGTCTATCTAAAGGTTTTTTTTTTCTCCATACACACAATATTATATGCCTGCTACTGAACAGCTCAACTCAAATAGGTTTTCAATTTTTTTTTTTTACCGGAACTTTTACATGTGTCGTGATGCATGGAAAAATCTATTTTATATACAAACACTGGTGGCTTCATATTTTCTAGTCTGGGCTGCCTTAGAACAATGTCTTTCATCTCATTATGTGTTACATTTGTCTTTCACACTGACAAGAAAAAATATATATAAAAAATAAATGTGTTTATACTTCTATAGAGCTACCATGATTTTAAGAAGACAGAATGATGATATACAGAATCTGAAAGATATAAGCAAAAATATACAACTCCAAAAAAATTCCCCATGCATGTGAAACATTTTGTAAGCTTGAAACTATTAGATCTCAATGCAAACTCTGTAACAGGACCCCAAAACTACAATGCACCATTTTTACTATTGGTGTCTATGTATGTCGCAGACGGGCCCCTTTTTTGATTAAATAACAAGCCTGTGTGCAACTGACCCCTATATCTTGGGAGGAATACTAGCTGATTATTCTTTTGTATCAAAATGTTAGTGTGGTAGTTAGGCAGACATGTATGATCAGGTTTGTCACCCTTTTCTGGTGTAAATGTGCCTAAGTGAGTCGGCTACAATGTCTAATGCGCCTAATGAATGTGTTAAAACTTTGAGACTCTCGGTTCACATATTTTGATCAAAAGATGTTTAAGCTGCCCACGACTTTCAACGTGATCTCAAAATCGGGCAGTCCTATGCTATCTTTACCTCTCAATCGAGCCAATCAGGCCTACCACCGGGTCAACCGACCTCCGACCCAACCGACCCAAAATGGAAGCACCCCTTCCTTCCCATATAGGTTAAAATTGCAGTAGTGTGCCGCTGGCGGCGGTCTGTGTGTGTACATGTATAATTACATGTGTGCCGCAGCCCTGCCAGTGGCACCCAGGTTTGCATACGTTTTTTCAGAAATGTTTTTGTGTGCAGAAACATACGTTATACTTGGTGTACATTGATTTTAACCTATATGGGAAGGAAGGGGTGCTTCCATTTTGGGTTTCTGTCCCCGCCCACTCTCACAGGCTGTCATAAGAAGGGCAGCTTGCAGGTTGGGTGTTTTTTATTTTTTCTCTCTGAATAATGGAGGTCGGTTGACCTGGTGGGAGGCCTGATTGGCTCGATTGAGAGGTAAAGATAGCATAGGACTGCCCGATTTTGAGATCACGTTGAAAGTCGTGGGCAGCTTAAACATCTTTTGATCAAAATATGTGAACCGAGAGTCTCAAAGTTTTTTCAAGTATGATAGATAGCTATTTAAATTTTGCTTGCATTTAGGGGATTTTCCCCCCGTAAGGTGTATTGGGCCCTTTTTAAGTTTTTTGGGAAAATGTGGTTAAAGGCCACATTTTTTTTTTTTCCGTGGATGTTACGTAAGACTCTCAAACTTTTTCCTAAAGTTCCTAACATTTGAGGACGGAGCGTTTTTTTGTGATAGGTTTTTGGTTGTTTATGCTTTGTAATGGTAGCAGTTTATGGAGGCGCCTTTCCACACCCACACTCGTAATATTAGACACATATATGAATGTGGCTCAGCAAGACTAGGCGCATTACTGCTCAAACAGGCAGACCTATTTTAATGTGATCTGCCTGAGTCTGAGGGGTCAAAGTGGAACTAGATTTGCAAGGGAAAAAAATGCCCAATATTTCTCAACTTACACCAGTACAATAATAAAAAGTCATTTATGATAATTATCAAACGATATAAAATTAAATTGTTTAAATGTAATAAAAAATTGTATCATATAAAATTAATATAAAAATATATAGTATCCCAAAAATATAAAAATATCTCCTATAAAATGTATTTAAATTTAATAGAACCCACTGATGTTGTTGTTAAGATTGTTTAGTTTTTACTACATTAAATTTGAAATTTATTTTTGCTGCTCTCACCCTCTATTCTACATACAGCAAGAGCCAGCACAGCACAGATCTGGCTGGGGCTTGTGGTTCACCAAGCAAGATCACCACCATAGTTTCTATTCACTGACATGCTATTCTAATAACTTTTATTTCCAACCTATCTATAGCCTTTATACGTTAGGCGCATTACTAATGCACCTAAGTTCCATAATGCACCTAACCTTAGACCTCATTTATAATCACACAAAAACCACTTTCATACATTCAGACGCATTATACACTGAAAACGAGACTCGACAATTCACTTTGATGTGCCTTCCTTCATATATGCCTTAGTGTTGAGCTTTAAGGGGTTTTCTCAGTATGCTGTTTCACTGATTCGCAGACAGTTGGGCACTTTTTCTCTCTCCTAAGGCTGTGGGTGGTTCTATAGCAGTGATTAGCATATTCAACTTCTAGGATGCCATTACTATAACAGAGCAGGAGATTGTTGTCTCTAACAAGATTACAGATAAAGCTATTCTTTTCAGTCCTCACAGCATATGTAACTTTTGTTTACTGCAGCTAATTATTTCACTCAGAGCTCAGTCCCGTCTGCCATGGGATGACCTCGCTCCCTGCTCTCTGCTCTGTCAGCTAATCAGATAACAGATGTCCTTCAAGTATGCAGGGTACCATAAAAACCTGTGTGCACTCAGAGAGCTCATAAAATGCCTCTTCTCTCATGACTTCTCTCATAAAATCCAGCGACAAATGAATTTATAAAATGTCTTCACATACCTGTATCTATATGTTAAAAGCTAATCTTTGTAGTGGGAAAAACACTTGAAGGTTTGTGTCAAAGTAATATTTATCCTGAAAGCGATATTCACCAAAATGTTGACAGTAACTATAACCCTAATCATAACCCTTAATTGGGAATTTTTTTTCTTTTTTAGAAGCCTTGAATGTTTTAACAGTTTCCTGCCACTGTTGCTCCAATGTCACTTCCATCCGACGTCACTTCTGGTCTAAAGTCACCATAATGTGGCGTTGGATTGAAAGTAACATCAGACAGAAGTGACATTAAAGTAACAGCACTGAAGGACCAGAAGCTCAAGTGAATGGGTAAGTTAACCCATTCAAACCACTATTGATCAAACTAATTTAAAGTTAGGGTAACAGTTACAGTCAGCATAAGGGCTAGGGTGAGATATACTGTAAGGGGCCGTTCACACGGCAAGTGACATCTACCGGTCGGTTTATGCGAGCTGTATTTGCACTGTTTCTGCTTATTTTCGGCCGTTTTTTCAGGCGGTCTGCAAAACCGCAAACCGACTGAAAAAATGGCCGCAAACCCGTGCCGTGGGAACATGCCCTTAAGGTCAGAATGAGAAAAATGGGTTTGAAATTAGGTTTAAGTTTGATTTGGTTAGATTTGAGTAGCATAAGTGGTAGCAAACTCTTTAGCCTGATTGTAAATGTAGATGATTTCTCTTCCTCTAGCTTAGCAGGAAATCCAAGCTCTATCTCAAGAATAGAGTACATGAGTTTGTCTATTATTTATGAGCTCTTGAAGCTTCATATAAAGAGGTCATAGCTGTCATTGGAAATTAGAATTCAACAGGTTTTAATTGAGCTCTATTTGCTACATAACTGTCTTATATGATATGTATATTTATAGGTATTTCAAATAATATACTGATCTCTGACCTGATTAACCCAACTGCTCATAGAAAAGTTTTTAAAAAGGGGATTTAATCCCTGGTTCAGTGGATTTTTCGAAGGCTGAGAGAGTAATATAGTTAATGGAGTGAATTCTGAACAGAGACTGGTCACAGGTGGTGACATCAAGGGTTTGTTCTTCGTTCTGTTCCTTTTAATGTCTGTACTGTAATAGACATGTATACAATTTATTCAAATATTTAAAATAACAAAATGATATTCCACAGTAAGACTAAAATATCACTACACCCCATGAAAAAATGTCAGGGGGTCATAATATAGAGACACCAAGAGCAAACTAGAGACAAAGATATGCCAAAATAAGAAAAGATTAGTAATCAGTGTAATTCCCTTATCTTGATGTTTTGAGCTTCTTGCTCTTTCTACATTTCCACGAAATTATTCCAACAATGTTTCAGCCACTTCCTGTAGAGGATATAATAGGACAAAAAATATATAATGCCTCACAATTTCCCTCTTCACATTCTGCTAAAAATGGAGTCATCACCCCAAAGCTGGCAACCCTACTTATAAGTGGCTGTCTCTGTTGGCCCCTTGTTTTCTCTTATCAGTTGTTTCATAAAAGTTCCAACCTGTTTCCCTCGTTAAGTTAAATAATGGTTCATCAAGAGATTGCCAAGAAAAAAGGTGATAAGATGCCCAACTAAGAAAAACATTTCACTAAATGGGGATTAAAAAGAATGATAACCTTAGCATAGCTGGCTATACTGTAAGGCTCCAAAATAGAAAACTGACGGGTATGGCACATCTAAGTAGGGAAAGAATTAGATTAGACCCAATAGATTAGACCTAAAAAGAGTGTTTCTAGAACACTCTTGAATTGTGGAGGCTCGGATTTAATTTGATTATCTAGGGTATTATCTGGATTTACCGATATACAGTCATAAATGTGTAAATTCATACGATTGTAGTGTGACACGCCTCCAGCAGCCCCGCCGATCTCAGGCACATTACAAAGAGTTGTGGGCGCTTTGTAATGTGCCTGATATTGGAGTGCGCTTGGTTACAAATAGAGTGAACAGACCGCGCTAGTTTTCGGGCTGAAAAAAACACAAGACTTCTGCTGCAGCCCCGTTCATACATGTCGCTCTAAATATTAAATCCACAGCAAGAAAGATAGTAAGAAAACCAAGAGAGAGAAAAATCCATGAGGCCAATAGAGTGGAACATACGGAATAGAAATTAGTAATTAACATTATACATGCTGCAGAGAGAAATAGAAATATCAAAATAGCTGCCATTACCTTTAGCCATTAGAAAGTCATATGAGACTTTAGTAAGGACAGTTTCTGTAGTGTGTAGAACTTCCAAACAAGACTGTGAGGGGTCGAGAAGAAAGGAGGGGATAGCTGAATAGGCCAGAGTAGGCCAAACATGTGAAGAGTTTTGGGATAAAAGGAAAAAAGAGAAAGTTGAAATGGAATAATGGAGAAAGTGCAGAGATTCTTTTTCCCAAATTAATGGGGTTTTGGGATTATGGGTGTCACAGGTGCTCTTGCGGCTGTTACTTCGAGCCACGGATGTACCCGTGCCCCCGTTGTGCCAGCGACTGGCACCGCGACCCACATGTTGGGCCGCAGGTGCATTCGCGAGTCTACTGCCGGAGTTCGGAACTTACCTGACTGTTATCCTGCTGCTCCGTGCTCCTCTGCCAGCCGGCACGCACGCCGGCTCTCTGGAATTTAAAGAGCCAGTGCACCGGTAATTGGTTAATGCCGGGCGCTGTCCCTACATATTAAGGTCACCTCCCTTTGTTCCCTGCCAGATCTTTAGTGTGCCTAGCCTATTGAGAAAGCGTTCCTAGAAGCCTTGTCCAAGTAACGAACAGTCTGCTTCCATTTATCGACCACAAACCTTCGCAACCTGTCCTGACCTTCCTGTCTGTCCCCAACTATGGGTTTGCCCTACATCCTGTACCTCGCTGCACCTCGGCTGCCTTCACAATCAAGTAACTTCAGGGTTAACGACCTGGTTGAATCTCACTGTGGCAAGTCCATCACGCTTTCCGGCGGGCTCTGGGGAATACCGAGACCCTGGCGTGGGCTGTACCACCACTTGCGGTGGTCCAGTGAATCCACTACTCCTGCCATTAAAGTGGATAATATAAAATGGCAGGAAAAAAGAGCGAGAGGGTAAATATATCATTTACGTGACAAATAGTGTTTTGCTTTAGATTCAGGTCAAGGTCCAAAAAATTTTACGTAACTGTAACCCTAACACTAAATTGGCATTAGGGCAATGTAACACAGCTAGCCCTATTATGGCGGTCGTCTGGAAGTGACATAAGACCGAAATGACATTGGAGTGGCTGCCAGGTAAGTCAACATATTCAAAACATTAAAAAAAATCCCAACTCATCCCCCCACTTTAAGATTAGGGTTACGGTTACGATCAGAGTTAAGGCTGGGTTTAAGGTTAGTGTTAAAGTGAAAAAATTCTGGTTCTGGATGTCCAAACCTAGATTTTTCTCAGACTCTCTCTAACCTAACAGGAACAAATTTAAGTAACAGTAATAATTTGTAACAGATGAGAAGAGAAACAGAGAGGCTTGAGGGAATAGGATTACTAATGCAGGAAGTAGGGTGAGAACAAAAAGAAACAAACCTAAACACTTTTTCTTCTATAACTACAGGCCTGTACAACATAAAGATCATGGGCTGCATGTGGCCCACAATGGCCTGTAATGGGGTGTGGCCCATGTAGATCTTGGCCCGAAATGGGTGGTTTGAGGGTGGCATACCTGGTTTTGGGTCAGTTTGGGGGAAGTCCCAAGCTGTCTGACCTCCGAACCTGCGATGTTATGCAGGTCTATGTTACTGGATCAAATGCTTTCTTAACAAGAGGCAAGTATGGCTGGAAAGGCAATTATGGCTCCAAGGGTGCTGGAAAAGAAGGTCATGGCCGATGTTTTCCAAGTTAAATTGGAAATTCGGACATAAATGTAAGTCATGAAACAGTCCGGCTTTTCCTGTTGAAAATTGAAATATATAGAAAACCTAATTCTTCTTTGACTGATTTTAATGGCCAAGTGTCTATTTCAGGCTCTGTATTAACCACCTCTGGGTATGTATGGATTAGTAATTAGTCCACATTAGTGCTGATTTGGGAACATAAAGATACAATGTTGTAATGCACAATATCATTTATAGTGTTACATTTTGTGCACCATTTCCTGATTAACTCATTTACCTACTTTCCCCTGTGGCTAAGTCAAGCTGAACGAAGCATCCTCCTCCCCTATATAAAAACAACTGTGCATGATCTATTCTATCCCCAAGGACTTTCCATTAACGCAAATATGATGTAATAGTTGATAAACACATCAACCAACTTTCAGCTATGCTTTGTTAGAATGCATCAAGATGCCATAACTAACAACCCCAGGAGATGATCTTTGGTGCCCCCCACCCATCTCAGCCGGGGCACTGGAAAAAAAAGCCCGCCCCAAAATTCATTAGAGGACGGCATAACACACTGCTAGACAGACGTTAGCAGCAGTTCCATTAAGCCCCCAACCGAGATAATTTTTCCTCTACCCCTTTTAAAGGGGATTTGGGTTATTTCTTTGGGTCCGTGTGACTGTGACAACAATTCCGGGAATGTTTAAAGGAGAAAAAGAGGAGATTTTAGTCTTATTCATCATAATGTGTATGATTCCCTTCTTTGTGCAGTTAAGGAAGGAAGCATTTCTGTAAAGCAACTGTGGTGCAAGTCAATATATGGTGCATCTCACTGTTGTCCCTTGGCTGAGAAAGGGGAATTGGTACAAAAAGTTCGGGGGAATGGATTTTTTGAAAATAAAAAGCATAAAATATCACCGTGACCACAAATACAACAAAACTTGCATTTGCGATTCAAAAGCAGAAATACATAAAATATTTAGAGGATAAATCTTACTTGGAAGGTAAATTAAGTCAAGAATCTATTATACAGTTTGATGGCCCACTCATTGTTTCCATGCACAATTCTAACTTTTTAAAGTGGTTGTAAAAATAAGAGGACATGGTTATGTCTTTTTTTTCCGGAGATAGCACCATTCTTGTCCATGGACTTTGTCTGGTGTTGGAACTCAGCCATATTCACTTGAATGGGGCCCAATTTTTTTTAGGTCGGGGGTTTGCTTTGGTTTTGGGGTCAAAGTCAATTTTTAAAAATCTAGCAATTCAATTCAAAAATTCGGAAAGCAATAGGGGATATAAAACACCCATCAGTTCTTCCAATCCCCTTGATTAGCTTTTAACATGTAGGCTAAGGTAAATAAAAATGATTGCCAAATACATATTGCTTCATTTCTGAGTTAGAGCAGTCTCTCCTGTTTTGGTACACAAGCTTCCCTAGGTTATGATCACCTCTCTCTGCTCTAGCCCCCTGGCTTGTTGTACTTTCCCCTCCCTGCTTTTTCTTATAAGTGGGGGGCACGGGAACTTTTTAGTTTTTTAAACATTAGAGCTCTGTAGCCTTGTGCCCTGCTATTAAAACCTCTCAATCATCAATTTCACTCTAAAACGCTCAGCTAGGAATTGCAGAGCTGAAATGTCAGTCACTGCTGTAAAACTGCCTATAGACAAAAAAAAAGGGAGCCTAAAAGCGGGTGTGTAAACAACTCTGTGAAACGCAGGGAGAAGATCCTTTTAATTTAACTACAAAATTCACATCTAAAGGAAGTTGTGAAAGTGATTGAGAAACTGTAATTAAAGCAATCTCTCCTTTAAAAAAAAATAAAAAATAATAAAAAAAAAAAAAATAATATATTAAATTTAAAAAAATATAAATATATATATATAATATATATATTATAAAATAATAATATAAAAAATAATTTTAAATATGAAAATAATTTTAAAAATAATAAAAATTATAAAAATTTTCAATTTGATTTTTAATTCACATCCATCCAAACCACTCCATGTCCCTGTGTCCTACACTATTCCATCCTTTGCTTTTTCCTTTAATTTGTAGTAAATTTTTGTATGAAAGCAACCCAACTTTTGACCAAAGTCAGCTAAATATTTAACAAGTTTATTAAGAGGCAGGCACTTCTTAGTAAATTAGTCTCTTATAACAAATGGCTCATTTCTTAGGCTGGTATGTAAAACACACATGTAAGAATATCTGCCCCTGTGATTCTTACTGCACAGTACATGGGTCTGTGCTTTTTTGGTAGCAGTCTTGTTTTAATAAGTCACAACTCTGAGACCTCCAAGGGCAGCAAATGATAAGTCTGTTATCATATTATGGCATACAAAGCCCCTGGTTCTACATTAAACACAGGCTTTGATGAGAAGCAATTGTGAAGTTTTTTTAGAAAATGAACTGGCACCTTTCATCAACTATGAAGGCTTTTTTGGGAACAGTGCCATACACCTGTACACATAGTTTTTTCATTCTCTACCCCCAACCAACACACTTTTAAGTTTTTGTAAAAAGGAAAAAGGGTTTCAGAGAATTCCACCCTGGATCTAATTTTCACTAATGGGGAGTTCATTCGAAAAATTTTTTATTTCCCTTTATCTCATATAAAACAAAAATTTTGTAAAATACTTTTTCAGGGCTCCCTGTAAAAAACCAGCAAAACCTAAAACTAAAACCATCACCTCCCCTTCCAATCTTTTCCTCCACTTAATTCAACCCAAAACAAATTAATTTACTAAATTCAACACCCAAAAAACAAATCAACAAACAATTTTTGTACTTTATAACCATTAATTATTTTTCATAAGTAGAAAAAAAAACAAATTTTTTAATTAAAAACCCTTTAAAAAAGAATTGCAATATTTTTAAGGAATTTCAATTTTTGATTTCCTATTTAGAAAAGGGGCCAATGAATTGGGGACCTCAGATCACAAGAAGTTAAAGGGGTTTTCCTTTTTTTTTTTAATTAAAAATGGGGAAGTGGGGCTCGCTTCAAGTTTTTCTCCCCATTATTTTTAAATGGTTTAAACTTGGCTATATTGGAACTCCCAAAAACAAACCAAAACCATAAACCCGCTAAAAGGCGTCGGTAACTAACCCAATAAAAGGAACACAACCCACCCCCTCCAATGAGGCACCCAATGTAAAAAAAAAAAACCCTTGGTTGTACCGTTTCCTTTTGAAAAAAGGGGCCCCCGAAAAATATATGGGGAAAAAAATTTAAAAATGTAAGACCCATAAAAGTTTTTTTGGGAGGGGGGGGGTTTAGGGGTATTAAAATACAATTTGTAAGGTAAAAGGGCTTATAAACAAAAGGGGGGTATAAAATGGTTTTCCCCTTTTGTTATATTTGATTTGGGTGGGAACTCCCACTGAAAAGAATGGAGATTAAGGGCTGCATGTATGAAAACTGTCTAGGTCTACAATCACAGCTCCTCTTTGATTTTTTTCAGAGTACTATATGAAATGAAAGGGGGGCTTTGATTGGGTTTAATAGGCAAAAAAGAAAGTCAAACCTAAAGTTTTTATACATGAGCCCTAATTTCAAAGTGGGGCACTTCTTCTTTCTGAATGTGAAGCTCTATGCACCCAATTTCGAGAAGGGATGCACACCCATTAGATATTTATAGCATATCCTATCAATATTCCATAAATATCTGAGATAGGACAACCCTTCTTTATACGGTATTCTTCAGAATATAAAAAACAGAGCAAAAAAATTTAAGACCCTGCGAAATATCTAAAAAAGGCCCCACCGCCAAAACCATTCACAATAGTGGTCATGTCTTACGTAATAAAGAGGTCTTTGTACCCCTCTTAATAAAACCCTGTATCCCATGTATTTAATTAATATATAAATTTTATTATATAATATTTTAAAAAATAAAATATATTCATTTTAAAAGTTTTAGAAAAAAAATATTTTTTTTGCTGCAATCATATACTATCCTATACGTACTGATATCTGTTGGGTCTTGTTCAATAGCATAAATGTATTTCAGGTTGATGCTTTCTGTTTACTTGCACAAGGGAGTGGTTTTATTAACTGGGGATCCCGAAAAATGATTGCATGTGTTTAAGGGTTTCCCGATTAAAATCTTGGGGCTATAGCATGTCAAAAAAACAGGCAACCCGTTGAGAAAATTCAGGCACTGAACTGTCTGTATCTGTAGTAAATATTCACAGATGGAAACCTGCATTAAATTTAGTATTCTATAAACATAGGATGTCAAATTATTTCTCAACTTCTGAATACTGTTATTTCCAGATACGTTATCTATGCGAGACACTCTAATCATCATTCCGTGATTCACCAAGTGCTCCCTGGTAGAATTCATGGTGCCAACTGGCTCCCTTGCTAAGTATTTCTTCTTTCTGCTTTGTGCCAGCGCATGCTATTTTTAAGGCACAGAAGTATAAGCACTGGGTTCCCTGCCTTAATGTTTAGTCACATAATTGTAGTTTTGTTTCAGCAACAGATTTAACACTTTCCATTGAACAAATGATCTTTGCACAATCTTAAGTACATTGTTACAGCATTGAATAATATATAACAACACATGAAACAAAAATACCTATCAAATACTAAAAATGCTTAATTATTAGACCCCACTCACACCTGTCAGATTTGGTACAGATTTCAGTACAGATCTTACACTGGAGACCTCTTAATATGTAATGGCAATCTGCATCCCATGGAAGAGAAAAGGATTTAAAGGGAACCTGTCAGGTGGTGAGCAGGGTGTGAAAGAGCTTTGTGATATATAGGTTTATATAATCTTATGCAAAATTTATGATTGTATAGTTTTTCCCTACCACCCTGGTCCCATTTCAAATGACTTTTTTTCCACTGGACAACCCCTTTAAAGGGGTTTTGCCACGATGTAATGTTGACGTGGGATCCTCCAGAATGGGTATTTAATCACTTTTCTAAATATATGTGATTACAAAAATTGCAGCCTGAGAGAGCTACAGGCTGCCTTACTTAAAAGCTTCTATTAGATACCACCTGACAAGAGCTGCTGGCCGGGCTTGAGCAGATCACACTTCTTATCTGATGAAAGGGAGCTGAAGAAGCTTTCAAGGCACCGGGTAGAAATATGTTGTCTTTTGTATACAGAATCCACTATTGTAGTGTGATTACTGAGTAGATCCCCGCTTTATTTTGATGACAGAGAACATGAAGAAGCTTTCAAGCTGCTGTGGAGAAAAGTGTTGTCTTTTGATACATAATCCACTAGTTTTTGTTTGATTATTTGAGTGGAACATTTCACCAATCCCTTATGCAGGCTCTGTGCTCTGGCTGTGTCTCTCTCTCTTAGCTCAGCGTGGCTTGTTTACATTTGCTTCTTAGCAGATAAGGCACGTCCTGGCAAAACCCCTTTAAGTAATCAAATATACCAACTGAAGAAAGGGAAATGCATGCTCATTTTATATGAAATATTCCCTTTAACAGGCCCGTTTTCATGAGTATAAATCATAATAGCCCATTAGAAATGCTTTGAGATATCACATTTTTCAAGTCACAATATTCTTAGATCCATAATTTATTTTTCTGTGGATGTCGTGATCTAAGGGCTTTTTATTTGCGGTATAAAATTACATTTTCTTTGGTATCATTATGCGCCCATAATGATCTTAGATCACTTTTTATTCAGTTTTTTGTGAGGTTTGAGGAGCAAAAAATGCATATTTGGGATGGATTTTTATTTACTTTTGCAGTCCTCATTGGATTGATTAAATAACACAACAAATTTATAGAGTGGGGTGTTATGGACATGACAATACCTACTATGTTTGCCATTTTTTTACATTTTTAGTTTTTTTTTACAAATTAATACTTTTTATTTGGGAAAATCAAGGGCTTTTTATTAGTTAGAAACATATTTTTAATGTTTTTAAATATGTTTTTAATATTTTGTTTTTAATTTGTTTACATTTTTTATTGTCCCATTTTGAGACTACATTATGCAATATAAAAACTGTCAATGGTTAGACAGAGGGAGCCCTATCACTATGTCAGTCAAATAGATGCAGTGGCCATTACTGACCCTGTGACCACAGCTCTCATTCCTGTACAGCTGTGTGGTAAGCAGGGGCCATTGGACCTCCCTGGCTCAGAGATCCAGTGGCAAATGTGGAAGCTGCAGCCTCTGTGCCTACACCGCGTTATAATCCTATACATCACAGAGCTCCTGCTTCTCTCCCTCTATCATATAACCCTATATATCACAGAGCTCAGATACTATCCCTCTATCATATAAACCGATAGATCACAGAGATCAGCTCCTACCCCTCTATCATATAACCCTATATATCACAGAGCTCAGCTTCTCTCCTCTATCTCTATACATCACAGAGCTCCTGCTTCTCTCCCTCTATCATATTACCCTATATAACAGAGCTCAGCTTCTCTTCTCTATCATATAACCCTATATATCACAGAGCTCAGCTTTTCTCCCTCTATCATATAATCCTATATATCACAGAGCTCAGCTTCTTTTCCTCTATCATATAACCGTATATATCACAGAGCTCAGCTTTTCTCCTCTATCATATATCCCTGTATTTCTCAGAGCTCAGCTTCTCTCCCCCCTATCATATAACCCTATATATCACAGAGCTCAGCTTCTCTCCTCTATCATATAACCCTATATATCACAGTGCTCCTCTCCTCTCTATCTTTATAACCCTATATATCACAGAGCTCATTCTCTTCTCTATCATAAACCCTATATATCACAGTAGATCTCTCCCTATCATATAACCCTATATATCACAGAGCTCAGCTCCTTTTTCCTTCTATCATATAACCCTATATATCACAGAGCTCAGCTTCTCCCCTCTATCATATAACCCTATATCACAGGCTCCTCTCCGCTATCATATAACCCTATATATCACAGAGCTCATCCTCTCCTCCTCTATATAAAACCCCATATATCACAGAGCTCACTCTCTGCTCTACCATATAACCCTATATATCACAGAGCTCACCCTTTCCTCCTCTATCATATAAATCATGTATCACAGAGCTCATTCTCCCTCTATCAATAACCCTATATATCACAGAACTCAGCTTCTCTCCTCTATCATATAACCCTATATATCACAAGAACTCTGCTTCTCTCCTCTATCATATAACCCATATAAACAGAGCACAGCTTCTCTCCTCTATCATATAACCCTATATATCACAAGCTCAGCTTCTCTCCTCTATCATAAAAACCCTATATATCACAAAAGCTCCGCTCTCTCCTCTATCATATAACCCTATATATAAACAGAGCTCAGCTTCTCTCCTCTATCATATAACCCTATATACAACAAACCAGCTCTCTCCTCTATCATATAAACCCTATATATCACAGAGCTCAGCTCCTCTCCTCTATCATATAAACCTATATATCACAGAGCTCAGCTACTCTCATCTATCATATAACCCTATATATCACAGAGCTCAGTTTCTCTCCTCTATCAATATAACCCTATATATCACAGAGCTCAGCTTCTCTCCTCTATCATATAACCCTATATATCACAGAGCTCAGCTTTTCTCCTCTATCATATAACCCTATATATCACAGAGCTCAGCTCCTCTCCCCCTATCATATAATCCTATATATCACAGAGCTCAGCTTCTCTCCTCTATCATATAACCCTATATCACAAAGCTCAGCTTCTCTCCTCTATAACATCCTGCTCTCAGAAAGGGTAGAATAAACCACCCGACAAGTTCACTTTAAACAAAACCATTCACATGCATTAAAAAAATAATAATCTGCATGGGTTTTTAATATCAACAGGGAAAAAAATTACAGAGAAGATTAGCATACTGCTTATTTCTGCATATTCAGCATGAAAAAGACAAGAAATACTGTAGCCACATTAAATGATAAAATGGCTAATCCTTGGGCAGATCCATTGCATTGCATTTGTAGATGTGCAAATCCTAGGCACATCTATGGCAGAAGTCCCAGGGTCTAATTAGGTCTGGTTTATTTTTATTTTAACCTTGTGGGAGATAATTTGTAAGAAAATAAGAAAAAAAAGTGAGAATTAAACAAATGATAAAAGTTATAAAAAAAAGAATAAGAATCATATTCATAATAATAGAATACATTAGTAGACTATGTCTAATCTTCTATATTTACTCTTATAGCAATTCCAACTGACAGTAAATATTGTTGCTGGGAATTTGCAATGATTTTCTTCTTTTATTATCCTTTTAGTACAAAAATGTTGGGATTACTAACTCCATAGGGAGCTAGAGCTATAGAGGATGTAAATGTAGCAACAGCATTTAGGGTGACATGGGGGTATGTATGGGGCTGGGCCAGTATTCTGGTGTCCTTTCAGCCCAAAAACTGTTGCAGCCCTGTTCTCTAGAAGTATGAGCAAGCACACCCCAAAAGTAGGTGCATTTTTCAGTGTCCACAGCAATTTGTGATGCCTCCTTGATACGGAGGTGTTCTGGAGGCGTGTCGCACCACAACCGTATGATTCTACACATTTGTGACTGGAAGACAGCAAAATTGGGCGCATTACTGCTGGAACAGCCAGACCAAGATAAAAGTGGTTTGCATGAGTTGTAATAGTGGAACTACAATACACCTGTATGTATGACCCACAGTAAAACAGGTTCATACAGTCTGGCACATTCTACACTTGTCTGTAGAAGTGCACTTTTTACAGGTTTGGACAGTAGAAAATATGCAAGTGGATTACATTCTGTAATGTAGCTTGCCTACCATAGAGATTAATAAGAAAACTTTCAAACAGGCAGCATATGGAATTTTTATTCTGCAATAACATCTGCTATTACAGTGATAATGTAAATGAGACCTTATAGATTCAGCCTTCAGTCCAACTTTAGCTCTCCATAAAATTAAATAATATTTCATTGGTTTTGTTTTCTCTGCAAGGAGACCTGAGCTATGTGAATGTTAAGGAGTTTATACTGCCCTTTAAGGCTTCCAACCCAACTGCTAGAGACGGATATGATAGTTGACATCTCCCTATTTGAGACATTTTAATTGCTCACTCGCCAAATAAACCCACATCTAAACACTGAGCAGCTCGTGCCCTGTGGAATCAGGCATACTGTGGTAACTATTATTAGTCTAGCACTGTAGCAATAACATACATAAACTCAAATAAACACCCCGAGGATATTACAAAGTCAAGCTACAACAACTGTGTAGAAATATGTGCACCATCTCCGGCTACATTTCTACAGATTAAATCATACAGTCAGAATCAGTATATGCAGCTGGTTCTGGTACACAGCTCCAGATAAAGATTATATTCAATAAATATATCACAGTGCTGTCATTCAGCCTCTGCTCTATGATCTTATATCTTGGCTTTCTTTAGTTTGGTAATTACCTTCCTATATCATTCAGCAGTTTCACTTGCACCACGTCAATGCCCACTTTATCATCTTTCCTCCAGAAAACATTGGTTATCAGATTCATATATATATATGCCTTGGTTCCCCCCAGCAGTTTGTACCTGAATTACTGCCACCATGAGACACTAAGGAATTTTATTATGTGGCCCAAGAGGGGGGATTTAACACCTAAGGGGGCGACATGTATAATTGGGCTTTTCGCCCGTTTTTTGGCGTACACTGCGCCTCCCAGCCCGAATCCCGCTGTCGGACGCAGGGATTCAGTGTTAGGCGCAGTGTTCGCCACTTTCAGCTGCGCCCCGCATGAAGGGGCGGGCAGTGGGCGCGGTGTGGGCGCGGTGTAGGCGTTCCGGGGCGGGACGCGGCGCGCTCGAAAACTCAGAGGCATGTACGATGGTGAGTCGGCAAAGCGAGGCGCAGTGCAGCGCTCGGCAGCTCCGACAGGCAGACCTGGGTTTTTTTGGTCTAAATCCGCCGACAGAGGCAAAGTGAAGCAGGATCGGAACATGCGAGGAAGCGAATCGAAGTTCGCGACAGAAATCTCGGCGCTCCGCTCCGTGCAGCAGGAGTTGATTTCGAAAAAAATCGCCTTTATAAAGGCGGAAAACAGGGGTCAAAAAAAGAGCTGAATGTAAAAAATAAAATAATAAAAAAAAAAACACTTTCCAAAACTCTAGAAACGGCGCAATATCAAAAATTATGATATTGGAAATTGCCGGGAAATACAGTAATTCAAATTCTGAAACCTATTCTCATTGGTCGGCAAAAACCCAGCCAAATCAGAATAGGAGCGACAGTGAATTTTTAAAAAACCTTGGGGAAGGATTGACCAATCAAATCACGGGGGATAATTCAAATACAGTAAAAAGACTAGAAAAAAGTGATTGGCTAGCTACGGGGGTTGGCAACTCGGCCAAATCAAAATGGAGCGCAAAAAACCATTCTGTCTATTGGAGGTTTAGCAATCGAATCCCCGGGGGGAATTCAAAATCAGTAAAAACAGACAAAAGGCTGATTGGCTGAGCTAGGGGTGTTTGGCTATCCCACCAATCAGAGCTCGAGCTACTTCTCCCATTAAGTCTATGAGAGATGGGGCACGAAATCTGGCATCAGCGCCGTGCGGCATGAAGTATTAATCAAAAAATAATTTTTATTAAATTTTAAAAAACATTATCTGTAACGGCCGAACCCTTCTTTACAATAAAGCAGTAAAACCCCGAAAAAAACGCGATTGTCGCGGACCCGGGCTACATAGGGAATTACAATAGAGGAATCGCCGGGGAAATACAGTAATTAAAATTGTTAAGATATTCTCATTGGTCGGCATAAACCAGCAATCAGAAGGAGGGGACAATGTCCTTTTTAACCTATGGAGGAGAATTGACCAATCAGAATAGGAGCGACAATGTCCCATTATATCTATGGAGAAAATTGACCAATCATATTCAAGGCGGCCCATTTAAAAATACAGTAAAAATGCAGAAACGAGCTGATTGTTTGAAGCGGCGGGGCTGTCCAGCTTAGCCAATCAGAGCGCGAGCACTTTTCTCATAGGTTCTATGGGAAAAGAATTCTGAGCGCCTCTGTGATTGGCTAAGTTAAAAGAGGCGCGTTATTTGGCCCAATGGGGGGAGCGAGGGGACCTTATGGGTTTTCTAATGAATTGAAATAAAACTGAAAGGGCCCGAAATCAAGTTTAAGACTACAGAAGTGGTCACGATCTGTATATAAAACGAAAAATAATATGGAGGAAACGAAAAAAAAAATATTAAATCAATAAAATTTCATGTTTTATTTCTTTTTTTCGTTGCACCCATACTATTGATCCTTGGCTAACGAAAATAAAAAAAATTTAAACTGATTTTATTGATTTAATATTTTTTTTTTCGTTTACCCCATATTATTAATCATTTTATATACACATGGGGACAACTTCTTTTAGTGTTATAATTTGATTTAGGCATGTCCCAGTTTTATTTAAGATTGTATTAGAAAACCCATAGGAGCGTCGCTCGCTCTCCATTGGTCCAATAACGGCGCTCTTTTAAATTAGCCAATCACAGAGCGCGCTCAGAATTTTTTTTCCCCATAGAACTCTATGAGAAAAGTAGCTCGCGCTTGATTGGCTAAGCGGGCGAGCCCCGCCGCTTCAACAATCAGCTCGTTTCTGCATTTTTCTGTATTTTGAACTGTCCCGCCTTTGATTTTGATTGGTCCCCAAAACTTCCCATAGGATATAATTTGGGGCTTTGGCCCCTCCTATTTCTGATTGGTTAATACTCCTTCATAGGTTAGAATGGGCCACTGTCGCTCCTATTCTGATTGGTCCAAACTTCTCCATAGGATATAATTTAGTCTTTGTCGCTCCCATTCTGTTTTGGGTGGCTTCTGCCGACCAATGAGAATAGCTTAAACAATTTGAATTACTGTATTTCCCGGCAATTCTCTTTTATTGCAATTCCCTATGTAGCGCGTGGTCTCGGCGACAAACGCGTTGTTTGGGTTTTTTAACTGCTTTATTTGTTAAAGAAGGGTTCGGCTCTTTATTGATAATTTTTTTAAATTTTAATAAATAATTTTTGATTAATACTTCATGCCGCACGACGTGAGCACCGAGATTTCAGTGCGCCCATCTTTCCATAGACTATAATGGGGAAGAAGTAGCTCGCGCTCTGATTGGCTGGGATAGACAAGCACCCCCTAGCTAAGCCAATCAGCTTTTTCTGTCTTTTTACTGTATTTTGAATTATCCCGCCCTGGATTCTGATTGGTCTAAACTTCTCCATAGACTGAATGGGTCTTTGTCGCTCTATCTGATTTGGTCAATATTCTCCATAGGCTAGAAGGGTCTCTGTCGTCCTATTCTGATTGGCTGAGCTAGCCAAGTCCCGGTAGCATAACCAATCAGCTCTTATTTAGCATTTTTACTGTATTTTGGAACTATCCCACGTGGATTTGATTGGTTCTAACTTCCCCATAGGTTTTAATGGTTCACTGTACTCCTATTTGATTGGCCGGTTTATGCTGACCAATCAGAATAGCTTTTGATTTTTGAATTACTGTATTTCTCGGCAATTTCCAATATCCTATTCTTGAATTAGGATATTGGAAAGTGATTTTTGTTTTATGTATTTTTTATTTTTTAGGTTTCAGCCTTTTCCTGAGAATGTTGAAACGCTTTATAAAGGCGTTTTTTGATTCATACTCCGCACCGACATCTGGAATGATTTCTCGCCGCTCCAGCCTGTCTCGCATCGGACGGTTTTTCACGCAGCCCGCACGGTGCCTAAGTCCCGCACTGCGCCCATGTCTCCGCACTGTGCCCCACACACACTGGCGATGCGCAGGGAACTTTTCCCCACATGTATGAGTGCACTACCTCCGGCGCCGAATCCTAGGCGCAGCGCCGCACTGCGCCTCGGACCCGCACTGCGCTTAAAACACAGGCGAGGCGCGGCAGACTTTACATTGTATGTATGAGCGTGCCCCGGCCCCGACATAAATCAGGCGCAGATTCCGCCGGAAAACTAGCGGAAAGGTGCGCCCGACCCGGCGGGATTCATACATGTGGCCCTAAATGTTTAAACCATGAGGACATTGGGACTCTCGCTAACTAGCCAAAGCTTGGGGGTTTGAGGAAAAATGATGCTGCACCACTCACTCAACAGTTTAGTAGAAAACAGCTCCTGCTACACTCAGAGCCCGCAACCACAACAAAGCTCTGTACAGAAATGTTTAGTGTGATGTGGGTGGTACCAAGTAGGGGTGGAGGATATGGAAGCAGTCTCATCCAAACTCACTCCATTGTGCCCTGTGGCATGCACTCTGCAGTGTAGTGGATGGATATTTACATATATAGATGGCAGTCATTATCCTGATACAAGAATTCTACATGCATTTTCTAAGTACATAAATGAGCCCAACAAAAAGTATGATGAAAAGCTATTTCATATAAAACTCCCTCAAAAAGCAAAGGGACACTCCCTCTACCTGGAGAAAAAAAGATTCAATATCCAGAGGAGAAAAGCTTTCTTTACCATGAGCACTGTGAATCTGTGGAAGAACCGCCTCAGGCTCTGGCACTAGCAGGAACAGTTGAGGGCTTCAAGAAAGGCTTAGATAACTACTTACTGCTAAATAATATTAATGCTTATGTAGCCGTACTAGATACAGTCTGATAGCAATTTTGGGATCAGAGATAAAACATTCTTTTAGGGCAGATTTGTTTCTGCCTTACGGGTTCCAAAGTCTGCATCAGCTCAAAAATTTCCCCTTTAACCCCCCTTCTTACCCAAAACCTCCCCCCCCTTGGTTCCCCTGATAACTTGATGTATATTTGTCGACCATATTAACTATGTAATTTTATATGTGTGACATGCTGAGCCAATAATATATGTGAGGCAATACAGGGAGACTAGAGACTTAATTGTATATACTGTAGAGGACATTTTGGCTTGCACTCACCATCAAAGGGGGAAAGGAAATGAGCGAGAAAAAAGCGTGCACCGCCACCTGTACCCTGAAAAAGAGTGGCTCCTGAAAAAGGTATGTTTCACCCAATTTTGGATGCTGATTTTGGGGTTGGATTCCGTGCTGAATCTGCTTAAACAGATCCAATCCCAACTTTAAAAAAGGTTTATATTAACCCTATTAAAATCGCCTGACATTTAAATGACCAGTTTTTTATTTCAGGTTACTATGCCTACATGCAAATGGCATGTCAATTCTTTGAGATGACAATACAAAGGTATGGGAAGCAGAAATTTGCCTCAGGTAGACCGCATCTTGTTGCAATGCTCCACTTGACAAGCGAGGAATATTCAACGAGGAAACAATGCATCTTTCGTTGCTGACAGTATCAACACCAAAAAAGCATTGTTTCCTTGCTGAAAAAGACGTTGTGTGAACTTTACACTCACAGTCAGCAGTTACAACGAAGCACTGCACAGGAATGTACATCATAAAATGGGTGGTTTGAAGTACAGATATATATTATGTATATATATATATATATATATATATATATATTATAATATATATATATGTGTGTGTGTGTGCTGTGTGTGTGTGTGTGTGTGTGTGTGTGTGTGTGAGTGTGTGTAGGACACAGGGCGCAGTGGAGTGAGTTTGGATGTGATGCATTTCTCTATATACACATACACACACACATATATATTTGGTGTGTGTGTGTGTGTGTAGGAGAAATGCATCACATCCAAACTCACTCCACTGTGCCCTGTGTCCTACACACACACACATATATATATATATATTATATATATATATATATATATATACTTCAAACCACCCATTTTATGCTATACATTCCTGTGCAGTGCTTTGTTCCTTTTAAGCATATACAGTACAACTGCAATACTTTAATTAATAATTATGCAGTAAATTTTTGTCAAGATTCATGGCTCTTGTCCTGAAGACTCCGCACTAGCTGGTGACAACTTAAAAGAACCCTATGTGTAATTTTGAGGAGCAACAACCTTGAAACAGTGATGCCTACACATAGGTGTATCTATCTGGTTGACAACCTAAGTGATATTTTGAAGCCCTTAAAAGGTTAAATAGCATCTTACTGGCTATAGGCTGCACTAGAAAGTTTTTCTCCATCTGGCTTAGAGATGTTTTGCATTAAAAATAAATAACATGGATTATTATGTGCATAACAAATTCATCAGTTCCACTTATAAATTACTTTTCTGTGTCTAAATGTATGTTATATATGTAAAAATAATAGTGGAGAATATTGCAAGGATCAGCAACGATCTCATAAATTATTCATTGAACCTAATGTTTATAGTGTAACTATATTTTTTAAGTTTGTGGAACCCAATTACCTGCATTGATTGACACTGACACAGTGTTAATACTGTCAGAGACATGGCCTCAGTATGACATCCGTTTTGTGCAAGCTACAGATCCCATGGACATTGCACAGTCTGGGAAGGAGGGGTGAGATCGTGGACAGGACTGAGCGCTTCTGAAATGTTTAAATGTAGCAACACTTAGGGCCACATGTATGAAAATTGTCTAGGTCTAAAATTCACATTGTTTCCCATAGCAACCAAACAGAGCTGCCCATTCATTTTGCCAGAGCATTTGAATGAAATGAAAGGAGAGCTCTGAATGCTTGCTATGGGTGACAAAATATCCTAGATATATTTTACGAGCCAAATTTCATCCGCATAAAAAAGGCCTAGATTGCCCCTATACAACGGGTCATAAATCAGGCGAATTCCAGCGCTCGGGCGACATTTCTGGTTCAGGTATACCACTTTGAAAGTGGTATACCTGTTCCAACTGTAATACGCCCAGAAATGCCGTAGTGAAGCTACAAATAATGTAGCTTTGCTACGGTTCTAATGCACCCCGCCTTCACCGGGAGATTTAAAAATGTATGAGCGGGGCTGCGCCTGGTATCTGGTGCAGCCCTGTTCATACATGTCACCCTATATATTTTTTATCAAGAATAACAAGAAGGTGGCTTTCTGCTCTCCAAACAATAGTCAGCTCCTGGGACCCCATTTAAATAAAATAGCCTTTACTCACCCTTCTATTCCCCAGTTCCAGCACTAGGTATCTCCAGTCTTCTGTTTTCATTCTTCTATTTCTGAATGGGGACATCACTGCTGTATCCACTGATTGGCTGCAATAGTCACGTGCCACTCACTTTTATCACCTTTCGGAAGTGAACTGCTTCGAACGGTGATGTATGTTTTTATCCTTTTCCTTTAGTTGTCCTACTATGGGACTTGACAATTATTGATTTTTTTTCTATAATACACTGCAAAATTTCTGCATTGTGGGGTATTATGCCTCCACCTTATTAGGTTTCCCTCCTGGCCTCCATCAGCCATGGAAACTGATAAGTGCCCCATGGTGGACATATTTCAGAGGCACTGGTATGTTATTAAATGGAACTACCTCTTTCTGTAAACCATTTCAATGGCTACCATTGATCATAGTATCTAAGGGGTTAAAGTGCCAGGACTGGAGGTTTCTCCAATATCACCCATTAGCAGAACATTGGGCGTCATAAGACACCTGAGAAACCTCACCACCAGGCACAGGGCACCTATTCATTGCTTCAGCTGAAGTTTCATATAAAGGCACAAGCTCTTTAGTAAACATCATAAAAATGGGCATTGGAAGTCACTAAAGGGTAAATAGTGTAAAGTTCACTACAGCTTCATGAATAGGGCTGAGCTGTACTTAAAATCTGAATCATTCCTGGTAGATAATGAAAGGTTGGTGATGGTCCCAGAGGTGCTGAGGCCCCTTCAGACATCATCAGGGTCAGAGCCCCACTGATCTTATATTGATGGCTTATCCCAATCAGGATTCTATTAAAGCCCTGTCTGTCTGTTCTCTTGTCAGTTTTATTGCACTGAAATGGTTTTTAATGCTCAAATACAAGATTCATAAGTCATGCAGTTAAACAATAAATTACCAGAGAAAAATAAAAACAATGATTGTCAGATCATTTCAGTGCTATCTGGGGGGAAACAAATTTCATTTTAAAAAATGAGCTGGATCTTCCATTTAATTTGAATTGACATTATTCCTTCTTGTATTCTAAATGTCGGCAATGCAAAACCTTTAAAGTGAAAAATCTAGATTAACATATCAAATTAGGAACAGCAAATATAAAAATATATCATTCCCACTGAGCAAATCCTGAATTAATTCTAACCAAGGAAGAAATTAACAGACATGTGGATTTGTGCTCAATTTACAGACCATTTCAAAGCATTGGAGTGGGAATGATTTAGATGTCTCCAGTCATTAAAATCTGCAAGCATATTGTAAATTATCAAATGATCTTCTCAGTCTGAGCCCTCTGCTCACTAGAAGGGTTTAAATGATGGATATGTCAGGAGATGAAAGTATGTTACAGAGTGCAGAGTAACTTAATAAAACCTCAACCACAGAAGTTTTGCCTCTCACATCGCTCTCCTATGTTTATCTCACCACAGAGAGGTAGAGAACCGTGGTATGTTTATCGTTAAATATATATTTTGTGATCAATGAACTGGACTCAATGACATCCTTCCTTGGGATAAGTAAATGATGAAGGCTTAGAATTTATGTTTTACATTTTATACTAAAAACAGTCATTTTCTGAGCATTTTGTGACAAATCCTATCAGTGGGACATTTTTAAAGTTAAACAGGTGATATACAGTTTTGAAGATAGAAGTTTATGATGTAGATACAGATGTAGCAGGGTTAAGTTTTTGTTCAATGCGGCAAAGCAGCATTTGCTATTTTTTTCATAAATTATTTTATTGCAATGTTCACCTACGGTTTTCTACAGTAATGCAGATAATACTATTCAGTCTTCATAAGTCAATGAATAGTCAAGCGGTAAAAACATCTATGGGATATTGTCAGGTAGTGTAGTTGAAATTATATCCTTATCTAAGTTGCCATCATGTTGGGGCCTAATGCAATTGAAATATTAATGGTGATAAGTGACATTCACAGAAGAGATCCAATGAATCGTGATCAAGGGCAGGAAAGTTTATGCCTGAAACGCGTAGGTTTTAAATCAGATTGTTTCTACCGTCTGCACTATTTATATGTGAATAAATGAAAGTACCTTTTTTCAGCAAGAACGCTGGATCCATTTACCTTTTGTCTGCTTGAATATGTTGGGCTTTCTGCCGGGAGCCAGGATTCCGAGCGACGGTGAGCTAATTTGTCCAGCTGGAGCAACAAGTGCAAACTCATAAACAGAAGCTAGATGAGCGATCCTTCACATCTTGTTTATATGCTGAGATCCAATGAGGCCACCATTTTGGTGTTAGGTTTTGCCACCTAGGACAGAAAAGTCAAGAGTTTGTTTCGTCCACCATTTATTTCCATGACCTTTGAGCTGATGCCCCAACCCGTGTCTGCTAAAAATACAGTTTCTCTGAAGAAAAGTTATATAGGTTAATAAACTCAGTGCAAAACTTCTGATGAAGCATGGGTATACCATGCGAAATGTGTAAAGTTTTAGAGTTTTTTATATGAGAGTGTTCTCTCTTTTAACAATAAACACTCTTAAAATAAGGTGTTTTTTACCCTATATTCTCCAACAGCGCCGCAACTCCGTATTTTTTATCCTATTACTTGCTATAAATGTATGATAGGTGATAGCTCCAGTTCTGGGACTCTCATCAGGTGGAAAAATAGGGGTCCCCTGTTTAGCACTCCAGAGAAGAGAATATTAGACAGTTGCATATACATGTGGCTGTTTATATTGTCATTTATGGAAATTACAGAAACAGTTTAGCTTTTCAAAACTCCCATCAACTACATTATATGGGTGCTGAATGTGTACAATGTTACTAGGTACATAATTACATAGTAAGTAAGGATGATAAAAGAAAGATGTCCATCAAGTTCAACCAAGGGTGGAGAGATATGGAGGAAGGGAGCAGTATAAGTAATTTTAAAACCTATTGATCTAGGGAAATATGGAACCACTAAGGCATGAATAAATATTCACTAAAAGAACTATTTCACTCTTCATTCCATACTACTAGTATGTCTTTTAATATATCAAATTACATAGAACTTAATCTTACGAGTTGTGTGAATACTTCTAAAATCTAGGTACATACGTACAAAACTTCCATTGTCTGGATCCAGTCTACTGCTTTCTTTGTGGTTGGATAAAACTTAATAATATGATCATATTTATTAACATAAAAGTCTAACATAAATATAGAAAGTATAGTTCACAAAAAAGACAAAATTAGTTCTTAGTTCAAAGTTCTTTTCCTCTCCAGTGTTAGCAGAGATTATGCAGTTCTAATGATAGATATGTAATAGTGGATGGGCATACAGGGAAAACAGGGTTCAGTAAGGATGAGTTTTTTTGTACCATAGTGTGAAATTAGCGGTGCACAGTGACTTTATATAGCATAGTTCTAGTTATACTGGCAAAAAAAGATGTAAAATAAGAAATATAATTGAAAGCTTTATTATTCTTTTGGAGCCATTCCTAGTTTTTGTTTTAAAAAAAGAAAGAAAAAAGAATGCAGAAACTATCAAAATGCAAAGCCTAAACTGTTGACTGGGCCTGAAGGTGTATTACAAGCACGGCTCCTAGAGAGGAAATAATAGAAGCAATCTATTTTGTTGGAGTACACTGTAGGTAATACCAGTGTGGAAGCATGTTAAAATGAAAATTAGGGCCAACATAAGCCTTGCTCTTGTTTGGTGATAAACTGTTGTTGATGCGCGCACGACTGGCTTCCATTAGAAAATTGCATCGATGAGTGTTTTTTTTTTTTTTTTTAAATCTAAGACTAATAGTTACAAGTCAAAGTATCTCCATAGCTACAATCTGTTGCAATCTTGCGGAAATGTACTCAGCTGGCAGCATATTATGTTAGAATGTTGTAACTAGTGCATATTAATGATAATCACAAATAATAAAATACAACAAGCAGTAAAAGCAGCAAAAGTTAATGTCCCTCACTTACTACAGAGGTTCCAGTTTTCCCCCAGTTTGTATTGTAGTATCTGTTACAGTCCTAGAGTGATACTTCCCAATAGTGTTGGGCTTCAGATTTGAGTTAAGGTTAAATTTGACCCAAATCTAAGCAGTTTGGGCTAAAAAAAAAAAAAAAAAAAAATCAACAGCCTAAATTAGGGTTAGGATTATGGTATTTTATTGATTTTTATGGGTTAATGTACCACTCCTAATGCAACGTCACTTCCAAAACAATGTCTTTTCCAGTTACCATAAGAGTTATATTGTGGTAATTAGAAGTGACATCAGACTGGAGGTGATGCCACACTAGATGCACCACTGGACTTGGAGTGCCACAGAAAGGTAAATTACCCTTTAAAACTCATAAAAAATTGTAACCCTAAGCCCAACTTAAAGTCTTCAGTGTTGGCCAATGAAAGATATTATACAATATTTAAAAATATGTGAGATGTATGTATACATACACATACAAACAAACATATACATGTACTACAGGAGTTATCCCTAGTTCTTCCTCTGAGGATGGACCTCATTTTCTGTACCAAGCTCTCTGGTTCCATTGCTGGTTGAAGAGTTGGAACTGTTCAACTAATTAACTGTTCAACCATCTACTTATATCTTCATCAATGGTATTATTGCAGGTTTTAAATGATTTTCCAACACATTTAATGTGTTTTTTAAAATAAGCACAGCAACATACTGTGGTTTTGCCATGATTTTCCAAAAACATGTTGAAAATAAAATGACAAGCAGAAACATCTTCAATGCCTTATGCATATCCTATGGACCCGTGGTGTGTATCTCTTTCAGTATGCATACCACAGGTTGAGAACATGGAAATGTAACTGGATCGAATGCAGTTTGTTTCATAGATTTTGGGCCAGTGAAACCACGGGATGTGCCTTGTGCTTGCCCTTGTGTATCTAGCCCACCTTTACCAACCTGAGTTTCCAGGAGTCCAGGAATTCATCAGAACCTGGTCAGTGTTTGCCTAAAATACAACAGCAAGACCTGCCATATGTACAGTAAAGAACGTGAACTTATTTAAGAATAACACCAGATGCTAAAAATGGGAAAAGCAAAGCATTCAAAAAACCTCAATAAGAATCTGGAATGACATAATTCTGCACCTACTCCTACTTCAAGCCATGAGAGTAGAAACAATGTTATGGGTTCTTCCAAAATTATATGAGTAGCATCTTTAAAGTAAATAAGTAAGAAAAAGAAATAAGTAAATAATTAGGAGTATAGGGAAAGCTAAAGAGAAAAGTAGAGTTAGACACCCTTCCAAATGCTGCTTAACATAAACACATTTAATAAAAATAAGGCTATGTCTACAGAGCATTGATTTACTGTCGGATTTCAGTATTTCAGATTCAGTATATAGAATTTGCAAAAATCCAACTGTAAATAATTCCCTTAGACCTCAATAGAAAATCCGAGCTGCAGTCTACAGCTGTTTTGAAAAAATGTAGAAAATGTTCTATAATCCACTATATATCACTTGAAAACGTCAGATTATGGTACTGTTGAATTGAATGGGGCACCCGAAAATCCCAAAACCACGGCAAAAAAATTCGACATTCTGAGTAGAATCCAACCAGTTATTTTTCCTTGCTATGTAGCCATAACCTAGTAGATCAAAAGCTTTCCCACTGCTTCTAAGGCTATGTTCACACGGCTTATTTCGGGGCATATTTACGGACGTATTTACGTCCGCAAATACGTCCTGAAATACGTTTCAAATAATGAACAATTAGATTAGCATTGATTCCAATGTAAAATACGCCTCGTCGTTCACACGAGTCGTATTTTCGCTACGTATTTGCGGGCGTAAATACGTCCGTAAATACGATCGTAAAATTAAGTCACCTGTCACTTATTGAGGCATATTTCGCAATGTAAATCCCCATAGTAAAGAATGGGGATTGTATTTACGATGGGAAATACGCGTCACACTTTGTGACACGTATTTGAAACGTATTTGCGGACGTAAATACGTCCGTAAATACGTCCCAAAATAAGCCGTGTGAACATAGCCTTAGAGTTAAAGTCATTGTTGCCCCAAAGCTGATATTCCCCCATTTTCTTCCTGACCTTAGGGTACCTGTAGGATATCCTGCAAAGATTTGTGCCATCTTTATGGAAACAGGTGAGGCCAAACTTAGCTGTGATCAGCATCTTCATGAACTCTAAAGAAGCCCCAACTAAGGGTATGTTCACATGGCTGATTTTGACACTGTTTTTGGAGCCGTTTTCAGAGTGTTTCTGCTCCCAAAGCAGCATCCAAAATGCCTCCAAAATGCCCCCAGTTCATTTTCATTGATTCCTATGTAAAACAGCTGTCATGTTCGCGCCATCTGGCACCGGTCGCCGGCCACGGCCGCTGCGACCATAACTGCGGCTTGGCTTTCCTGTGTGTGAACACTGCTCTTAGTCCTGGATCTTTATTAATTTCTGGCTAACGCCCTTGGCCAGGAATCCTCCAGCATTCCTAGGGGTTAATCGATACTCTGGTGATTGACAGCTTCTGCTTCCTATCCCTTCTGCTCTGCTTCCTCCCTTTCCCTATTTATAGCCACCACTTCCTTCTTCCTGTGCCTGCTATAGCTATTCTTTATCTGTAGTTAGCCTTCACCTTTTGGATCTTCTGTGCCTTTTGACCTCTGCTCGTGTCCTGGTTTCTCTTTGTCTTACGATTTTGTACCGCGCTGCCCATCTGGTTTTTTACTTGGACCGTCCGACTACTCTTTTGTGTTTTGTGTCTGTTTGTCTCTGTCTGTGTGCACTTAGCTCAGTGCAGTGTCAGTCTTCTGGTTGGGGCCGGCCTGTTAAGGAGTCGGGTTCCCCAAAAGGCAGGGACAGAGGTTGGGGCGAGTGTCAGGGCCTTACTTGTCCGTTTCTTTGGGTGCGTCCCTGACTACTCCTGACAACAGCGTTGTAGTTCACACACAACCGGGTTTTTAGGCACTTCTTTGGAAGCTGTTTTGGGTGCTGAAAAAGAAGTGTCATGTCAATTCTTGAAGCGTTTTCAGCGCGGATCAAAGCGTGTTTTTAGACGTGATTCTCGACGCGTTTTTTTATGCAGTTTTGGAGCATTTCCGAGTGCTTTTTGAGTATTCATTTGTATGAGTGAAACATTGAAAACCTCATAGAAAACCTCACCCAAATCCTCGTCCAAAAAATGTGTCTTACAACTCTTCTCAAGAAGCATGTTTCAGGTGAGGTTTTGATGCTGTTTTGGGCGCTGAAAAAACAGCATCCAAATAAGCTGTGTGAACATACCCTAAAACCCTAGAGTACTCTAAAACTATGATAAGTCTGTTGTCCTCATTCTCCTCATTGTATTGTATGATTTTACAGGAGTCAAGTGACATATTTATGACAATGAATTACTTTAATTAGTATTCAAAGTGTCTTTTTTTTTTCATAGCTAGCATTTCATGTATCAAACTGTTTCATCCACATAATTGCCTATGCTGAAAAATCACCTCTAGATTTCCTATAAATACTTTTATTTTTGGTTCTGTTAATCTTATAATCAGCTTACATTGAGTTGTGAATAGAAACAGCCTCCACAAATTTAAACTAAAAAAAAATTCTGTAAGAAACTGTTGAATACACACAAAAACATGTTCGTGGACACAGTTTTTGAAAAGAATGTTGCTCTCTACACTCTCGCTCTGCATAGAATAAAAATCATGCCTTTGATTTCTTATTTTTCTGACAAGAGGACTCCATTCATGTCACTTTTCCCCAAGTTCTATGGCATTGAGATGGCAAAGTAAAAATTGTTCTGTGGATGAAAGTGTCAGCTTTCACACAAAGTGGAATCAATTCCAACAGGCAGATCTTTTATCCACTTGTCATGTTTTAATTATTGACATTCCTTAAAAGAGCACAATGGGAAATCCATTGATTCAGGCTAGTATGATATTTTCTGCTGGTATATTCTACATTTTTGTTTGTAACTGTGCATTTGTTAGCATTGAAAATGACATTTGTTGAATACGGAATTATTTTTCCTTTTGCATATTTAAAAGGAAACTTGTTGGATTCACTTTATAATTCTTTGGAAATTAATCTATACTTTTTACAATGTTTAGAACATTTTAAACATAAAGAAATGATGCAATAGTAGATGATACAACAGTAGGTTCTCCAGAATATCGAATGTCAGCCTTCTGGTCTGTAACCTGTCTTGTGGTTTTTCCAGCCATCCAAATTCTGTGTGTTACAGAAATAGAAGTATTTGAAGCATATGATGAATTAAAAACAGGCAGAAAAGTAAGATTAGCTAACCTCTAGTATAGTCACGGATGCTGACAGTGAACTTAACTGTTATAGCCCAGATAGCCGCATTACTTCTTTTACATCACCAGCGACCAAAGAAAAGTTTGTAAAAGTACAATCATATAGTATATAAGATCTTCTACAGTGAAAAAAAAACACATGGTAGAACTAGCAAAATCGTATCTGTGTGTCTCTTAGGAAAGTTTTCAGATCACATGGTCAAACTATGGGGATTTCTGTGGGATTTTTGGGGACAATAATTGTATGGCCAGTTTTGAAATGAAGATAGCTCATATGGGAATTTATTTATTTTGTAGTGTACCTGATGTTTTGATGCCCAAAACAAAAATGTAAGAAAATTGCCTCTTTATTTTATAAATTATCTTAGGTAATTTGAGTTAGACATGTATTTTCATTTAATACAATCCAGTGCTAAGCTTCAGTTCATTATATAACATAAGGATTGACCATATAATATATTTATATATTATATATTATATATAGTATATCTACTGTATCTCTCTCTCTCTCTCTCTATATATATATATATAATATATATTATTATTATTATATAGTATATATACTGTGTTATATATTATATATATATATATATATATATATATATATATATATATATATATATGTGCATATAAGATAGATAGATAGATTACGATGTTGCGCCGGACAGTTACAAGAATTTTGGCTCGCCATCACATGTAGACTATGATCACAAACCATGAGGAAACATTAAATAGGTTATTTCCACCATACACTTTGATGGCATATAGATAGGATATGTCATCAGTTTGTGATACATGTGGGTCCCACCTCTGTGACTCACACCAATATCAAGAATGGACCCCATCTCTTTTTGAATGGAGGTGGGAATTTCTTTTCAAGGTTGTGCAATTGAAATAACCCAAAATTTTGTAGCAACCAGAATTTACCATGGGACCTTAACCTTGTTCATGATAAAATATCTTACAACTAAGATGTATTTTAACATTCTTCAATATATTTTCTTGGGAATGATCGAATATATTTACCTCATATGTCAAGTTCAGCGTTTTCGGTTCTTGACAAACCAGGTTTACTTTCCTGATACTAAATTGCTATTGTTCTTTGGCCCGCTGATTAAACAATGTACTTGTTTGCTCTATTAGACTCTTCTTTAGGATCATGACCTTATCTCCGACAGTTTACACAAAGATTACACTGAAAGAGTGTGATTACATTACAGAGCCACGGTCAAGGTCATAACTAACTAACTTCAATACATTTCCGTGAAAATCAAACAAATGCTACATGGCCAGTTCTGTGCCATAACATTTACCAATGAAAAATAATCTGTAGGTAAATGACAAAAACATACTTTAAAGGGAACCTGTCACATAGGTTGTGCCCCCCCTTGCTGAGGGCAGCACAAGCTAGTGACAGACCTGCTGTTCCCAGCGCTGTGTCCCTTATTCTGTAAGATGCTGGAGTTTTAGGGCATTTACTCCTCAAATTGTATTCATGAGCAGGTGTTAGCCCCACCCACCAAAGGCTAGCCCTGCCCACATGGTAGTTATTATCATGTTTCTACCTATTTAAAGTAATAGAGTTATCAGTTTAGGTGGGCGGGGCTAGCCTCAGGTGGGTGGATTTGAGAAAAAAACACTCTTTTCATGACTCTTTTCTGGCTGAAAACTGCAGATTTGAGCATTAAATACATGAAAACGACAACATCTTACAGAATAAGGGACAAAGCGCTGGAAACAGCAGGTCTGACACTAGCTTGTGCTGCGCTCAGCAAGGGGGGCATAACCTATGTGACAGGTTCTCTTTAAAAAAGGATGTTAATTAAATAGGTTGTCCATTCAAAAAAAAAAGTCCTGTTTGGAAGCTTTTTCTGTTTGCCTCGTAAAATTACAAGTTCCAGTGTTCTTTGCTGTGCCTCATCTATCTACCTCCTAACCTGAGACTCAGTACATGCCCTCTATATCCACCGTCAGGTCTTGGGAAAAAGGACTGAAGGGGTGTGGCTTCAAACACTGTCCTGAAGAAAGCTGATCTACTGGGCTTGACACAGAGCTGTTTACTATGTGTCCAGATACAGAACTATTGAGCTTCCTGTTATCAAATGATGTAGAACTCCAGAAGACAGAAAATGTAATGAAAGAATATTTAAGAAGCACCTAACTATGGGAGAGAGATTATTTAGAAAATTTATTTTTCCACTTGACAACCCCTTCAAATTTAACACTATGCAAAGGAAATATTTTGTAAAGGACATCTTCTTTTCTGCATAAACAGGAGCCCTTTATAAAATGTTTATATTGTACTTATTTTAAGCAGATTATTTCATGCACTTTCAGTAGGCTCTCCGCTTATTTGAGACAGGAAACAGAACACATTTTCGATTGTAAAGCTGTTAGCATTGTGTCAGTCAAACTTTGAACTAAACAGACTCAAACATTTGAGACAGACTGGTTGCAACACTGAATTATAGGTGTCTTTTTTTGTGTAAGAATGGCAAACAGTCTATAACAACCAGTCTGTGCTATGTTACCCAGGTCTCCAGTTCAAGTGCCAGTGAACCTAGGGTAGAAAAATAGCAAGGAAGCTTGGCAGTACTAAAACCGACCCCATATGTAAGATAGATGTTGGCTGATTACTCATCTAGCTGATAGCTATTTTCCCTGGCCTCTGAAAGAAACAACCTCATTCTGCTCTATATGATTACTTTAATAGAGAAAATACAACTCTCTTAAAATCACTTCTTGTATTTGTCCAGGGAGAAAAAAGGATCAAACTTGCACAACCCAACATACCTGATCCTCTTTTCCCCCTAAATCTGTTGTTTGGGATCAGTACAGAAGTTCTTATACCCATTGGTGATCTGTTGACGTTAATCTTATGTTTATGTGAAGCTTTAGTATCACATTTATCTGATTTTATCTAAAAATGCATTTTGCGGAGGATGATTTAATGTTGTTGCTTATTGTCAACTATTTTAAGTAGGAAACAGAGTTAACTGACCTTTTGACATCACCATGGTCAGTGCTAGTAGTCAGATTAGGGCTGGACAACACCCAAGAGAATGAAAGATGCAACACCTACAGTATATACATAAATCACATCAAAGATGCAACTGTTCTTCTGAAGAAACTTCAGTTTTTATATAAGAGCTGTTTTCATATAAAAAATAAAAGTCTTAATCAATGGAAAAAAAGATCTATGATAAAACAGAGCTATTTAGATGCAGACATGAAAAAGATCAATTTTATCTTCTACATGATGCAGCATTCTTTACAGGACAGTACAATCAATAACCATGTTGTCTGACAGCCTTACTTAAAGGGGTTTTGCCACGATGTAATGTTGACGTGGGATCCTCCAAAATGGGTATTTAATCCCTTTTCTAAATATATGTGATTACAAAAAGTGAAGCCTGTGAGAACTACAGCATTTCTCAATCCTCCTTAGTTACCTGAAAGCTTTCATTAGACACTACCGAGTAGCTGACAGGCAGCGCTTGCCTGAAACACTTCTTATCTGATGACAGGGAAAATGAATGAGCTTCAAGGGGCTGGGGAGAAATGTGCAGTGTGTGAGCCTATGTCTGTGTCTGCTGTGTCTGCACTGTTGCAATGTCATTATTTTAGTTAAGTTTTGAGACGCTCCCTTATTCCTCACTCCTTACTCGCCCCCTCCCTCTCAGCCCTGCAGCTTTCATGACTCAGCATGATTTGTTGACATTCTCCCTGTGCTGCTAAGGAGGTAAGGAACTTGTGTCCTGGCAAATCCCCTTTAAAAGCATGTAACCAGTATTAACCAATCTGTAGCGAAAGGTTCAGCAGTGCAATTCAGATCTGGAGAGGCATCGTGCCAGCAGCATAAGAGTGGAAATGCCAGCAATCAAGTCATGCCATTTCCTACCTAAGCCTGTGTTATCAATCAGATATTTCTAAAGTTCAGACATTCTCCCAGAGATGGGACCTGCATCTATCAGACATTTATGGCATATCCAAAGTATACTCCATAAATGTCTAAAAAGTGAATACCCCTTAAAATCTTTCTTATTGCACATTGAGAGTTCAGGTTTCAAGCCAGCAAAAATTTTGATTAGGTGTCTAATGGTATATCAGTTATAAAACAGAGGGGGTTTCCTATGTGCATCCAGAACATATGTAGATACATTATAATAGACTTATCTGACCGCAAAAGGGCCCACACCAATCCGTGTTGAAGCACAATTACTAGTCTGCCTTGCCTGTAAAGCATTAATATACAGCAGTATATCAAAATTAATGTTAGGTAATGGTAAACACAAGTGTTCTGTCCTCCCTATGTGTGTGGTGCGTAAGTTGACAGCATAAGTTGCAGCTAAATTCTTTCTCAGCAAGCATTAACAATGGAGCAATGTCCGAACTTCAACTTTATTGCAAGTGATAGTGTAAAACTGGGGAACATAAAGAGAATGTACTTATTGTAGTATAGCAATGTGTAGCAACACAACATTGTATAAAGCAATGCAAACATAAACATGTACATGAAATACATTACAGAGATGAGGGATGTGCAGACATATATAAATCGGTGCTATCCTGTCTGCAGTAACATGGATCTAACGATAAACTGTAATAACAACAGATGTGGACATAGAACACAATGATAAACATTACTGCATAATCTGCAACCCTAGATAGCTAGTTTAACATACCAGCAATTCTACTGAAGGCTTGGATGTGAGAGGATGGTTCTACATGCTTTCATCTACATCTATTTATCTATATATATATTTTTTGGAAGTGCAAACTTAAAAATTCTAAAAAAAAACCTAAATGTATAAAAGTAGCCAAAAATAAAGCAGAAATTGCAATAATAATAATAATAATAATAATAATAATAATAATATATAATTATTATTATTATTATTATTATCACAGAAAAAGTCCAAAAAAGACCTGTGTTATAATTGTTAAACTAACATGTGCTAAAAATAGCTCAACAGTATTGGGTCCTGAAGGCCAAAAAACCTTAAACCAACCCAATGCTGCTGTCACAGTCATGGTCAGTCATATTGTGAGGGTGTTATTATTATTTAAAAATTTTTAGCTAATGATTTTCTTTATCAACATGGTACTTCTATAAGATTCCAAACTAAAAAATATCACACATCCCATAATTTGTCTGCTGAGAAGTGCTAATAACTTTCTGTTTTCAGGTTCGATGTACTAAGGTGTGAAGGGAACTACTACACCTCCTGTTACCAGCCCACTCCTTTACAGAACTTTTATGTATTTTCATAATACCGTAGCTAGAATTATCCAAAGCTTGTACATCTGCCTGCATCGATAGCAACTATTTTGTGAGTAGTTTTATATTTAGATTAGGCTGTGTGAGTGCGGAGGAAGTTGAAAAGTAAAGAATGTTATATGCCTTTTTTTGGACACAAAGGACAGAGCATAACCAACTACAGCAGAAGAAGAGTTGTGAGAATAATCATGTCATAGACATGACACACAGGGCTCTATAGGCCTTTATTACTGGTATGACCTACAAATGCAAAATGAAAATGGTCTAACTCATTATAAATAAGTTGACGAAAGGTTGATAGGTAGATTCCCTCCTGAGCACTGTTTAATTGATCTTTTTTTTTTTTTTGTTTCTCTAGTAATACTCCTTTAACTATTCAAACACTAACATATAGTTCTATTGAATTTCCATAAAATGTTAGGTTACATTTTAATGAAATGTCATGTTGGGAACGAGATTAGCATTGACAATAGAATAATATCTCCCATTCTTTCCTAACTGAATGCAAAACAAATCCAATTTCATCGTCTTTACTAGAACTGACTGTTCTTTTTATAGTTCTTCCATTTTTTAACCGCTTGATGATGGGTACATCATGGTGTCAATAGGCTCCAATATAGCGGGCCTCCACTACATGGGTGACTGGTGTCAGCTGCTATTTGCAGCAGGGAATGAAGCTGGCTACAATTTCTGCTGTTTAACCCTTTAGACGGCACAGTGATGGTGCCTGCGGCATCTAAATGACTGAAGAATGGTGCTGTCTACTGTTCCTCACTCTGATCGGCACCTCCGCAATGAGATTGCGGGTGTCAATCCATTAACATGGCAGTTGGAAGCATACTAAAGGCTTCGACAGCTGTCATGTTTTTGTTTCTATTACTTCCTGTCTTAGACAGGAAGTAATAGAACCACCAACTTTGTACACCCTTCTGCATTGTTTGTATAATGTTTAGGTCTAAAAAATGTTTAAGTTTAAAAATATTAAAAATATTAAAAGTTCACATCACCCTGCTTTTGCAATTTTTCAAATAAACAAATACAAAAATAAAAAAGTTACACATAATTTGTATTGCTGCGTCCATAAAAGTCTAATCTATTATAATATACTAGCCATTTATCCCATACGCTGAACACTGTAGAAGAAAAATTGTGAAGGTTTTTTAGTAATTTCATGTCCCTTAAATATGGAATAAAAGGTGATCAAAAAGTTGCAAGTATCCCAAAATGGTTCCAATTAAAAGTACATTTTATGCAGTAAAAAAGTACCCTCATTCAGATCCAGGAACAAAAAAGTTATTGATTGCAGAAAATGATGCTGCAACGCAGATTTAAGAGAATGTTTTGTATTTTTTTCTACGTACTAAAACTTACATATTTAGTATTGCCAAAATCATACCTACTTGCAGAATACAGATAACACATGATTTATATCGACAAGTGAGCGACATAAAACTAAAACCTGACAAGTATTTTTTTTTTCACATTTCACTCTACTTGGAATTTTTTTTTCAGCTTCCCAGTAAATTCTATGGAAGTGTCATAAGTACATCTTATCCCGCAAAAAATAAGCTCTCACATGTCTATGTGGATGGAAAAATTAAAATGTTATTGCTCTTGGAATGTGGGAAGGAAAAAAATTATGAGCCACAAAACTTATCACCGGCTGTCAGGAAGGGCTTAAAGACATAGTAATACTAAGTATGTTTACATTTATATGACTGAATAAAGTATCCATTATATACCCATACAGCTCACATTCATTGTTATACAAGTTACCAAGAGCTCTGCCACACAAAAGACTCATTTACCTAGTATTTTAAATGGGCTTCTTAACCTTTTGAAAAGCCCCAATATAACATTATGTGGGACATGTATGAAAACTGTCTAGGTGTAAGACTTTCTTTGTTGCCCATAACAACCAATTAGAGCTCCCTTTCATGTTTTCAGAGCACTCTATGAAATGAAAGGGGAACTCTGATTGGTTGCTATAGGCAACAAAGAAAGTCATAGACCTCGGCCCTATGTATTTACATTTCAAGTCCCTGCATTTCTGCACCAACATTTTCATGGTCTCCCACCAGTCTTTGCATACTAGAACTTATGATGACATCTGTGAAAGGGGCTGTGCCATTCTTTTGCGGTGCTTTGAGCTAAACAAACTGTTGTAGCCCTGTTCTATAGATATATGAACCGTCATACACCAAAACTTGCCACAATCTGTGCATGATACTTTTGAATGCGCCAGTGATGCAGGGGCGTGTCACGCCCGAGTTTTACAATGCGCCAAAAAGTGGCATGACTGAGAATACTTTTGGCGTAGAACAGGACACATTCATAAAGTGCTGTGAAACACTTTCATACATACTGTATAATCTTACACTATTATAATCAGAGGTAGAACTAGCGAGTCAGCATCAGGTTCTTATATGTCCCCCATAGTGATGGTGTCATACTCAGCATGTGACTTTTGCAGCCAATAACCAGCAGAGATTCATTCTGACATCAATGTTGCAGTCTCATTTCATACATAAAAAAATTATAGCTTTATCGTAATAAAGAATGATTGGTATGGGACATTGGCACAGGAGCATTGAGGGGATTTAAAATCTGAGTATGTGCCTGTTTGTCATTTTTATCAAAAGAGTTGGTCAAAATTGTACAAATTTGACATTCAAGAAGCTGCAATAATAGTCCGTACAAATAATGAAAAATGAAATAAAAATTCTAACTTCAGGAAATTCTACTGGGTGTAAAACAATTTCATAGGTTCAAATATATTAAAAAATATAATAAAGTATATAGCATAAAGTATAACATAGCAGTGCAACACAGATTAGAAATGCTACAAGAAAAAAGTGCTATAATGCTACAAGAGTATACTAAACAAGCTAATAATGCTATAATGCCATTAAACTAATAATACTCTGAAGACCCATGTCTTATGTGTGTAAACAGTCCGGAATGGTCAGTTTGTGGTATGACACCATGTATGAGAAAGAGAACAGGTACTCTTGAAAGTTTACTATCAAATATACTCATTTAGCCTCTAAAAAGCATTGACTGATTTCTTTGCTCTTTTACCGCTTTCTGTAGCTAACATGGTGCAACATTATACTAGCATTAGTACGCTAAGTAGACTAGTAGTGCTATAAGCGATATATCAAATATTTCACAAATGTGTTGGAGAAAAATCTTTAAAAATTCATTTCTGAAATTATTTTTAAAATGAAACTTACTTTTATCTCAAACCAAATCCATTCTACCATTTCTATCTGTTGTAGGAGGACAATAGTCTATAATGCATTAATAATACTATATTACAAGACCATGCAATAATTATAGTGAGCTATAATAAATTCCTAGTATAGAGAAATAGTATGAGGGTATAATAAATGATAACGAGAAAGATGATATCACAAGAGTATTATAAGCTATGGATAGAATGAATGCAATAACAGGCTATGGTACTGCATTGGTACAGTACAATATAGCAATAAGTCTACATGCTAGCTATAGACTGACAATGCTTCAAAGGTAGAATAGGCGAAGACTACAATATAATCAAATAATATTACCAGTATTATAGATATAATACTACAAAACAGTAATAGCCAACATACAAGGCTATAGCAAGTTAATAAAAGTAAAGGCTATACTAGGCCAATAATGTTGCAAGAGTAATCATGGCACAAATAGGCTATGGTAGGCTCCTATTACTTTAAAGCTATATTTGATATGCTTTTAGTAGTGCAAGACCTTGATTAGATCAATAACACAGTGCTATCTTCACTCAATCACTGAACATTAGGGCAGATCTATCTCATTAGGAAAGCTAATTTTATTGTAAATACCAGATATAGAGCAATCCTGTTATTTTTCCTTTTTTATAATTATATTGTCGATCAATTACTGTACTGTTCACCACCATCCTTGTAATGGGCTAAATATAATGAAGTGCACAGTGAGCTAAATTGTTTTTCTCATCCACTTCAGTATAATGACCCTATAACCCACCAGAAAGAAAATAATGATTTAGAATATATCCATTTCCAGTCTTCAGCTTTCTAACCCTGATGCAAAGTTCCCTAGAACAGTTTAATATAATTAACACCAACCGTAAATATGCTAAATTTAGGGCCACAATGTATTAAATAATGACTCTTCTTAATGAGTCAATGTAGCCACCAGTCTTTGTATTCTCCTGTAATATGATAACCCTTCCATTTCCTACCACGAGTCTGATCAACCTTGTCCTTAAACCTTGCATCCCTAGTTTCTATGCCAACCAATTTTAAAACCATGGGCTATATTTGACCCTAACGTTCCCTATGGTAGATATGCTCATCTGCACTTTTGCGGAGAACTTCTCATTTCCTTGGAGTTTTCCATCCTTCAGTCTAATGCGACCCTCTGCTACTATGTTTCTGTGTCTCTGTAACGTGTGCTGTTGTCGGGCCTTAATTATAGCTGTCAGAGAACTTGACATTTGTTCTCACTCAGTGATTTGGTGCTAACAATCTCAGGGACACCTGCAGATAAGTTTTCGGCAGGATCACAGCACCATGGTGTGCAACACATGTTCGTTCTTACACCCTCACATGAGATGATAGTATGGTTGTAGAGTGTGAGCAACTACACACTGCAATGAGATAGACATCTTCCAGCTTAATCCAAGGCATCAGGAGCTAGATGAATTCTGCATTGTAGTTTAGATTACTTAGCATTCCTTATACATATGTATGTATACAATGTATTGAACTTTATGGCATTAATATACTATACTTATGCAGAGAATATGCAGCTAAGACAAAAAGGAATTACAGTTGATATAAATTGAGGTTTTGGTTTCCATTTCCATCTCTTTCTTCTTCTATCTATTCAGCAATGGTCGATTTAATGGATGCAGTTTTGAAAAGTTTTTACCACCAGTATCACTGATTGTATGCTGATAGAACGAAATATAGCTTCAATTCATAGTTGGTGATCACAGGGGGTGCTCAAAAATTTACTTTCCTTTTTAAAGGGATTATCTGAAATAGTTTTGTAATATATCTTTTAAGGGGTCTGTTTTTTCTCACACATAGAATTCTGATCTGCAGGTTTCTTTCACAAAATAATGGGGTTAAAGGACCATCAGATCCACTGGGCACAATAGGCAGTTGCCTAGGAGCCCCACAGGCATGGGGGGGCCCAGGTGGTGAATGTATGCCCCAGAAATCTGGGGCACATAACCTGGATCCCTGGGTTGGCACTGCTTACTTAAATTGTAAGTTCTTAGGACATGCAAACAGTTAAAAAAAAACATGGTACAGCAGGGAGGCATTTAGTCTTGTAGACCTACAAAAATCAGAAGGGTGTCCCATTTAGGCGTATGATGATATAGGTGTACTTGGGGGTGGTTAGAGGCATGGCCTCATGTGGTCATGTTTTGACAAGGCCTGGTGTGATGTCGTGTATTTGGGCAGGGCCTATTACACTGCTATGCCCGATGGCCCATAATCCAGTTAAGACATCTCTGGTTAAAGGGATATTCCTATGTCATAGTGCTGGAAAATTACTAGGATATGCCATCAATTTATTATCAGTGGGGGTACAACCTCTGGGACTGGTACCATCTGTAAGAATTAGAGTGGCACCTAACTGGTATGGCATTGATCCCCTTTACTGTTTTTTTTTTTTGTACAGTGACCCCTGACCAGCCAGAAGTTCAGAGAACTGTAGTGTGGGTCCCCCTACAGTTGAATAAGGCTAGCTGGGTAGCAAGGGGTGTTGTCCACAAAAAAACCTACAGTGTTACATTGGCCCTACCTCCGCTTGTTTCTCAAGATCAGTCAGAACGCCACTTGCCATGAATGATTAGTATATCTTAACAGTATGCCATCATTTTATAAGATGAGAAAACCCCTTTAACGGGAACCTGTCACAATGAAAATGTTCTGAGATCTGCTAGTAGCATATTATAGGGCACAAAGAGTTGAGCAGATTTCTATATTTGTCTGTGGGGAAAGATTCAGTAGCGATTGTATTTTTTACATTTACAATTCATTTTAAATCTTTGCTAATTCTGGGTTAAGGAGTCCAGTATTTCAGTGTTATCTCTGTATGGACACTCATACAAACAAGGCTGTCATTCAATGATTATACCGCCTAGTGGACTCCTGAACTCAGAATAAGCAATGCTTTACTAAATAAGACAACATAAGTTCTACTGAATCTTTTCTCATAGAATAGTATCACGATCTGCTCAGCTCCTCCTGCTCTATACATTGCTGCCAGCAGGTTATTTTTAATTTGACAGGTTCCCTTTAAACAATAAAGATCAGGTTACCTGCAGCCACCACTAGGAGGAGCTCTATGCATATAGATTTACGCAGCTAGCACTTAACATAATGAATGCTGTCAACATTCCTATGTAGTGTACTTCCCCAAGTGCTGACTTCAAGCAAATGCTTTGACTAACTAAAAGATGAGAAGCAGCAAATTAGGTCAGTGCCGTGCCCCTTCTCTCAAGGTGTAACATAGCACTCACATGGCTTGACTGCTGGGACCCTACTGATCCAGAAAAAAAAGTATTCACTGCTTATTAAAGTTCAGCAGCTTCATTAAATTCATCCAATATTGTGCAGAAACTGCAACATAGTCCCACTGTATTAGTGTTAATGAATATGTGCCTGAGCAGGTGACCACCATGGTGTCATCAGTAAGTAGGAGCTGTTGGGTGCTTCTAATAGGACAAATGTCATGGTGGCAGGGCTGTTGTGCACTTCAAAAAAGAGTAATATGGCAACTCCATTCACGAAGCAATAAATGATTGTCAAAGAAACAAAGCAGGAGTAAAAAGTTAAATTATGTACAAAAATCCCAAATGGTTGAATTAACATGATCTATCTATCTATCTATCTATCTATCTGTCTGTCTGTCTGTCTGTCTGTCTGTCTGTCTGTCTATATGTGACTATCTATCTATCTCAAAAAAGGGAAAAAGGGAAGCACTCCAATATTCAGGTGATAAATAATTAAAGTGGTATTTTATTCTAACAGTATAATTGTGACATTGTAGTTCAGTTTATTGATATGATTCTCAAGCTCAAGTATTGAAGTGCTAATTTTTTGCACCTCTTTGGTCGCCTATGAATTCCATTACACAGAGGATATTGAGAGTAGGACTGGAGCTGTAATGTGGACTTGTTGCTATTGTTTTCAGACGTTGCTTATAAAGCAAAAAATAAAAATAAAAAAAGAATGAGTCTAGAAAAGATTGAAAATAAGCTGACCACAGCTGACATGTTGAACTAATGTGTCCTGTAACTAGCACCACAGGTATCTTCAAACGTGTAATAAATCAAACTGCCAATTTAAAGGATGAAAAGTAGTCAATGTGCTGTTTGGTATCATGGTATGTAGCACACTGAACATGGACCAAAGGACGCTAAGGAGACAACTGTCTCAGGAGATTAGAAAGAAAACTATAGGCAAACTTAGTAACAGTAAGGCTAGGTCTTCACTGCATGGGACAAAAAACGTCCGAAGACGGCCATTTATTTTTCTGATGCAGGGCCGCGTTTTTTTGTCACGTTTTGTGCTAAAACCGTGGGTGCTTCTCGTTTTTTTTATGTCACCCAAACTCAAAGCTCCTGTGTATTATACAGCATGTTGTATAATACGCCGGCGTCAAAAAGCGATCGTAGAAAAGATGAGCTGTGGAGACTACAGCTCATCTTTTCTATTCTAGTCTATGGGGCCACAGCAACGAGTGTAATTTGGCCGCTTTTAAAATCCTAAAAGCACCGAAAATATGATCATAAAGTTGTGCAGTGTAAACATAACTTAAAGGCTTTAAGACCACCTCCAAACAGCTTGATTTTTCTGTTGCTACAATTGAACATAGTTTTCAGAAGTTTAAGGTCTATGGGACTGTAGCCAATCTACAAGACAAATTAATAAAGAAATTAAACAGACAGATAATACAAATGATAACCTAAGAACTCAAAACAACTTCCAAGCAAATTAGTGGTGGACTCCAAGGTCAAGGCACATCAGTTTCAGATCACACCATTCATCACTGTCTTGGCCAAAGTGGACTAAATAGAAGACCACTGAGGAGAAAACCACTGCTAAAGCAAATAAAAAGAAAGACTGGTCAAAATGCATATTGAGAAGCTACAGAGCTTCTGGGAGAATGTAGATTAGACAGATGAGACAAAAATTTAGCTTTTTGTAAAGTCACCTCTGCTCTATGTTCACAGGTTCTGGTATGTTTAAGGGCTGGTTTGCTGCACCTGGCACAGGGTGTCTTGAATCTGTGCAGGGTACAATGAAATCTCAAGAACGTTAAGACATTTTTTAGCAAAATGTGCTGCCTAGTGTCAGAAAGCTTGGTCTCAGTCACAAGTCATGGGTCCTCCAATAGGACAGTGACCCAAAACACACAACCTAATACATTCAAGAATGGCTAAAAGCAAAGCATTGGGCTATTCTGAAGTAGCTTCTATGAGCCCTGATCTAAATTCTAACGAACATCTGTGGAAGGAGCTGAAACCTGCAGTCTGGATAAAGCACCTTTCCACCTAAGCAGGAGCAATTTCCTCTTGAAGAGTGGACCACACACCTTTGGACAGGGGCAGAAGTCTCATTGGTAGTTACAGAAATCATTTGTTAGCAGTGATTGCTTCAAAAGATTATACAACAAAATAAAAGTTAAATGTCCCATCATTTTTGCCCAGAGCAGTTTAATTACTTTTTTTTTTTTTATTTCAGTTGAATAACAATTCACAAGCAATGTCTGATTTCCATTCGTTGATTTTGAGTAAATTTATAATTATTATTATTTTTCTCAATTTCAAGTTATTTAAGTGACCATTGTGCGTTTTTTTCTTTCTTTAATGGAAACGTACCAACTATTTTGTCCACATGTGCATATATTTAAAAACATCAATAGACCCCCCACTTAGCTCCAGTCTTACTCTCAAGATTTTTTTTCATCACACATACATATAGATATAGACATATATCTTATTTTAAAGGTTGAAAAGAAAGAAAAATATCAACAGATCTTGTATGGCTCCAGTTTTAACCTCAATACATTATGTGTCACAGAATCCATTGGCGACCTATTGCTCATGGGGGGGCACCGGACAGTGACACTGTAATCAGCTGATCTCCTGTAGCTACCTGATACTGCTCCTATAATATAACTGCACAGACGGCTGACACGGTCTACCAGAGGTCAACCATCCAAAAGCATTTTTCAAAAGGCTTGATTCTGAAATATGTTATCGGGTCATAATGGAGTCACACGTGCTGTATCCGAGAAAGATTAGAAGATATTTTCCTATGTAGGATATGCCTATCTCTAGCATGCGTGGCCAGATGAGCTGTGATCTAAAACACAAAACAATAGAAAATAGCTACAGTATTAAAGGCTAACTGCAAGCGTGCTGTAGAAACAGGATGTCTCATTGTAACATTACTCTCCTCAAAGAGCTTTATTAATGGATACAAAGTGGTAATTGCTATGTAAAAGCCATAAGTTCAGCTATTGAAAGCATGGACATTATAACAAGCAGTACAGAGCAACATTGCCACTCTGCACTTGCGTGCCTTCAGCTCTAGCTGACTGTTATTCACCTGTTTTCATTTAGCCCTTTTATTCATTATAAACTTCTACTGTTCTTCAGACTATGTATTCATAGGTATTCAGCTTTAAAGCATTGCTTTTGTGGGAAAAAAAAAGCTCCAGAATGTGATGCCACAGAGGAAAACACAGAGGGACTCCTTGCCTACAGGCTCAACCTTCAACCCTCTGTGTTTTCCTCAACAAAGCAGCATGATGGTGTTAATTTCTCTTGTGGTCAAAGGGATAATTAACATGGTAGCATGCATAGCATTTGCTAGTGGATCGAGCAGCAGTGAGGAACAGCATTCTCTCCCATATAAGCAAAGGTAAACTGAATATATATGGAAACAGAGTATAGAAAGAGAAAGCAGCAGGCCAGGGTAGTATTCCTCCACTGTTGCAGGTGCTTTATAGAGCCCATAGTGAACACTGCATTTTTGCTTATTTAAGGATAGGAAACAGTAGACACTGCAGGTAGAGCAGATAGATGTCAAACAGCAAAGAACAAGGGAAAAATTAATAATCAAAAGACTCATCAAAATGTTTTCATGTCTTTACTCTTTTATGGGGGTTGCCGGTTACTGGTTGGACCCTTGATTGTGGTTACCACAAAGCATCACACTGCTTACATGATCTTAAAGGGGTTTTCTCACCATGCTTTTTTTCTGACTAACAAGCATTCTGCACTCACTATGTGTATTCCAGGCTGTGGGTGGTTCTAGCGCAGTGATTAGCATATTCAAGTCATTACTCTGACAATACAGGAAATGTTATCTCTAACAAGATTACAGATAAAATAATTATTTTCAGTCCTCACAGCACATGCACCTTTTGTTTAATTAAGTTAATTTTATTAGATATTATTAGTTTTCCGCAGAGCTCAGTCTGTCCATAGGGGATGTCACTCCCTGCTCTTAGCTCTCTCGACTAAATAAACCTCCATCTGGTATGCAGGTTACTGTAGAAACCTGTGTGCACTCAGAGAGCTCATAAAATCTCTCTTATCTCATGACTAAAGTAAAATCTATTGACCAATGTATTTAGAAAAGGTCTACATTTAACTGTCCCTTCATGTTGAAAGCTAATTTTTGTAGTGACCATTCAGGGCTATAAGACTCCATACACAGCACGTTGTGGTGCTCCATGTTTTCTGACACCTTTGTGGCATAGCCAACATTAACTTATTCAGTAATTTGTGTTACAGTAGCTCTTCTATAGAATTTGACCAAACACTCTACCCTTCAGCCCCCATCAAGGTGTTTTGGGTACGCATGAGTCTGTCATTTCATAGATCACTTTTAACTTTTGCATCCAATAAGTGCCCAACAAGATCTGCCATTTTGTAAATGCTTTGACCCAATCATCTAATCATCATATTTTGATTCGTGTCACTAGGATTCTTACATCTATACATTTTTCATGCTCGTAATCCTTCAAGCTTCAAAAACTGATTGTCCACAGTGTTACCTTGTTATAAGTCATTAATGTGTTCCAGATCCTTGGCTTATGCCAAAATGGGCTTATACCAAACAAACTTTTACCATAAAAACTAAAAGGAAAATAATCCATTCTTACAAAAGTAAGAACAGGATTTTTTTTAAAACACTGCTTATTACTAAAATACAAATGCAGTGGGTGAAACATACACAAATGAAAACTTACCAAATTTATGTATCTCTATTCTGTCACTTTTCTTCTGTCAGGTCCCTACATGGACCTGGTTGAGGATCATCAGGTCTGACCTTTACTAAAAATCTATCTTCTGTTTGGTCATTCCAGACAATTCTATTACGGCTTGTTATAGCTTTGTTAGGATGGATCTTCTCTGCAAATTTTTTGACATCCCTCCATTTGCCAAGGATTTTCTTGACTAATGAAGTAAGGGCTTCCTCAACCTCCTCCTCATCAGGTCCAGGTCACATACCCTCGAGTTGTATTCCAAACAAATAGTTGTATACCAAACAAAATTGTCCACCTCCAAACAGGATGTATACCAAGTTGGACTTATCCCGAAGTACCACTGTATTCTGAAGTGTGGATGTATAATTCCAGGGGTTTTGGAGATAAGCCCCACTGGTAGTCAGCTTCTTCCAGCTCCTCATATTAGTAGTAATGATAAGGCAGTAGTAATATGAAGTATAATGTTTCGGTCTATATATGGAACTTTGTCAAGCACATACTGCCATACACAAGAAAGAAGTCTGCCGCCGGAAAACTATTACCCACCACAAAACTGGCTTACAATTTCCACCATCATTCACTGACATTCCTTTACTGCATATTTCTCCAGTACTTGGAGAGTTAACCTATGGTGGAAATTGGTGAACAGCCAACCACACAATCCTCTGCAGGAATTCCCGGAAGAAGCTTGATGATATTTCACACTGCTCATATTGTCTGCAGAACTTGAGAGGGGGGATGGCCAATGTTTAGAAATGAGCTCTACAGCAACCTAATATTTCCTATATACAATCTGCAGGCTTCACATTTTAGGTTACTTATGTAGCATATATACTTTGAGCACATCTATTCTTGTGCCTTATCCACATCATACTTCCTCTTGTCGGCCTGGTATTAATATCTGGAATAGGCATATCTGGAATAGGTATTTATTTCTTCTAAGGTGTAACTGAAATAAAATAGATGTAAAGCTTGTTACTTATCTGACTTTGTATCTTCACAAGTTTAGCATATGCTGCACTTCGAGTGTCAACAACCATAATAATACATCCTTCTTTGTACAGTCAATAATGAGGTAATTTGCTTTTCTTTATATGTGTGATTTGACTACACAGCCTATTAACTGACTTATTCATTAGCAACTTGTGGACATCCCTGGGCAAACTGCTGACACCTCATCAACTTACTGTACGAGTTGTTAAGATAAGGTATTTTATGATAATAATGACTAATAAATCTCAGGAACAAATATATCTGCAGATTAACAAGATGCCTGGCTTCTGTCTATTCTATCTAAATTTCGTTCTTAGTGATGTTCTCGGCACTGCTACTGTACTCTGATCTGGGCTCATCGTTGCTGAGGGTCATGTACAACACATCCTATGATACCGACATATTGTTATTTGTACTTATAATATTGTCCTATGTTATAAATCACCAAAAACACTCTGTACCTTAGTAATAAGATATTTAAAACATAACTTTTAATACATCCAATAAAAACAGACATAAACAAAGCTACTTTCCCTCAAAAATAACACTCACTGGACAATAAATCTCACCCAACCTGACTGAATGGGCACTTGCCTCCTGATAAAGTTGGCCTCAACCAGGAAACTTACCCTGTCCAATCCGTAAAAAAAATCCCTTTTCTCTAAAGCAGGGGTGACAAACTCATTTCCACCAAGTGCCAGATCAGCATTATGGTTGTCCTGCAAGAGGCTGTAGGCCATGTCCTCACGACACGATTTTTCAGCCGGTTCTCGGTTTTGAAAACCGGCTGCAAACCGGCTGAAAAACTTTTGCATGGACCTTAATGGAAAACCCGGGCAGCAGTCTCCACTGCACAGATTTTCCGCCCGGCAGTTTTTCAGACCGCCGGCTGTCCGAAAAATATAGAACATGCTCATTCTTCCGTCCGGTTTTCAGACGGAATATGAACATGCCTATGTGAAGGGGGAGGACTTTTCTCTGCAAACCGCGGAGAAAAGCCGTCCCCCGGCGTCCGTGTTCACCGCCCCTTAGAGGGTCTTGAATGGTGGCTTGGGGGTCTGAGTAGAGTTGTTAGAGCCGTGTCACTGCCTGTTCATTGCTGAACAGCGCCGTTTGGAGGTGTGTGCTGGTTTTCTGTGGTGACACGGCCTCCTCTGGCAAGTGCTGACTGTGCCCTCTAGATAAATAAAAAAACTGATACTTCTGCTTTAGGAATCTGTCCATCCCTAGTTGCTGTGTCTAAGCTATGGTGAGCCACATAAAATGGTATAGTGGGCCGGTTTCAGCCCACAGGACTTAATCACTAAATATGGGTGGATAAGGTAGATAAAACTAACGTGGCCAAATACAACAGCATTTTCTCCAAGTTTCAAAAGCAGGGTGAGATTTATTTCCCTCTGTGAGGGTTATTTTATGGAAGGAGTAGATTTGTTTATTTCTATTTTTATTGGACTTCTTAAAAGCTATGCATGTTAAGTATCTAGTTACCAAGGTATACAGTGTTTTTGTAGATTTGTGGCTTAGATTTTTGTGACCTAGTAATGCATTGTTGTGGTGACCCTTCCACTAGTCAGTTGTCAATTTTTTATTGTCCTATGTTACTTCTCAAGCTTGAGTGAATGAAAAAAAACTTAAAAGAGGGGTCAAATGGGAGTTCGTAGTATTGCAGTCAACCACTTGTGTGCAGGACAGTAACCCATACAGGCTGATGATAGCATTGCAAAAGGTCTAAATGTGACCCCCCCTTACTAAAGAGATGGTAAAGCAATAATTGCACACTCAATGCTTGCAAAGGAATAGCCAATTGTATATGACAGTTGTGTTTGGAGGATATAGTTGGTTATCACTAACTGTCTATGGATATGTATTTTGATCCATAGATATGGTGCACAATTACTTGGTGTGACACAAACTCAGATTGTATGCACCACTTATGTATTGACATATGCTCTTAATGTTCTTTTGCACATTTTCCTTATGTACATCATGATACAGATGTATTGTGTATGTGTACTGTGCATTACAGTAGCTTGATGATATTCTATAGTATCTTTTAGACCAGTGCCATAGAAAGCAAGTTAGACTATCAGTGTTCTCATCACAACTTACTTACTGGCATCCACATCCTAAGGTATGCTCCTGACCAAGTGAATTTCACATCAACTCCCACCACTAACCCCCAATATTTCCCAATAATTTATTCTAATGAGGTACAACTCTAAAATACAAAAAAAGGGGCACAAAAGTAACAAAATATTACAACTTTCACAGATCTCTTGAATCCTGGTTATGTCTTCAAGCTTCCCCATCCTCATCAAAAGCAAAGTTATCTTTAAGTTAGATTTTGAACAATTGAGTCCAAGAGTTGTTCCTAACTCTGCCCTTAATAATTTTCATAAACTATGTGTCACCGGGTTACCAGGATTATTGGTGGATTTAAGTAATAACAATGAAATTTTAACAGATCTTGGGTTCTTAAAGGCTTTTACTCACCATGTTGTTTCACAGAGCCTGGTCTTCACAGCTAGCTTCAGACTCCCACTTCATGTTCAGGCTGTGGGTTATAAAGGAGTGACTGACATTTCATCTCTGCTATTCCTTGTTGGAACTGCTAGAGGGACATTGACAATAGAGGTGTTTTAACAGCAGAGAACAAGGATACAGAGCTCTAAATGGTTAAAGTTTGTCACTAAGAAAGATAAACAAGCTCCTGTGCTGCTGATAGCACACAGCAAGAAGTGATGACCACGGCTGCTAGAGAAGAAGTGTGTAACCTATGTAAGCTTGTTTACACAAACAGGACATAAAACTTGTTCTAGCTCAGAAAAATAGTAAAATCAGGACTGCAATGAATATGGTAATAGTCTTTATTTACCTTTGTCTACATGTTTAAAGCACATCATTGTGGTGAGAAAACCCCTTAAAGAAAATTCCTTTGTACCCTTTGAACCCCAAGATTTGCAACTAGATCCTGATAAATTGCAATTTATACTTTCACCTCTGTGCCTAGCACATGACTTTCCTATAGTTTCTATGATGCATCTCCTACAATCTGGATAATTGGTCATAAGATTAAAGAAGTTTTCCAAGATCTTTTTATTGATGGTCATCAAAATCAGATCAGTGGAGGGCTAATTTTCTCCATCCTGCTGATCAGCTGTTAGAAAGGGCTGCTAAGTAGTGGCTTTGTACAGTATTCACTGCTCTTAAATGTATGGAGCAATAAATGAATGGAGCAATAAATGTAGATGAATGGAGCAATAAATGTCAATGTCTACAATAACAACGCCACAGCAATTGTTTAAGGGCAGCGGTCCCATCAAACAGCTACTGTAATTGACAAGACTGCCAAGGTTTAGCCCTCCCTGATCTGATACTGATAACCTATTCTTAGGATAGGCTATCAATATTGAAATTTCAAAAAAATCCCTTTATGCAATTCACACCAAGTGTCACAGCTCCACCCAATTAAGGGGTGTCCCCCCCATGCACTTTCATGGCATACCAATAGCACAACACCACTCGACTGTACTCAAAATGCGGAAAATAGAACATAGAACAGAGTTGTATTCAAGCATAACCACCTCTCCATTCTGTGCCGAGTTTTTTTGTGGATAGATCCCAGTCTATGGTTGGAACATCCCTTTAAACAAAACAAAATTCTTTAATTTGTTATTTTTTTTTTTTTTATATATATATATATGTTCCCACTTTTCTATCCAATAATGACTCTCTTAAATAATGTATGAAAAATCTGGATCATTCGGTGCGGGATTAAAGGTATCTTACTACAGTAAAATGTCTGAGATTAGCTTTCAGCAAGGTTAATATATGTATAATGTATGGATCAACATTTAATTGATATAATAAACTGACTTCAGATACAATGCATACAAGAACAGTAGGTCACAGCAGCAATTTACTGTCAAGTTTTTATTAATAAATCACGATTTGATCATAAAACTCATAGTATAAGACAATCTGACAAAGTACACTCCGCATCCTATTACTACCAGAAATATTCTGAAACGTGTAAATCCCTGTGATGGTGCCACTATATCTTGTAGATGTATGTCCCAGGCTGTTAACTAAAAATGCACTTCTTTGGTGGTATTACATTTTCAAGTGACGCTTTGCCTCTGGGGAAACTCTGCTTTTATATTAGGAAATTGTATCAACAGTTGTTTAATATATATTTTTTTTCCTCAATTGCATCCACTTGGACAGAGAATGATTTGTGTAGCTGTGAAGAGAAGCAAAGGGAAAATAAAATTATTTTGACCAAATGGCAATCATACTGAGCACTTTAATTAAATTATTACCGCAAAATAGGAAAGAGTCAGATTTGTACAATCACTTTGCACTACAGGTCTCTAGCAATGAGCAGATGGCACGCTGGTGGTTCTATGTAACGGTTCCCCTTTAAACAGTTGTTACTGCCATACTGAAAAAAGAATTAAACCAAAATGTTATATGGTTTTCATTGGATACTGTTTGTTCTACAGAGCAGAAGTTGTTTAAAGCAGTCCACCCCTATAACCAATAAGAGCAGTTCTGGGTTTCATTAACAAGTTTTAGGTTCCCTGACCTTAAAACTTAAAAGATGTCTGCTATTTAAAAACTTAGAGGGTCTTTCAGAACTTAAAATAGTCTGGTAGATAAAAAATATCAAAGGGACCTGTCACGGCGCACGTTTCTGCTGTTGAGCATGGTGCTGCAGGGGTTAATCCCTCACCCTGGGAGAGGCCTGGCTGATGAGCCTAGGTTTGATGGCTCCGCTTTTACTCTGGTGTGTGGGTGTGTCGCACAGGCTAATAGGAGAGCCTGGACGCCGCACCATTCGACTGCTGGGGCGGTGTCCGCACGCTCAATTTAAACCTCCTCAGTTCTGTGAGTCTTTGCCTGTGAAAGGTTATCCCTGTGCTCTTCTCCTGTATTCCCTGTTTATGTATTCCAGCTTACCTGACCTCGGCTTGTTTCTTGACTACATTTTGACCTATGATTCTGTACCCTGTTTCTGTCCTTGTTTTGACCCTTGGCTTGCTTCTCGCTATTCTTCCTGCTTCCGATTCTTGGCTTTGACGTACCCGTACCGTTACCAACCCGGACTGATTGACTCTGCGTTCCCCTGGTAGCGTAGGAACCATCATCCAGTTGGGGTCTGCCATATAGGGTAGCACACCAAGTAGAAAGGGACAGTGGGCTAGGTGGCAGTCAGGGCCCACTGCACCTTCCCTGACGTGACAGGACCACCAGTTGAAGGACGTAAAAGGGTTGTCTGGCTTCATAATGGAAATATTTCTGTAGTCTCCAAACTTAAACTTCATTGTAGAATCTGTCATCTTGGTAGAACCTGATGCACCCTATTATAAGTCAATAAAGTCAGTTAGGCATAATATTGTGGCAAACATGAACACAGCCTTATGGGAATTGTCCAGGATTAGAAAAACATGGCTGCTCTCTTCCTGAAAGAGAGCTATAGCTTTCTAGAGGCTGTGTCTAGTATTGAATCTTAAGGCTATGTCTCCACTGCATAGTTTTACGATCGTACTTTTGGGGCTTTTAGATTTTTAAATACGATCGTTCGTGTGGTTAGAATCGAAAAGACTAGCTGTAGTCTCCACAGCTCGTTTTTTTTACGATCGTCTTCTGGCGCCAGTGTATTATACATGTTGTATTATACACCGCCGCTTTTAGTTTTCTTGGTGTCTTCCCATACAATGCAATTGTATAGGTGAAGTAAAAAACACGAGAAGCGACCACGGTTTTTGCAAAAAATATGACAAAAAACGCAGTCCTACATCGGAAAAAGAAATGGCCGCTTTCGGACGTTCTTTGTCCTACGCATTGTAGACCTAGCTTAACTCTATTGAAATGAAGAGGGGAGTGAGCCCTGTAACCCACACAACCTTTGGACAGATGTGATGCTGTTTTTGGAAGAAAGCCACCATGTTTTTTTAATCCTAAACAGCCCCTATAAATGGTTTCGTCACTTAAAGTGTTTCTGGTATTTCGGAAAATTAAAAGGATTTGCTAGATCTAGAACTTTAAGAGTGTCTGTTAATCTCTACTGTATCTAGAGAACTTAAAGGGGTTATCCCATTTATAATGTCTTTACTTTTTGTGTATTTAACATGGAATCATACAATTTTCTAATATACATGTGTTAAAGATTCTGCTCCTGTACCATTTTAATATCAGTGGAATAGGTCTCTATCTAGAAAGAAATGGCATAGCCCAAATTCCTGTCCATAGTATTGGCTGCCATGGAATAATTCTATGGACAAAACAGTCATGTAACCCCCCACACCCAGGTAGCAATAGTTTCCAGGCAACAACAGTTTATTGAGCAGAACTTCTCCAGTATTACTACCTCTGGTGGCATCTTGTCCTGTCTGTCAGTGTCAGTAGAGAAGACTCTGCACATTCTTCTCTTTCTCATCTCTCTGCCTTTTTTAACAGTTAACTTTATTAACATGACATCCCCTTGAGAGACAGCAGTTATACAAGTAACTTCATACAGTGACGAAGTTGCTGGATTAACCATATTAATAATTATTATTTCATCATTATTCGATTACACTTTAGTTGAAATGAGACCCTGTTACTAACAATGCCAGGAGGTCACATGACTGACATCATATTTAGTCCATGGGAGCCATTTCTGTGGACAGCAATGTTATTTCCTATGATACACATAGTAAATAAAAACAATACAAAGTGCACAACAGCTTTGAAGCGGGTCCCTTGTTTCAGAACTTAGAAAGTTTTCTTTTATATTTCTTCTCAAATGGGTTTTGTAGGTTTAGGATTTACTGAGTTTTCTGCAATTTAAGCACAAAAAAGATCTATGGTTTAAGAACTTGAAGTGTTTTTTTTTAACTTTTTTTATATCCTAAAAACTTAAGATCACTTTAGTTCATGTGTTGATCAAACTCCGTACATTTCTATCACATACCTAAACATCCATCGACACATGATGACGGACAGGGCTAGTCATTGCAAGTTCTCCATCAGTAGCTTTTTGATAAATATCTGTAATTACATATCAGAAAGACCTAAAACTACAAACACCCTTTAATTACTATTCGGGCAGCATGGTGGCTCGGTGGTTAGCACTGTTCCTTGCAGCGTTGGGGTTTTGAGTTCAGATCGCACCAAGGACAACATCTGCGAGGAGTTTCTATATTCTCCCACTGTTTGCATGAGTTTCCTCCGGTTCCCCAACACTCCAGAAATATACTAATAGGTTAATTTGGAATTTATATTATGAGCCCCAGTGTGAATGAACCAACATAAATCATGACAATCTCCGTACAGTGCTGTGTAAAATAACACATAAATATCTATATAAATGAATCTAAGTGTAACGGATGAGCGGGTAAAGCGGGTATTGGACCCACTGGACCACTGCCGGGCTTGCTCTGAGGGGGCGTGACTAAGTGGCCGTCGGGCATCTTCACAGAGCCTTTGATGGTAAGGATGGCTTACCCCAACAGCCACCAGGTGCTACCTTAGAGCAGTCCCCAACAGTGGCAGCTGACCAACAGGCCAGAAGTGCCAAAGCTAGGCACCAACAGAATAGGAACAAAGATAAAGCAGACTAGATATGTGCAGATACAAACAGACAAAGACAGGACAAAACGGATGCCAAACAGGAGGATTAACGTAAGGCAAAGGAACAATACATAGGCAGACTGGAAAACAACGCCAAGAACATAAGCAGAGACCAGCAAAGACTAAGCTAAACTCAGGCAAGGAACCAAGGCACGACCAGGGCAAGAACACAGGCAAAGAACAAGACAAGGAAACTCACAAAGACACAGACACAAGGAGACCAACATAGAGATTAACCAAATATAGAGGATACCACAAGGACACAAATAAGACAGCATGTGCACACCGGACTGCGTACAATCACGATAAGGAAACACACAGCAACAGACTACAAAAGAGACACCATGCGCCAACATGACACAACATGCAACAACAGCAAGGATCAGGCAGGGAGTGTGAGGAGAAGCAGGCTTATAAACCCACAGGTGGAAGGGGATTGGCAGAGGAAGCCCAACCCAGCTGCACACTGTGGGAATAAATGAGTGGAAGATGTGGTTGCCACCCTCTATAGAGCAACGAGGAATAGGGCAGCAGCCAAGATGGAGGAGCATCATGGCCAGCAAAGAAAAGCCGCACAGCAATCACAGGTGGGAAGCAGCGGCGATAGGAACGTACACAGTGACAGCAGAGGACGCGACGAAGGACAGGAACGTGGCGCGGACTGTGACATTAAGGCTATGTTCACATGGCGTAATTGAGGACGTACAGTACCCCCCGCAACTACGCCGGGTGTTCGGGAGTCGCGCTGATCGGCTCGTACTCCCGTGACGTGGGGGGGCAGGCAGCCCCATAACCATACATTCCTAGTGACTATTTAATGTCATATCACTTATCTCCCCAGACGTACAATACGATCGTATTGTACAAGCGGGGAGAGGAGGCGTAATCCATAGTTCTCTATGAGAACTATGGATTACCATAATTATGGGGCGCATCTTGCTTTTATTCGAGCGCAGTACGCTGCGAAATAAATGGCATAAATAAATGCACCCCATAATAAGCCGTGTGAACATAGCCTTATAAATAAATAAACTATTTGTAATAAACAACTAAAGATGAACAATAAACCTATAACAGAAATGGTATTAAACAACATTCTGTACCTGCTTTAACTCTATTTCTTTATATCACATCTGATAATATACCTGAAGCTTCAGGGGTAAATGTGACGTAATAAAGAGACAGATGCAATAAAGCAGACAAATAATAACTGCTGTCCTAGAACTGTTGTCTGAGGAGCAGAGAAACTGCAAACTCCCCTCCCTGCAGTTTGACATCAAACCTCTTCCACTTTGCACATGAATTCATTGCACATTTCATCGTCAACTCAGTTTTGTGACCGGACTTTTCTGGTCTCTCGGAGAAACAGAACATGACACAAAAATCATCAAGCTCAGTGCACATTGTAGCCTTAAACTCTGTGCTGTGTCCTTATTCCCGAGCAACCAATGAGGCCGTGCCTTACATCTGGATGTCTCTGACAGGGAAACAGTCCTACAAGGGGAAGGCTGAGCTGATACCTTTCTGCTGGCAGGGCTGCGGGCTTGTGCCTGCTCTGTGAGCCTGACTAGGGAAAGAGGAGGGGGTGGAGTAGAGAAAGAGAAGCAGGAGGGGGGCTACATTGCTAGGTTGTCTCCAAGCTATGCTGCTGCCAGTAGCAGGTTGCCAAGCAGTTATCATTGCTTCTGTGATGCAGAGGCTGTTGCTAATTGTAAAGAGCCTTGCATCTCTTAATCTCCCCTGACTTGTATTATTTTGGGTTTCGGTTTCCTTGCATGGGTCCTTTTTAATATGCATTGAAAGCGACTGATGATTGTGGTGATGGAATAGTAACTCGTACTCACTGGCTTTGGGGCATTTCACCAGACGGTAACATCACATAGACTACTGCGGTGGGTACAAGTGGGGTGATCATGACCACAGCTAAAGAACAGAATGCTTCAGGGAAATCGCAGCACCAGCAAGAGCAGGTAATACCGTTGTGATCTTTCTTTTATTACGTGGAAATTGTTTGGGATTGACATGCACCGGATAATGCTCGCGTACCACCTGAGTCACTATGTGCTATCAGGACTGCCTTAAGCTCTGCTCCAGAACATGCCGTTTAGAATTTGCTATTTTTAACAGATTGCATCTTTTTGCATCAATTATGTATAGCTACAGAATCCCAGGCAGGATAATTAAGCTGTCTTGTGTTTCTTTATATACATTCTTCAAGGGGCTGGGAGTCACCGATGGGCTTTTGGAAGTTGCTGAATGGCTTTCGGAACTAGTGCTCAGTAAAGAACAGAAATTTAAAGCTGCAACGTAAACAGGGACTCGTGAAATGCTTTGCAAAACATATGCACCAGGGAGATGAGATGTCTGGGTCTTGCCTCATTAGCACCTGGTGCTCTTCATTTACTGGAGATGCTGCCCTGTAAACTTTTGCAGCTGCAAACGTGATTGGAGATGCACATACTCTAGATATTCCCATCTCTGCCACCCACATGAGATGCAACCAAGCTGCAAAGATTTAAGGCGGCCAACAGTTCTGGAAATCAGCAATTTCCTCTGCCGCTTTCTCCAGAGGGACATAAACATTTCCCTAAAGGACAAAGATTCTCTTATTTCATTATGGTAAATAATTGCCCGTTGTAATCGATAGTTGAAGGAATCTTAGACGAGACTTAGAGAATATTCCTGAGGTCATGGATTTATTGTCTGTCCTGTGTCGTGATACTTGATACCATGTATCGATCAACAGAAAAAACAAGTGTCTAGTGATGTTCGCTCATGAAAAAATATTTTAAAAAATGGAAAATGTATTATGCATGGTATGGCTTATCCTTCTCCAAAAGTATCGATTGTTGCTGATGTAGCAGAGTTCAGATTGTGATAAAGAACTGGGATATCTATGCTTTTGCAGGTAAAACTACAAAGTTACGTTCACTCAGAATTAGCAAAGCGCTAAAAAGAGAGAAGTAACAAATTGAGCTCTACTGCATCTGGTTACATGAGATTTTACAGTTATTTTTTATCATCTGCTTCTTAGAATAAAGAAGAGTTGATGGTGACATTGTGATTCCTGTACTTCTTGACACTGAACAAAGACTGAGATCAATACTGTGCTAATGGACTTGTTTGGCACTTTTTAGGAATGCCAGCCTGTACTTGTACCACAAAGTGTGGGTATTTGAAATTTGCATTACAATATGAATTAGTAAATTGTATGTGCAGCTATGCAAAAGGTATAAGACTGAGCTACATCAAAAAGCTTTTCTCTTGCAACACTTGGGAGCCTGACTTAAGTGAACGTTACAGTATTCCACTGTGTTTCTTCTGTTAAACACAATGTAGACATACCTATTAAATCTATTTTAGGATGGCATTCATTGTGCATAATCCAGGGGTTATGCCAGAAAAATGTACTCACTCAACTACCTGAGAACATTAACTTGTCATGTGGAATCGCTGCTCTTAAAGGTAAAACGACTATGGAAATAAGTTTTGTTTGGAGAAAACTGCAGCACAGTGACCGGCATCCAAGTTTAGAAGCAGCTGCTTGTGTCACTTGTTGTGAGTGTGCAGGTATAGGTTCTAACTCTCTAGTTGACGTCTTATAGATGGAACCATTTTTAACCATTTTAGCAATTATCTTCTGGCCTTTTTTATTTATTCATATTTTTCTAATATATTCCGCAGTGTTCAGAGATTAGCATGACTTCCTATTTCTACTGGATGACAAACCTTTCAGTATGTTTTTTGAGTTTTTGAGAAAACCCAAATAAACACATGAAAAACATACAAACTCCATGTCCAAGTTGTACGTGGTTGGGTTTGACCCCAAGACCCTATCGCTGCAAGAAAACATTACTTATCACTGGTCCAACATGCTGCCCGTTTTGATTCATAGATGTAAATGAAACATTTTTAAAGGAGCAGTACAACATTGTTTTGTGTTGCTATTATTGTATAGTAACCACTTTATGTCTTGGTTTTATACCAATATCATCATCACTTAAAAAGTAAAATTTTGGGGAGTATGTTTTTTGTAGGGTGTGCAGATAAATTTTCATGGGTTCATATACACCACATACCAAAATAACCAAGCAAAAAATACTTTCGTATTACTAATCTCCATGACAATTGGTCCTTAAAGGGATGTTCTCACTATGTTGTTTAACAGAGCCTGCTCTTCACAGCCAGCTTCAGACTCATGCGTCTTGGTCAGGCTGTGTGTGGTTCTACAGCAGTGACTGGCATATCAACTCTGCTATTCCTAGCCGAGCCTGTTAGAGGGACATGGCTAATAGAAGGGTTTAAACAGAGCTCTCAAGAGTTAATATTTGTCAGTAACAAAGGCAAACTAAGTATTTGTTCTGCTGATAAGACACAGCAGGAAGTAATGTCACCATCCTGACTATCCTGGGCAGGACTGCTGGAGAAATGAGGGCAGAAAGAAGCTTGTGTACACAAATAGGAGATAAGAACTGTAAAAGTCTTATTAAATCATGGTCTTAGTAATAGTCTTTATTTTCCCTTGTCTCTATGTATAAAGATAATTTTATGGAATAAAGTTATAATATCTCTTCCAGAGATTGCTACTTTTATATTGTGCTTTCATTTACTTTTTGTAAGCTTCCTGTAGTTCATCATGAGCTGTTTGGCAACAGGAGGCTCAGGAGTTTTACTCAATAGTAGAAACAGCTGTGTGCCAAGCTCAAGAAATCAGGTGACTTTTCAGAGGTGTGGCTTTTCAGGGCAGCCTTTGAAGCCACACCCCTTTGTCCCTGCCTACCAAAGGAAGAATGCCCTGAGACAGAGGTTGAGAGGGAGGATGATAGATACAGCACAGCAAAGCATTCTGGGATTTGAAACAGCTTCCAACAAGTAATGCTGCTGCTCAGCTATGCGGAAGGGAGGCTACACAAAAACCCAGAAAAGCACAAATAAGCACAGAAAACATCACAGGCAGATGATTTAAGAAATGTAAAGTTTTTTATGTTGGTTTTCTGGATAACTCAGTCTGTTCAGCTATTGGGACCACATTATCTTCAGTCTTAAAAAAAAAAAAAAAACAATGCTTGTCTTGTCTTCTTTCATCCAAGTTACAGTATATCAGGTTGTCCTGGAAATCCCCTTTACATTCATGCACTACAAATGCCTACCTGATGCTGTATGATCAGTATCTTTCTGCTGCCTAACATGGTCCAGGTCTGCTGTATCCAGTATATTTTGTTTCTAGAGTCAACAATTATACTATCATAGACTTAGATAAGAATATATAATGGGACCACATGTGTGTTCTGTATATCAGTCTATAGATTACATACGCACTATGAATTACAAATAGTTTACTGTCAAGATTTCATAGCAATCTATAGTATGCTGGAGTATTGTGCTGACTATGGCTCTTCAATGAATATGACATCAATGAGGATTGGTCTAAATATCACAGCATTATAAGGTGAATGTTAGGATGTTATATTGGATTTAGAACTTTTATATGTGATGCTGTAGACGTTTTTTGACAGATGTGGTCTTAGGGGCTTCTTACTGAAACTTGGATGGGATAGTTTTATTCAAGTATTTGATCCAAGTCCTTGGTAGTTAATAACAAGCTATAACTTTTTACCTACCTTTTATCCTATATAGATATGGCTATTTATAGCATATTTGTGTTGGAGGTTAAGTTTAGAGCTCCAGGCCAGATTCTACAAGAATTACGGAAAAAATAGTCAATGGGTCCATCGTTGGTTTATGTCACTTAATGGACCTCTGCAGCAGAGGCTCTTAAAAGGACCTCAGACATAGACGTTAACCAGACCTCACACTATCACTGTATTTCGGGGCATTGCTATGTATTGTACTGTTTTAGGACTCAGATTTGACTTATTATGGAATTATCCAGTACAGAGTTTACTGGAAGTTTGTGAATGCATTACTACTAATACTTATTCCTACAGTTTTATTTAAAGTTGATCCCTAAGCAATAAACAAAAAGGTCATAACCACAGAAGGCAGAGGATAGGAAAATTGTTAATATACTCCTTTAAAATATATACAAAGTGGCACATTCAGTACCTATAAACAGGAAGCAAGTTGTACATAAAATAATAGTGCTTCTTCCTATGCTTTCAGTAACCAAGCTTCAGGGGTGTAGTTACAGGGGGTTCAGTGGTAGCAGTCGCTATTGGGCCCTGCAGCCTGAGGGGGCCCAAAAGCCCTCCAGTCACATAAGAAGACACCAGTATTGTAAATGGCTCATGGTAACTGTGGGGCCCCATTTCACTTTTTGCAATAGGGCCCGAGAACTTGAAGTTATGCTTCTGCCAAGATTCCTAGGTTTCTTTAATAAGGGCATAGGTATAGATCTAGCAGAGTTTAGTTTGACTGTTATTTGTTCTGAGATCACAAACAAAGCCATTCAAAAGCATTGTATTGTGTATGACACTGTGACTTTTAATTTTACTGTACATAAGCTACAGTATTTATAGCTTTCTATGAATTTAGTCATATTTAGAAGACCACTATTAGGGCAGGGGACTTAAAGGTCCAGGTCATATTTCAGAAAAATTCTGCTGCTGCAAGAAAGTAAAAAGTCACACCTCCCCACTCATCTGTATATCAGCGCTGCCTCTGCTGATGCTCTCACCAGGTCTTCCACTTACCTCTGGCTCCTGGAGGTTGCTGTATGTGCATTGCAGCCACTGATTGGCCGGAGCGGTCACATGCCATTTCCTGACATCACTGTTTGGAAGTGAATGTTTAGAAAACTGATGTCAGGCAATGACACATGACTGCTGCAGCCAATCAATAAAGCAATAAGAAGACAGCATCCAAGGGGCTGGAAAAAAGTAAATTGTTTTTATTCTTCCATATGAAAACCACAACGCTTCAACTCAAATGAGTCGTAGTCAAACATTCAAGACTCATTGGAGTCAAAAAGTTGTGATTTTGATATGGAGAAATAAATAAGATTCACTTTTTCCAACCACCTGGATGCTGTCTTTTTATTGCTTTATTAAAGTTACAAGTTAACTCCGTGGATTCAGGATTTAAAGGTTGTAGTATCCATTATGATATGGTCAGTGCTGTGGGAATCTAGTTGATTGTATATGCTACAGTCAATCGGTGAACAAAGTATGCACAAAACCACTGCAGGGAGCTTTAGGCAAAAAAAAGACTTGTCGAGAGCACTAGCATTACTGAAGTAAGATTGGTAGCATATGGTAAAATGTGATCTTCTGAAAGTCAAAATGACCCTTCATCATGGTGTATTGTCCCATTTCATGTGGGTCTATGTATATACTATATGAGTATAAAACAAAGCTAAAGTTGTGCAATGTGGTAAAATCTGGTTCTTTGCTAAATTTAGCCTAAATTATTTTATTCCCATGTCATTTTACATACTTTTGTGCATGCTTTGTTTTTTTACAAAGTTTAGGTACAACACTGAGAAGCAGTAAAAGTGTCTAGTGATATTAAATGGTACTATTACATCCTCTATCTTAACTTTGGCTCCCATATACAACCATTTGTAAGGGCAACTCCTGTTTCTGATATGGTGCCCTTCATGGTCATACCATTCAAAATTAAGGATACGTTAAGATACCATGTAGTTTGTGATATCTCGTTTCACTTTTATTTTCTAAAAGTAAATTCCCTGCTTTATTTGTGAAAAATATATATTCTTCATCTGATATTATCCATAAGCATTTACAGTCATATTTTGTAATTGTGGTATTTGACTATTTATTGTAGTTTCTGTTTTTAGAATTTTAAATCTAAATGGTTAGATTGTGTAAAAACCGTGGAGGGTAAAACAGAAATGTGGAAATGTGTACCTAATGTACCTAAAGTCTCTAATGCTAATGTATAGAAGAAATGGTTTAAGCCCAGGAGCAGAGCTCACTGGATTATAGTATTAGGGTAAATGTACACTTCTTTTTTGAGCAGGAGCTTGATGGTGCTTTAATAACTTCCTGTGAAGTATAAAGTAAATATATATACTAGTTTGACATAGTGTATCCTAGAAAGGAATTTTGTTTTAGTTAACTCCTAATACACAGGATATAATAAACCAGGCACAAAGAAGAGTGACCTTACACTTCCACTAAAATTCTGTTACCTACATTCGTTGATTGATAGGAATTATTTATACTGTGCTAGTCATATTGTTACTTTTTCTACTTTGTTTGAGTGATTTTTATAAAAATCAGTTGGATAATAAACCGTAGTACTGATTTCTCCATACTCCATTATGTATGATTGCATTGTTACTTTAGTATATTACAATCAGGGGTTGACAAAATAGATTATAGATAGTGATAGATAGATAGATAGATAGATAGATAGATAGATATAGATATATAGATAGATAGATAGATAGATAGATAGATAGATAGATAGATAGCAATTACAGAGGTCAGACGTTTCCTGTAGTTCTTGACCAAGTTTGCACATACTGCAGCAGGTATTTTGGCCCACTCCTTCATACAGTTCTTCTCCAGATCTTTCAGGTTTTGGGGCTTTAGCTGGGCTACATTGAGTTTCAGTTCCCACCAAAGATTTTCAATTGGGTTCAGGTCTGGAGACTGGCTAGTCCACTCCCGGACCTTGAAATGTTTCTTACGGAGCCACTCCTTAGTTGCTCTGGCTGTGTGTTTCAGGTCATTGTTCTGCTAGAAGACCCAGCCATGATCTCTTACTGAGGCAAGGATGTTGTTGTAAAAAAATTTGCAATACATGGCCCCATCCATCCTCCCTTCAATATGATGCAGTTGTCCTGTTCCCTTTGCAATAAAACATCCCCAAGTGACTTTAATATGAAAAAGTTCTATATTGGTCTTTTCTGATCACATAGCCTTCACCCATGCCTCCTCTGGATCATCCATGGTCATATGTGACCTTCAAAAGGGTCTGGACATGTGATGGTGTGAGCAGGTGGACCTTGAATGCCCTGTAGGATTTTAATCCATGATGGATTGGTGTTTTACTAAGGGTAATCTTTGAGACTTTGGTACCAGCTCTATTTAGGTCATTGACCAGTTTCTCCCGTGTAGTTCAGGGCTGATTACTGACCTTTCTTACCCCACGAGGCGAAATCTTGAATTGAACCCCAGACTGAGGAAAATTGACAGACATCTTGTATTTCTTCTATCTCCTAATAATTGCGCCAACAGATGTTGTCACCAAGTGCTTTCCTACTGTCCTGAAACCCATCCCAGGCTTGTGCAGATCTACAATTTTGCCTGGTACCCTTAGACAGATCTTTGGTCTTGGCCATGGTGGAGAGGTTGGAGTGTGAGTGAGTGTGTGGATAGGTGATTTTTATACAGGTAACAAGTTCAAACAGGTGCAATTAATACTGGTAATAAGTGCAGAGTATGAGGGCTTCTTACAGAAAAACTAATAGGTCTGTGAGAGCCAGAACTCTCGTTGGCTGGTAGGTGATCAAATACTTATTTCATGCAATAAAATGCAAATTAATTATTTAAAAATCATACAATGTGATGTTCTGGATTATTTTTTTTTTTTTTAGATTCTGTCTCACAGTTGAAGTGTATCTACGATAAAAGTATAGACCTCTCCATTCTTTGTAGGTGAAAACTTGAAAAATCACCAGTGTATCAAATAGAGAGACAGACGGACAGATAGACAGACAGACAAACAGGAGACCAGTAGATCAGCACAAGCAAGGGTTATTGGTGACTTGGTGCCAGCAGATACAGCCCCTGAGATTGAAATTAACCAGGAAATCATCCAATAACCGCAGCACTTCAAAAAGATCTACAAAAAGGTTGAACCCATATTCCTAACAGGCAAAATAAGGTGCAACGTTTCAGTTCTTTCATTTGACTATTTTCAAGCAAGGTTACATGTGAATCTTGCCAAACTTATAGGTAGTACAAACATCAATTGATAACAATTGTCAATTAAGTGATAATTAATGTAGGAGTATTTATAAAAATATGTGATACAAAAACAAAACAGCATATAACAGTGCATCAAGGAATGACAATCATGATTAATTACAATTGTAACACTGCATAAGAATTGTGACTAATGTGCTGAAAGTGATGATAATGAATAATGATAAAATAAGGAAAAGTGTTTACCATAGAAGAAAGAGTGAAAAAGATGGTGGAGATTGTGCCACTGAACTATGCACAAAGAAAGCTGCCGATGTATATAAAGCTACTTGTTTCCTTGGCAGCTGCAAAATGCCACGGATAATGTCCAGAGGACAATCAATGGGAAATGTGCATCGCAAATTATTTCTTTACTTTTAGTTTAACATTAGGCCCTATTATTAAATAAATATCAGTATGAGTAGGTGCATAATAGTTGTTAATCAGAAAAAGTCCATGATGCACTATGCAGATATCTCATTGGTTGTTAGTTTCCATGGAGTACACCAAATTATAATTACAACAACTTCCAAAAATATAATAAAATTAATATTTTATTTAGAAAACAAAACATACAAATGTATATATGCCTAAGGTTGTGTTCCACAATACATAAATATATTTCCATAATCTATCTATCTTGTTTTAAGTCTTTGCAGTTTATAGTACACCTATAACCGTCTAGTTCTTAGAAAGATTGGGCAACATGTTTTAACTAGATGCATAGAGGCCAGTTCTAAATAGCTTTAAAGAGAACCTGTCACATAGTTTTTGCCCCCCTGGCTGAGGACAGAACATGGTAGTGTCAGACCTGCTGTTTCCAGCACTGTGTCCCTTATTCTGTAAGATGCTGGAGTGTTCGTGTATTTAATGCTCAAATCTGCAGTTTTCAGCCAGAAGAGTCATTCGAAGAGTCATTCAGAGTGTCAGATTTTTTCACACCCCGCCCATCTGAGGCTAGCCCCGCCTACCTCAACTGACAAACCTATTACTTTGAATAGGCAGAAACATGTGAATAACTGTCAGTGGGCGGGGCTAGCCTTTGGTGGGTGGAGCTATGAATAAGGTTTGAGCATTAAGTGCTCTAAAACTGCTGCATCTTACAGAATAAGGGACACACCACTGGGAACAGCAGGTCTGACACTAGCTTGTTCTGCCCTCAGCAAGGGGGGCACAACCTATGTGACAGGTTCCCTTTAAAGCAGTGTAGAATGTTCAAGTACATATGGACCTGTTCTTCTGCAGGTTGTACATACTGGCGCATCGTAGGTGTAATCCTGGCGCTAAGTCTATCTGTGCTGCATAGTAAAAAAGTAGAAAAGACTCCACAGAATTGCTCGGGCCATACTTACTGATATATAAAATAGCATGTCAGTGAACAGAAACCACCATAGTTTCTATTCACACACATTCTATTCTAATGTCTTTTCCTTTATTTCTAGCCTGTTGTGATGTGTTTGTAATCACAGGTAACACCATAATAACAGAATTTATGGTAGATGCTGTATTGGTTTAATTCATTTATATTATTTAATTTAATATTAATTTTATATTAATTTAAAATTATATCATTTTATATACATTTTATAGATTACTTTTTTGGGGGACATTATATAATTTAATATTCATTTTATATTTCATTTTTTTTATAGTTTGATAATTATTATAAATTTGTTTGCATTATTTTAGTGGTATAAGTTAAGAAATAATTGATATTTTTTGTCCTAATGGCAAATCCAGTTCCACTACAACAACTTTGGGCTCAGGCAGATGACTTTTAACTTGGTCTTTCTGTTCTGTATGTGTAGAATCATACGGTTGTGGTACAACACATCCCCAGAATGCCCCCGCATCTTGGGCGCATTACAAAGCGGCGCTTACTTTTGGAGTGCACCTGCTTATACATCTAGTGCGAAAAGTATGAACGTTGATGCTGACAGGCCAGTTCTCAATAGCGTCAAGGTAGTGTAGAATGTTCCAGAATGTAAGAACCTGTTGAATGTATGAACCTACAGACAGGCGCAGACTAGTGTCAATAAGACAAGTCTGGAACAGGCACCACCTTTAACTCGGTCTGTCTGTTCTAATTGTTATGCGCCAAAGTTTGGCATCAAAGAATCATAAATGTGTCTAGTTCTATGAATGTGGTGCGACACACCCTCAGAACGCACCTAATCATAACGCACCTAAAGTTTGTAATGCGACTGTTCATACATCTATAGAACAGATCTACTACGGTATATCTTTTTGACGCCAGAAATCTGGCCCCATTCATACATGTCACCCCTAGAGAACAGGGCTGCACCAGTTTTTGGGCTGAAAGCACACTAGAATACTGGCGCAGCCCCGTTCATACATGTCACCTAATATGTTGAAGTGATCTCCTTTCTAAACAGATATACATCCGATAGACCTGATTGTTTTTTTCACTTGTACACATCCATCACTGAAGAACCCTACTAGTTGGTGCTGTGGGTGGAAATAAGTTTACATAGACAGCCATGCTAACTATATACTTAATAACACCATAGGGGTGTAACGGAGGAGTGGATCCGCTGGGCCAACGCAAGCGATGATAGCTAAGCCACGCCAGGGAACGGAGTCTAAGTAGCCCCCGGTTTTCACCAGAGCCCGCCGCAAAGCGGGATGGACTTGCTGCAGCGTGAGGCTACCAGGTCGTTACCCCTGACGTGACTTGCTTGCGATGGCGGCCGGGGTACAGCGTGGTGCAAAATCGTAATCCGGAGGCGTTGTCGGGGACAGGCAGAAGGTCAGGGCAGGCGGCAGAGGTTCGTGGTCAGAGCAGGCAGACGGTCAGGGCAGGCGGCAAACAGGCAAGGTCAGGAAACGTAAGCAGGCGGACTGGTACACGGGAAATCAAGACTGAACTCAACACACTCTAAACGCTCCAAAACACACCAACATACTGGCAGCGAGTGCTAGGGACGTCTACCATATATAGGACCAGCGGCCGTCAATAACCAATTAAAGGCGCGCTGGCCCTTTAAATCCGGACCAGCCGGAATTATGCGCGCGGCGGCTGTCAGAGCTGGAGACAGGAGCGTGGACTGGTAAGTACGGGGTTTCCAGCCCTAGAGGAGAAGGACCACGGCTGCGGGCAGCCGCAGCACCCGTGCCGGACCCCGTGCACACAGGGGGACGGCCGCGGCGAGCTGCGGCGCCGCGCGCCGTGACAAGGGGGACTACATAAATAGCTTTGAAAAATGTCCAGTACAATCCCCCAGCTCCAATAGACTGTAATAAAGGTTGTAAGTGAAGCCCTTTAGATATAAGTATAAAACATTTCATTTGTATTAAACAGAACACTGAGGGTCTTCGGACAGCCCCTATTTTCAACAGGATCCTTTGTTGTGTCCAGTTGTTGAGGACCATAATGTTGGGGATCAATTTTTATTTGTTGGAATACCCGGTAGTAACTAATCAATTTTCCTGCAGTGCCACCACAGGGGAAATTAAGCATTACACTATGTCGAGTCAAAGGAATGGTTGAGTATATACAATGCAGGACAGGACAAATCAAGATGCTCTTTGTAGCCACTCTCTGCTCTGCTCAAGTTAGAGATCCAGAACATGATGCTCTATATTGATTCAGAATTCTTTAAAAAGGTATATGAAAATGGGTTTTATGAGCAGGATACCTCCTAGAAGGGTGGCTCTTAGGTAACATATATGGCTTTAGCTAGATATGACGATTGTGAAGTAGTAATTATCTGTAATTGTCTATAAGTGAGTCGTGTAAAGCTCTCTCTTCCATTTTAAACTTTCTGAACGATTTCTACAGTCCCTCAAATCATCATCTTCTTGGACAACAGTCTTTTACTTGTGGAAGATAAGTGAAAACTATTGACAGTTCCTAATAGCCATTGCTTGAGCGTACTGTTATTTCAATAGAGGAAAATCTATTTTAGTACAGATGTACATTATTCAGTCCACAAAGTACCTGGAAGTAATCCAGGCGAGCCAAATTATACGTATTTCCAATGTATGAATGCAGTTTAAGTAAAATCATTGTGAAGTGAATTTTTTTTCATTCATTTCTACCATTTGACTCGTCAATGTGTGATGATTTGACTGCTATTGATGCTTGTCACTCCCTGTTAAATTGTGCAGAGATACGAAAGATAAAATAATATAAAGAATGTGGCTGTATGCGCTTTTGAGAGAATTTATAAAAATATAATATGATTTATGATATTATAATGTACCATAGTCAGACATAGGAGAGCTGAATTCATCAGTAACTCTCTGGGGCTCTATTGTTTGCACGATTGTTTACCGAGCAATGATAAAGCATGAGGTTTACCTGTAATTCCATGGAGATCCACAGATGACATGTCTTGATTTATGACAAATTGTTCCTAATGAAAAACTCAACTCTCCATTGTTTAACACCGACCTCTGCTATGTTTAGAAAGCTCGATACTGTATGAATAGAGGCTGCGGTGAGCATTGAAAACTGGATGTCTTTCCTTCTATTTTGATATTTCATCAATAACTTTTCAGTTGTTCCAATATATGTATCACTGAAACCAAACTGTGTCTTTTGGGCCTTTATATTGGGTAACATCCAATAATTATGCTGTCCATGAAGTATCACAGAACATTACTCACTAAGGACCCTCTACCCCCTTCTGTGAACCTGGGAGGAGAACCTACTAATGGACCAGAGCCATCTATGTTACCCATGGGCAATCATTGAATAACAAGTAAAAGTGAAGTAAAAGTGAGCACACCCATCACATTTTTTAAATATTGCATTATATATTTTCATTGGACAACAGTGAAGATCTGACACTTTAATAGAATGTAAAGTAGTGAGTGTACAGCTTTCTCAAAAGAACTCAACACACAGCCATCAATGTGTCAGGTTTGTGCAAAAATTACTTTATTGAAAACACAAACATACAATAACACAAACCATCAAAAGAAAGAACAAACAAAATAAACAGGAGGTGGATCCTCAGGAACGTGAGGGAAAAAACAAGAGTCCAGGAAGCCCCAAAAAGCAACACAGAAGTCAGACTAACCAAATACAACAGAAGTCCAGGGAATACAACAGAAGTCCAGGTGACCAGAGTACATGCAGGAGCTAAGCAGAACACCAGGCAGAAAACCTGCATGTCCAGGAAAATCTCAGGCTCAGACTGAAGCCAGAGGCTGGGCTATATGGTTGAGCCTGATTGCAGAGGAGCTTCACCTGGTAGAGTGCTCAGAGGCTGATTTAACTATTGCCATGCAGGAATGCATGGCAAACACAGAACAACCCCCAGGGTCAAAGGCAAGAAGTGAGCACCATGCCATGCGTATCATGACACGGTAGCATTGAAAGGGAGTATGGACACTGCATCAAAATTGTTTGCATGACTTCCATCCAGAAGAAAGCCTCTTCTAAAGATGATGCAAAAGTAAACCCGCAAACAGTTTGTTGAAGATAAGCAGACTAAAGACATGGATTCCTGGAACCATGTCCTGTGGGCTGATGAGACCAAGATAAACTTATTTGGTTCAGATAGTTTCAAGCATGTGTGGCGGCAAGCAGGTTAGGAGTACAAAGACAAGTGTGTGTTGCCTATAGTCAAGCATGGTAGTGGGAGTGTAATGGTTTGGGGCCTCATGAGTGGTGCCGACTGTTGAGAGCTACAGTTCATTGAGTGAACCATGAATGCCAACATGTACTGTGACATGCTGATGCAGAGCATGATTACCTCTTTTTTGGGCCACATGGCAGTATTCTAACATGATAACGACCCCAAACACACCTTCAAGATGACTACTGCCTGTCTATACAAAATGAGTATAAAGGTGCTGTACTGGCTAAGCATGTTGCTAGACCTAAACCCTATTGAGCATTTATGGGGCATCCTCAAATGGAAGGTGGGGAAGCGCAAGGTCTATAACATCCACCAGCTCTGTGATGTCGTCATGTACTGGAAGGGGAGTCCAGTGGCTGCAGCCTGTGAAACTTTTGTGAACTCCATGCACAAGAGAGTTAAAGGAATGCTGAAAAATAATGGTGGTCACACAAAATATTGACACTTTGGGCACAATTTGTCCATACTCACTAACGTTATCAGCGGTTTAGTCATCGATGGATGTGTGTTGAGTTATTTTGAGGACACACCAAATTTACACTGTAGTGCAAGCTGTACACTAATTTACATTGTATCAAAGTGTTTTATCTTCAGTATTGTCCCATGAAAACATATAATGCAATATTTCAAAAACATGGGAGCAATGTACTCACTTTTGTGACAACTGTACTTGTAAAAAAAACATGGCCAGTTGTTGATTACTTCTGCAATGTCTGCTGATATCCTAAACATGAGTCTGTTAGTCTGTCAAAAGGCTAGGTAATACCAAAAAGGTAGTTTGGTAGATGAATGCAAAAGTATCCCCCACTTAGTGATAGACAAAATCTCAAATAACAATATAATTAAAAGAGAGCACAGATGATCAATAATATCTTACACAGTCAATTTTTTCAATTAAATACAAACATTGAAATAGAAATGTTGATAATGAAACCCAAAACAATAGCCAGGTATGACCAGAATTAGTAAATAGACTTGAAGGTTCAAAAGAAATTTCACAGGTAGGTTATTTACATCTGAAACAACAAACTGAGAGATATATAAATAAATGTAAACCCAGTCAGGGCAGTAAAGATACATTAAAGGACATTTGACCCTCACAATAATTAGAAAATACACCCCGACATGGGTATCCAGTAGTGTTGAGCGATTACGTTGGCCATCGACATCGGTCGATGGTCGATAGTCGACCATCATCGACAAGATAGTCGATAGTGAGTGGTCGATTATGAGCGATGACCATTAAAGTCTATAGGAGAGCAACAACACCTTCATTCTTACACCTAAACAGGGCTGGAGAAGCTGGAATTAACATCTACAACAGTCAAATGGATACATGCTACATCTTAGGCAAGACAATTAGGTTATAAAAGCCACAGAAAAAAAGTCACAGACCATTCACTATCCCTGTCTTGTACCACAGCATGACCCTTAAACCTGCATCACCCACAAATTAAAAAGTGCCAGAAGGCAGTATGATTTGAACCATCATTTTACTTGAACTGGACATTGAATATCCCTGTCCTGGAACGCAGCATGAGCCCCAAACCTGCATGACCCCAAGATTTAAAAGTGCCGGAAAAAGGAGTCTTTCAACCACCATTTTAGTTGAACTGGACATTGACTATACATGTCCTGGGCCACAGCATGAGCCCCAAACCTGCATGACCCCCAGATTCAAAAGTGCCGGGAAAAGGAATCTTTCAACCACCATTTTAGTTTCACTGGACATTGACTATACCTGTCCTGGGCCACAGCATGAGCCCCAAACCTGCATGACCCCCAGATTAAAAAGTGCCGGAAAAAGGAGTCTTTCAACCACCATTTTAGTTGAACTGGACATTGACTATATCTGTCCTGTACCGCAGAATGACCATTAAACCTGTCTGACCCACAGATTAAAAAGTGCCGGGAAAAGGAGTCTTTCAACCACCATTTTAGTTGAACTGAACATTGACTATACCTGTCCTGGACCGCAGTATGACCATTAAACCTGTCTGACCCCCAAATTAAAAAGTGCCGGAAATAGGAGTCTTTCAACCACCATTTTAGTTTCACTGGACATATACTGTCCCTGTCCTGGGTAGCGCTTGCCCCTCCGTATGAGTGTGGACCAATTGAGCTTCACTTGGAAATACTGGTGGTTAACGCTCCTGTTCCACCCAGGTGCCCTTTTTCTTGGCATTCTTTTTCTCATTTTACTCAACGTGCTGGAGGAAATTGTCTCTGTACTTTGTTCTCTGTCCGTGCTCCATACTCCATGTCCTCTGAATAACCTACATCTGGTCAAGTTTTCCTGTACCTTCATTGTACAATTCAGAGGAATTTTTTTACCAGCTATTTTGTACATGCAAGTTTTTTAGTAGTTTAATTCTAGAAAACACATTTTTTAAAATAGGATGGAATCCCACCATGTCTTTGTTTCTCTTTTTTTAATTGTATTAAATGGGTTGTCTCAATACAGGGATTGCTAGCTATGTTAAAGATGATGCTGCAGGTTGCATTAACCACTGAAGAACAGATTGGCGACGCTGTTCGTTACTGAGATTCACAGGGCCCTGACCCAGCGATGACAGGCCTGACGGTCCTGCAACTGACGATCCGCTGGCATGCGTGTTGTCGCCAGCACTGGAAGGAGCACCTTCTCTCGTACCTCTACCTCCATGTCCTACCCCCCTCTTTGCTCGCTTACCACCTGAATTTCGCTCCATGTTCAGAAATATAAAAATTTGAGAAGGTATGGAAGAGTTTTGGAAAGTCTCTTATTAAAAGACGGCAAATCACAGCTATTCTCAAATCCCTCAAATCAAAACAAAATTGCTGGATTCAAATATAACTGCAAAGTAGATCTATCAATAAAGCTGGCCTGCGCCAAAGTGAAAAAACACGTATCTGAAATGTATTCGGATAATACAAGGTATTTTTGGCACCTATCAATTCACCTGTGGTGACTACAAAATTGCTGTATTCAAATTTAACTGCAAAGTAGATCTATCAACAAAGCTGGCCTGCGCCAAAGTGAAAAAACACGTATCTGAAATGTATTCGGATAATAAAAGGTATTTTGGCACCTATCAATTCACCTGTGGTGACTACAAAATTGCTGTATTCAAATTTAACTGCAAAGTAGATCTATCAACAAAGCTGGCCTGCGCCAAAGTGAAAAAAAACACGTATCTGAAATGTATTCGGATAATACAAGGTATTTTTGGCACCTATCAATTCACCTGTGGTGACTATAAAATTGCTGTATTCACATTTAAGTGCAAGCTGCCTCAATGAACAAAGCTGTAGTGCGCCAAAGTCAAAAAACACGTATCTGTTATGTATTCGTATAATACAAGATATTTTTGGCACCTTTCAATTCACCTGTGGTGACTATAAAATTGCTGGATTCAAATTTAAGTGCAAGGTGGATATATCAACAAAGGTGGAATGTGCTAAATTGAAAATGAACACCTATCTGAAGTATATACTGATAATAAAAGTGGAGTTTTGCACCTAACAAAGAGACCTGCAGTTACTAGAAAAGATGTCCTATAAGTTCAGGCTGCCCAATATCCAGGAAATAATTCAATAGAAAACTGTTAATAATAAAGCTATCGCAGTGCAATGTCTACACTAAGTCTTGGTGAACTTTATCTAGTATTCTTTATAGAGCTTGTCTGTGTTCGCCCCCGCCTCCCCCTCCCGCTAGCCCCCGTGACTTTACAGCGGTAGATGCTCCTTTAAAATTCTCTACCTAACTACATAAAATCTTCCAATCTCTAATCTAACTAAATTGTAAGGATCACAGCTAATAGTAGAGGTTTCTCTGTGAAGAAATAGAATAATTTCGCTGAGCTGTTTGGACACAAGCAGAGCGCACGTCCTTCTGCTCTGAGACGCTGAGAGACACTGAGGCTGAACAAGAAACGCTGTTCTATGTAAAACGAGGTCATGTGATTTTTCCAGCCAATCGCAACCATACACATCCCAGTCATGACGTCGCACACACATCTCACCCTGCTATATTCTGTAAGCTGATTTGCTGGCCGCCAAAATGACAGGAAGCGCCGAAAATGGCGCAATCTTAATAGATGATGCACAGATTTTAACCTAAATTATCGCATGATCTAAAAATTTCGATCAACATAAAAACTGTGCCGATTTCAACTTTGTCGATAATAATCACTCAACACTAGTATCCAGCATAACAATTGACTCAAAGATGACAAATTAAAAGACACAAGCCCATAACCTGTTTGTATTTATTAAAAATGTGACTTTTGAAGACATTGGTTTGCTCTCATGTGATCTTTGTTAATTATTAATATCTGCTGATAGTTGAAGGTTTCTGCAGCTGGACTGACAGCAATCAGCAGATTGCCAGGCTGGACGCTATTTAACAAGCAGTTACCTAAATGAGACAACCCTTCTGATGTAGTCTCTTATGAGTTGCATTACAAATGCTATGTTTGTATTGTTTACCTGCTGTGGACATCTGGTTGTAAAATTCTTCCTGGATCTCGGCCAAGTCTGGCTCCAAGGGTCCGTATTTTTTTTGGTCCGAAACCTAATAAGATCCCTACAAGTAGACCTCTACTACAATTTAGAAATATCCTTTTGGTCACACACTTGACAGCTGTCTTCTGTGTTAAAGAAATTAACCCCTAAGTTTGGGTAAAGAGTTTACAATATCAAGTTAAATTGTGAAATCTGTTCATGGAGAAAGTCTATTTGCTCTCAATAGAAGAAACAAAAATATAGTCTTTCTTTTCTGATAAATTTTGAAAGCTACCAGAAATAAATATTATATTTTTTCATGGGATAACACTGAAGATATGACAGTTTGATACAATGCAAAGTAGTCAATGTACTGTTTGTAAAAAAAGTATAAATTTTGTGTGGCCTCAAAATAACTCAACACACTGCCATCAATGTCTAAACCGTTGGCAACAACATTGTGTACACCACTAAGTGAAAATCGACAAATTGTGCCCTGGGTGTCAAAATTCTTGGTGGCCACCATTCTTTTCCAGCACTGCCTTTACTTTCTTGGGCATGGAGTTCACTAGAGCTTCACAGGTTGCAGCCACTGGAATCCTCTTCCACTGATCTATGACATCATCACAGAGCTGGTGGATGTTACAGAACTTGCTCTCCTCCACCTTCCATTTGAGGATGCCCCACAGATACTGAATATGGTTTAGGTCTGGAGATATGCTTGGTCAGTCCAGCACCTTTACCCTCATTTTCTTCTGCAAAACAATTGTCATCTTGCGGTTGTGTTTGGGGTCTTTATCATGCTGTAATACTGCCCTGCCGTCAAGTTTCTGGAGGGAGGGGATCATGCTCTGCTTCAGTATGTCACAGTACATGTTGGCTTTCATGGTTCCCTCAGTGAAGTGTAGTTCCCCACAGTCAGCAGCACTTATGCAGCCCTGAACCATGACATTCCATGACTAGGGTCAATTTCAGTAACATATATTGGATAACTGCGCAGCTACTGTTGCCTGTGCTAATTTTAAGCCATTGTGATGTTGTAATATTTGAATGAGACTCCTTAACTCTAGGCAAGACACACTTGTTTTTGTACTCTTCCTCACCTGGTTGCCACCACACATGCTCGACACCAGCTGAAATAAGTTTATCTTGATCTCCTCAGACCACAGGACATGATTCCAGTAATGTGCTTAGTCTTTGTTGTCTTCTGCAAACTGTTTTCAGGCTTTCTTGTGCATCATCTTTATGAGAGGCTTCCTTCTGAGAAGACAGTCATGCAGACCAATTTGATTGTATCCTCTGCAGCAATGCTGGCAGCGCTTATTTGTCTAATTTGAAAAGACAATCTCTGGATATGACGTTGTGCGCGTGTACTCAAGTTCTTTGGTTGACCATGGCTAGGCCTGTTCTGATGTATAATTGGCATAGACTTACCATAAAGAATCACGTATGCCCCGCAAATCCAAAAACTAGCAGCTATTGCGTATGTGAGTTGCCAGTACCAACACTAGCCGATAGATGCACACTGCGCAAGTCCGGAACTGTTCCAGTTCCGGCCTCACAGCTGAGTGCTCGGCGTGAACACAGTGCAATGGAGTCTGCGGTAAGTTCACGGCGCGGCTGCGCTAAGCGATTATAACAATATCCAATCACATACAAGTTATAATTAACCATATAGGGTATATTTTAGATAGAGTCAGTCAATGCCAATTATCACTATGAGTAAGGGCACGATCATGTGAGCCCGAAACGCGTCAGTGTGTTTTTTGTCCTATGGGCTCTTAGGTCATTACTCCTTGCCATCTGACCATGTGCTATTTTCATATTTTTGGATTTTAATCTATTCTGGAAATAAATTTTGCAAGTTTTATTTTACTATTGGGTCGTGCTGGATTCTTCTATGTGCTGAAGTATCTACCACTGCTGGCTTGAGCAGTTATCCGAGCACTATATCACTCAGGAACGAGCTGGCTCTACCTACTATTAACTGTTCTGACTGGAACCTGTCTTGTTAAACCATATGGTCTTGGCCACTGTGCTGCAGCTCAGTTTCAGGGTGTTGCCAATATTCTTATAGCCTAGGCCATCTTTATGTAGAGCAACATTTGTTATTTTTCAGATCTTCAGACAGTTCTTTGCCATGAGGTGCCATGTTAAACTTCTAGTGACCAGTGTGAGAGCGATAAAACCAAATTTAACACACCTGCTCCTCATTCACACCTCAGACCTTGTAAAACTAATGAGCCACATGACACCAGGCCCGGACTGACCATAGGGCAAACCGGGCATTTGCCCGGCGGGCCGCTGGCGTCCGTGCCGCAGGGCCGGCTCGGATCGCCTGCCGAGGAGGACGGTGTTCCCCCCCCCTGGCAGGCCCCGAGTGCCGGCACCGGTCTGTGGCGCGCTACAGGGGCCGCAATGGTCGCATCAGTGACCGGACCCCTGTGACAGGGGGCCAACAGGCCCCCATCGCCAAATGGCTGCACGGCCAGGTCACTGACCCAGCCATGCAGCCATCACGGCCGCCGCCTGCACCGCGCGGTGCAAGCAGCAGCCGACACTGAGCATCTGGGATCTACTGCTCTGCTCCCAGGAGGCCACGGGGCAGGCACGCGATGCGATGACGTCATCGTGCGCCTGCTCCGCGGCCCCGCTCTCTGCAGTGAGCGGCCACCGGCTCCAGAGTGAAGAGTGAAGAGGAGGGGGCAGCGGGTGTCCGGGTGAGTATTACTTTTTTATTTTATTTTTTAACTTTTTACTGTCCCTGGCTGCCTATAATTGCCCTGCCCTGGCTACCTATATAAAGCCCTGCCCTGGCTACCTATATAAAGCCCTGCCCTGGCTACCTATATACAGCCCTGCCCTGGCTACCTATACAGCCCTGCCCTGGCTATATACAGCCCTGCCCTGGCTACCTATATCATGCCCTGCCCTGGCTGCTATATGATAGCCCTGCCCTGGCACCTATATGATGCCCTGCCCTGGCATATTGAGCCGGCTATATGGTGACCCTGCCCTGGCTACCTATATGATGCCCTGGCTATATGGTACCCTGCCCTGGCAACCTATACCCTGCCCTGGCTACCTATACTCTGCCTTGGCTATATGATGCCCTGCCCTGGCTACCTATACCCTGCCTGGCTATATGATGCCCTGCCTGGCTATATGATGCACTGCCCTGGCTACCTATACCCTGCCTGGCTATATGATGCCCTGCCCTGGCTACCTATACCCTGCCTGGCTATATGATGCCCTGCCTGGCTATATGATGCACTGCCCTGGCTACCTATACCCTGCCTGGCTATATGATGCACTGCCCTGGCTACCTATACCCTGCCTGGCTATATGATGCCCTGCCTGGCTATATGATGCACTGCCCTGGCTTACCATACCCTGCCCGGCTATATGATGCCCTGCCCTGGCTGCCTATACCCTGCCCTGGCTGTCTATACCCGGCCCTGGCTGCCTATAATAGCACTGCCTACCTATACGCTGCCTTTAATAGCCCTGCCTACTTATACACTGCCCTGGCTGCCTATATACTGTCCCTGTCCTGTCCCTGTCTGCCTGTTTACTGGCCCTGCCTGCCTGCATACTGTCACTGCCTGCCACTTATCTGTCATTTTTTAATTTCTAATTTTTAGGGTCTAACATATGCTGTTTGGGGAATTGATAGGAAAGTGCTGGAAAAGAGAGGAGTCTAAGATGTATTTGTTGTAAATTCTACAGGGACGAGTAGTGACCACTAGAAGAAGACAGTGCATGCTGTACCAGACAGTGAAAGAAATGGAAGGGAACAACTTATCAGGGAAGACATCATGGAGGTTTGAGCCAGAAGGAGAAGAAAAGGAGAAGAAGACAACTCCCATCAGAGATGACGTCTCCGGTGAGTCCCTGCTGCCAGGGGTCATTTTACTTCTATCTTGAATCCGGGGTTTCTCTGCACCACTGTTTCTTTTTTACTTGTGTGTAGGGGGCTCTCACACGGAGCGGTTTTGGTGCATTTTTTGATGGTTTTTTTTTTTTTGTGCAGAAATTTTCAGCATTAACTGCTCTGCCTTTCTGCACAAAATGCACCAAAAACGCTCTGTGTGAAAGCAGCTTTATAGTGTAGTTTATTTTAGAAAGTAGCGAGGTGCGAGAACAATGGGAATTTTTTAAGTGGATATTGTATGTGGGCTGCCAGGGCTGATTTTTATTCCCAGTCCGGCCCTGCATGACACCATGGAGGGAAAAGGGCAAAGTGGCACAATGTGTTCATTTTCACTTAAGGGTGTACTCACTTTTGTTACAATGGCTGTGTATGGCTGTGAGTTATTTAGAGGGCCCACCAGGTTTACACTTTTATATAAGCTGTACACTGATAACTTTACATTGTATCAAAGTGTCATATCTTCAGTGTTGTCCCATGAAATAATATTATAAAATATTTACAAAAATCTGAGGGGTGTACTCACTTTTGTGAGATACTGTACATGGATAAAAGATCAGAGGTGGTGTAATAAATAGACACCTGTGTTCTTTTCCGTGTGTATTTATATGTATTTCTTTAGATACTTTGTTATACCATGCCTGATAGAGAAACCTACGTATTGCTGAAAGCTTGCTGTTTAATCAGCTAAAAAATGCTTCGATTAACAACTATAGAAATCAGCTGGATGGTTTTCAGTGAATATCTCCTGAATTATTTCCTAACATTAAAGTCATTTGCAGGCGACATGTATGAATGTCTCAGTAGGATATAGCATGGGATGCCCTCACATTCACTTCTCACCCTGCTGTGCTCTATACAGGAATAATTCATGAAATTATAGAAGATCAATGTAAGACTTGTTACTGTAAAGTCAAGTACTGTGTGAGTTTTATGGGAAGGAGTTCTATAGATATAAATGTCAAGAAATATTAAAGAAGTCAAGTGAGACATGTATGATTTTTAAGAAAATATTAAGGAAAAAAGGAAAAGTCTTCTTTGACAACACCAGCACTTTGTCCCAAGACAACAATATACAGTAATAATAACTGGAGTCACTCTCACTAATGATAGGGCCAGAGCTATGGAAGGTAGAAGGGTAGCAGCCCTGGTACTTGGGGGTCCAAATGGCCATACTGCTGCATAGAAAAGACACCAAATTTATAGATGACATATGATTGATGGGAAGCCCTATTAAGGATTTTGCCCTGGGTCCTCTATAACAATGGTTACTCAAATTAGTCTCTGCTTCAATATAACTTTCAAGTGTTGAATCCATACAAAGAATTTGTACAGAATTTCAATTAGACATGTAAATCATCAGTGAATGAGATGTAAGTAAACAAGCTGGGAATAAGGTACAAAGCCAGTGCATCGCTCATATTCTACTGGCAGGGGCATCGCTAGACAGGTTTATTCGGGGTCCCGAATCTCAGATCGCCGGCTCCAGGTTGCGGGCCTGGAGTGCCGACAATCTATTGAGCTGTGTGTGCGTGCTCTGGACGGTTGCTAATTGCAGGGAGGGAGGGAGGACGACTGCAGGAGGTGACGGGAGCTCAGGAGGGAGGAGGTGGTTCAGGCTGCTTACTGTAGATCAGGAAGTTCCAGAGCACAGCACACTGTTCGGCAGTGAGAGGCTCGCCCCCTGCTGTGATCTCTGCTCTGGACCATCTCCTGCAGCTGCAGTGTCCTTCCGTGTCTTTATGGCTTCAGCAGATCCCACAGGTACCCACATTCTGGAGGTCTCTAGTGAGGAGCCTCACTGTAGAGACCAGGACTACGTAGTATAATAGGAGTGAAACACCAATATCTTCATGAATGTGAACTGTACTGAGTGTGTGTGTGTGTGTCTGTCTGAGTGTGTGTGTGTGTGTGTGTTCTGGAGTGTGTGTGTGTGTGTGTCTGAGTGTGTGTGTGTGTCTGAGTGTGTGTGTGTGTGTGTGTGTATGAATGAATATATGTTCACACTGCGTAAATTGTGAGGCACATTTCTCCGCGTATTTGCGCTTCAATATGCCCGATATGCGCACCGCAATTACGGTAATTTATAGCTCTCCTAGAGAGCTATGGATTACATGTTGTATTGTATGCACAGGTGGAGCAGTGCGTGGTTCCAAAACACACAGCGTATTGTGGTGTGTACCATACTCGCCGCAATAAGCCGTGTAAACATAACCAAAGGGCCCGGGCCCCGGATGTATTGGGACCCTAGCAACGCCCCTTCCTACTGGCATGTATACAGTGTTTTATTAATGTATCCTTCCTCAGTGCTTTGTATAATCTTTTGATAAAAGCTACATTATGGAGTTCCTTTTTTTATATTACTTGTGAGCACCCGCCCCCAGAAAAAAAATGGAGCTGGGATTCCACTGGTTAATTTGAAGAACATCAAGGAAAGACCAATTCTGAAAAGACAGAATTCCAACATGGAACATAGAATCTAAATAGCAAAAAGGAAAATCTTCCACTAAAACTTCACTTTTAATAATTTACCATTAAAAAATACATCAATAGGATATATCAAAAGTCACACAACATAAAGGGACCCATCAACCGAAACGTAAACAGAAAATCCATATTGGTCACCACAAAAATATAAAACCTGTAATGCCCTAGTCTGTCTGTGGCCCTAGGGATGGTACTCCACAGGAGCAGCGTCCCGAAAAGGACGGTCCCGCAAAAAGGACTCCTAAACTACGTGTCCCTACAAACAGGGAATATACATATAAGGAGACCAGTCAAATAGTTAAGGAGTACATATACCAACCTCTGTAGACAGGATCATAAGTTTCATAGTTTCATAGTTTGTAAGGCTAAAAAAAGACAAGTCGTCCATCTAGTTCAGCCTGTTGTGCTAAGGTGTTGATCCAGAGGAAGGCAAAAACCCCCAATTGTCCTCATTTTAGGGAAAAATTTCTTCCTGACTCCAATCTGGCAATCAGAAAAATCCCTGGATCAATGACCCCTCTCCTGAATCCTAGTCACTGTAACTTGTTATATTATTACGCTCCAGAAATGCATCCAAACCCTTTTTGAACTCGGTTATTGAATTCACCATGACAAGTCCCTCTGGCAGAGAATTCCATAGTCTCACTGCTCTTACAGTAAAGAATCCCTTTCTATGTTTATGTAGAAACTTTCGTTCCTCAAGACGTAAAGGATGCCCCTTGTTCTAGATACAGCCCTGTGTATAAATAAATCTTGGGAGAGATCTCTATATTGACATTTGATGTATTTAAACATATTTATTATGTCCCCCCGAAGCTGCCTTTTCTCTAAACTAAATAACCCTAATCTTGCCAATCTTTCTGTGTACTGTAGTCCACCCAGTCCTTTTATTATTTTTGTTGCCCGCCTTTGTACCTGTTCAAGCTCTACAATGTCTTTCCTGTGCACTGGTGCCCAAAACTGTACACAATATTCCATGTGTGGTCTAACCAGTGACTTGTATAATGGGAGAATAATGTTCTCATCATGTGCATCTATGCCCCTTTTAATGCACCCCATGATCCTATTTGCCTTGGCTGCTGCTGCCTGACACTGGCTGCTACAATTAAGTTTACTGTCCACCAGGATTCCCAAGTCCTTCTCCATGTCACTTTTACCCAGTGCTTTTCCATTTAACATGTAATCATGTAATGGATTTCTCTTCCCCATGTGCATAACCTTGCATTTATCAAGTCAACACAAACAATATACAAAAAAGATCCCACCTACTGCACCCAAACGCATTTCCCTCTGTAGACGCAGAGTTCATCAGTGGGTATAGCAGAAATACACGGCCTTACCTTCCGGTTTTTCTTAGTATCATCTCTGTAATTGGTATTTTGTAAAGTATAGTATTGGCTCAGTGATTTATTTTTTCATTCTTTAGGCTACTATACTATTTTAGTGGATAGCAACACTTATTAACACACTGCATCTTTTATTGATGCAAAAAAATATACACATTGCGCCCAATAGGTTTAAAAGTTGGACTAATTTTATTCTTCTTTTCTCCCCTTTCTTCTTCTGTTGCATTATTCCTCATTGGATCACTATCTTAATTGTTTGGATCTAAATATATTTTTATTTCATTGGATCATTATCCTAATTATTGGGATCTAAAATATATATTTACTTTTGTATATTATGGTTTGTTGAGCTTTGAAATGATCCGTGCGCTTAGACATATTGTAAAAGAAATGATCATTGCAATATGTTAACAGTGACCCACAATAGAGGTAATGCAGGTAATGCCGGTCGTTGTTTGGTTTGATTTCTTATTGAATCATTGAATTGAGACGCCGATCGGGTAGTTGCTTTGGAGATAGAAACGCCGTTATCTGGCGCATGCGCAGCTTCATTCTTGTGACGCTCCTTTGTGTTTGTCACGTGTTGGACTTCATTTCCGCTGCGCAAGCGCAGTGTCATTTCCTGGACGCTGCACTTGTTACCCGCTGGTTTCGGCGTGTGCACTCCATCAGGTAAGAGATTATATTGGCGCATTGTGTTTGCACATTGATAGATGCTTTTTAGTGGCCATTCAGAATAGTTCCTTTCCTCCTATTGGTTGAGAATTGTGTGACTTTTATGTATATTTAAGGTGGACTCTTACATTGAACAGGTGGGTCACAATTGAGGGGCACCTCTCTCATGGAGGATACACTAACCTCCGGCCTCGTGTATTTCTGCTATACCCACTGATGAACTCTGCGTCTACAGAGGGAAACGCGTTTGGGTGCAGTAGGTGGGATCTTTTTTGTATATTGTTTGTGTTGACTTATGATCCTGTCTACAGAGGTTGGTATATGTACTCCTTAACTATTTGACTGGTCCCCTTATATGTATATTCCCTGTTTGTAGGGACACGTAGTTTAGAAGTCCTTTTTGTGGAAGATTTTCCTTTTTGCTAATATGAAGAACACTTTACATCAATGGTGATTGGGTGTCATGTACTATATGAGTAATGTAATTCATTTGTATCAGTGCATGCTGTCAACATTTCTAGTAAGTGTTGCTCAAATATTGCCCTTTGCTGTTCGATACTGGTTCAAATAAAGGTTCAGAATGTCTCGAAATGCAATCTTTTCTTTAACCTCACTCCTATCTGTATTCCTATCCCTATTGTTAATCTTACTTAGTGTGTTTAAAGGAATAGCGTACTATTAATTTACCATTGCTGCTACCATGGTGGTATTTCTGATGCAACCACCCAACGTCCGTGTTGGTTTTCCTAGGTTACCCCTATATTGTGGAAAGAGGAAGGGGTGTTTGAGGTGACATCTGGGGCCACATGTATGAAAACTGTCTAGGTCGAAAATTCACTTTGCTGCCCATAGCAACCAATCAGAGCACCCCTTTCATATTTCCAGAGCACTATATGAAGTGAGGGGAGAGGGGGGGGGGGGAGAGGTGCTCTGATTGGTTGTGATTGGAGTTTTAGACCTTGACAGTTTTCATACATGTGGCCCCTGATGTCACTTTTGGATCCCAAAACAAAGGGGTAACCCAGGAAAATTGTCTGTGCAATCAGTCACTGCACAGGAAGTAATAGAGCGAGAGAAATGATGTAAGGGCATGGAGTGACGTAGGTTCTGGAGCTACACTGAAATGTATAGAACCCCTTAAAACCTCTATAAACCCTAACCTGAATCCTACAACCAATTTAGAGTTATGGTCAGTTCTCTGGTAGTTTTCACATTGTTTAGAATCAGGTTGAATTTGACACGAACCTAAATCCAAATCCCAACACAACTTCTAGATAAATTGAAGGACTTTGTACCCAGGAAGAATAGAAATCTGACTTCCTAATAAATACCTTTAATGAGACTCTCCGGTATTTAGTGAAGTTTCTCTGTTATATACACAAGTTCCTCACCATCGTTTTTTTCTCTGTTTCTTTGTATAGAGCTGTGGATTTGTTCTGTGCTGAGTTTTATTGATTTGCAAATGGGACTTAATATAAATGGTTTTACAGCATTCAGCATATTAGAGAAGTATAAAAGCTCATTAATGAGCACAATAACTGCTAAACATTGGGAGACTGCAGTATGAGTGAGCTTTTACCGCCTTGTAAGACGTGATTGTAAACATACATGGGAATGGCTGACCCTATCTCCCTCATTATCAGTATTACCGTGGAGACAGAAATACAGAATGAGCACAGCTTTTAATTCATTTGTTACATGTTGCATAGACAAGAACGTTCAATTTTCCATTGTGTTTCACAATTGTACTGTATAAAAGGCAGCAAAACCTTTTCTGGTCTGAGATTGTCATATTGAACCACCAGAGGCTGCAATAAAACTTAAAGGGATACTACCTAATAAAGCATTTATGACATAACCAATGGTATATGCCACACATCTGTAGTAGGTGCAGGTTCCACTTCCAGGACTCCTAGCTGTCAGACGAATGGGGGTCTTCTCCAATCAGCACTCTGGATAAGTGGAGACCATGCATGCTTGGGACACTTTCGATTGTAGATTAAAGGTGTTGTAGTAACAGCATTACACAACTATCATAAAATGAATTAAAGGCCTCATTCATAAAAGGCCATCTCTCCAATTCATATAGGGCGACATATCCGAAAAGTGGCCTATCTATGCCAGTTTTAGGCGCATTAAATCATTGTAAAGTGCGCCTGAAAAGTCTGATACATTCTAAACACTGACATCAGGTATACTGTACTTTGCATAGAAAACTTAATGCACGTAAAAAGGCGCATTGCACCGAAAAAGGCGCATCACGTCAAAAAAGGTGCATTGCGCAACTAGCGGCGCATAGCATATCCTATTGAGGCGCATTGCCCGACGGAGGCACATAACATATGTAATGCACCTCAATAGGCGCATTGTGCAACAGGGACGCACAGTGCACCATATTTAGGCGCATTGCAAAGTGTCGTGTCCGGCGTATAATGTGCCTAGTTTTGGTGTACGACAGTTTATTTACAACAAGAATATGGCGTCAAAAGTGGTTTTGGCGCAAAATAGACCAAAAAACTGGCGTTGGCGTGTTGGTACATGTCGCCCATAACCTTTTCTGAAATTCCAAACAGGTATCTGCTAAAACATACGACACCATTAGATGACTATACAGTGCACCATTAGTATTAGCCTATTGCTGCTCCTGAGCTGTGTGCCTTTCCTCTTTCATCTGATATGGAAACTACATATGAGTAGCCACAGGCGGTTATTTCTCTGTCCAAGTGGTTGGAGCCCAAAAAGAATAGCATCATGTGGCTGCAAGCTTTGCCCTTAATATCATACCTGTTGATTTTTGAGCAATTTTAGAAATTGTGACTTATTAAAAAAAAAGAGTTGTCTCATGAAGAAATGGAAACCAGTATGGCAAGGGAGGGGTGTCCTGTAAGAGCAGCTTTCTATTCTCCCTCACCGAGGGGGTCTCAAGCAGGCCAGTTCACCGTATGAACAATGACTCCACAAGCTATAATACTAAGACACATTGTCACTTGTTTAGTACATGAGGTTCACTGAAATGGAAACCATGGAAAAAACAAACCCTGAGCTCAGATGACATCAGAACATGCAACCAGATAATGGATGTGATGTTCCATTAGAGCCATTTCTACGGCATACGTCTATTTATGGGACAGCACCAGCAGACCGATGGGTTAGCTGGTTTCCTATGACACTGGCCCTGCTTCTCATGTGTGTTGAGGACTGAAGTGTGTACTCTGTTGCAAAATACACTGAGGCTATAGCATGCTGTAAATTAAAGGACAACAAATCCCGAGGAACCTATATGTTAGAGTGGGCACTTTATCACCACTGATATGTGTGTTTTAGTAAATTATAGTGTTTCCTGTGAAATGACAATTCTGGAGCATCTTCTCTTATAACTCTGTGTTGTGCTGTTCCTCTGTTATTTCTTCTAGAAATGTATTACTGAATCTGTCAGATGGGTTACTAATTGGGGTTGTGTCCCTACTTAGTCTGACATTGTCCAATCAGTGCTGTCAGTCAGTGTGTGCAGGGACATAGGCCTTGAAAAATTGGGATGGTAACACCCATCTGACTCATGCAGTGATGCATTTCTAGGAGGAATGGAAGAGAAACAGCACAACACAGAGTTATAAGAGAAGATGCTGCAGAATTGTTATTTCACAGGGAACACAAGGATTTTTCTAAAACATACAGGATTGGCTACAGATCCTTTATAAGAGCAATCTTTAGTAGCAATCTTTAGTCAGTTTGGAATTTGCTGTGTTAAAAGTTGTTGATCTGTAGTCTGTGTCAAGTTATAGTTTCCTGCATCTGTATAGGGTCATGCTACTAACACAACGATCCAATACATAAATATCATCTGTGATGGGGCCCAGTGGTTAAGGGGGCCCCTAAGGTACAAGAACATATGACCTTTTGTAGGGAATAACAAGTTGGGGACTTATTGCTATTTAACACTGATATGTGGCTTCTCTGGTTTACGTCACTATTAGAGTATGTTTACACGGTCAAATTTCAGCGCACATTTCACGTCATATTTGCGCTCTAATACGAGCGAGATGTGTGCCAAAATTACGGTGATCCACAGATCTCATAGAGAACTATGGATTACGCCTCCTCTCCCCGGGTGTACAATACGATCGCATTGTACGCGCGGGGAGTTATGTGATATGTCAATTACTTGCGGCAAATTCGTGCCACGAGTAATGCATGTCAATGTACGTGCCGCAATTACGGCGTGTGAACGTAGCCTTAACAATATCTTTCATTATTACTGTTGTTTCCATTTCTCTCATTAGGTAGTGGGGGCCCCTCTCACTTTGCTATGGGGCCCTCTGAGCTATAGTTAAACCTCTTTTCCTTTTAGAGAAATAAGTAAACTTTCAGCGGATACACAAAAATATTCCCCGTTTTGTGGATAAATATGACACATTCTTTAAAACACTTGTGTCATTTTTGGATTCTTTGGATAGACTTCATTAGATGCAAGTCTTGTAAGATGAGATGTTTTAAACACTGCACGCTTAATAGCATTTCTGTGACATACCACATATTTCCCTAGGGACTTTGTCATGTAAATTTAAATCATATAATTTATTTCATTCACATAGTTAATTACATTTGACAATTATTACCCAGAAATGTTTTATCTCTAACTAGATGCATGGTTTTATGAAGCTTGTAACAACCGTTTATTCCATGTGGAAAGGTTGCAATGCACTGATGTGCCCACAGGACCTCTGCTTTAGGGTATAGGCCTTCTGTTGCTGATTCCTCAGAATATCAGAATAGATCCTTTTATGATGAGCCTGAGGGATATGTTAGAAGAGCATAGTGCCTAAATTACAGGTTGCTCTTTATAACAGCCAGTCACCCATCTACTATGTAGCTGACGGTGGGGCAGATGTACTAAAGAGTTCACACAATCTGAGACAGAATTTGCCAAACACAATTTGGCACATCTTATTTTTAACACTTTTGTATTTCTTTGAGATTTTTTTTGCCTCTCCCTCAACAATGTCAATGGCTTTATGGGATGAGTATGAGTTAAAATGTGACCAAATGTAACAATATTTAGACAAAATTTTTGCACGATCTTGGATCATAGGAGGCCAACCAATAGAGGTTTTAAATATTGGACTTGTTTAAAAATCTGCCAACCTAATCAAACAACGTGACCCACTTAGAAAAATGAAGTGCACCCTTAGGTTATGTGCTCGGGAGCAGGGGCAGGGCGGGGGGGCAGGCGGGAGCCCGCCGGCCCCATAGACATTCATTATTCACGGCACGTATACGGCGTGAATAATTGACATGTCACTTATCTCCCCGCGCGGCGTATTGTGCGAGCACGGAGAGGAGACGTAATCCATAGGTCTCTGAGAACTGTGGATTACCGTAATGACTGGGACGTGTCTCGCCCCATAATTTGCGCCGTACTGCGCTAAATACGGGGCGAGATATGTCCCATTTTAAGCCGTGTGAATATAGCCTTTCACTGCCTAGTCTTCGTTAGTTTATATAAAGGAGGTGATTTATGAAATGATTTGCATCAATTCTCTGGCCTAAAAAAGCTGCAAATTTGTGTGAAAGCCTTATTTGCTTAAAATGTGCAACTTTTGGGATGTTTTACATTGAGATTAAGCCAAACAAGGGTGGCATTTATCAAATGAGGTGACCTACATAGTTTGATACATTTATTATATTTTATGACAAATAGTGCTAAAAATTATAGCTGAGATCTGCTCGAGGTCCTAGGTGGAGTACATATCTCCATCGGGCACAGACAACACTGAAAGATCTGTCAATATGGTGCTACTTAATATATTTGGCACATCTTACTCCACTCAATAAGAAAGGGGTCTAGTACATCATTCTCAATAAAGATTGTTATATCTGCCCCAGTACGTCATAAAAGGCATATTGGAAGTCAAGGCAAGCATGAATATTCAGATTTCCACCTGCTCTGATTGAAAGTATTGATAATAAAAGATATATATTAGAGATTTTCTGTATATACAGTTGTCTTACATATAGATAAGAAATTTGAGGTGCTACTGGTTACAAAATGGAGAATTACTGAAACCATAATAGGAAATTAGTTAAAACCCTGTGCAGGAAATAAATAATAGGAAGTCTTTGCTTTACATAAGGAAAAAAATTAGTAAATCTACAGTAAATAACCTCATCAAGGCAATGTGGTCTTTTGAACCCCCCTCCACAGCACTTGGGCTACATAAAACTTTTCCCCACCAGTTATGTTCTAATAGCAACCAGAGTATATTTGATGGTGAGCTTTCAAGAGTACTAGCTCCCTTCTTCAGACATGATGTTAACTAACATCATGTCTGAAGAAGGGAGCTAGTAATCTCGAAAGCTCACCATCAAATATATTCATTTAGCCTCTAAAAGGTATCGCCTGATTTCTTCACTCTTCTACTACTTTCTATGGCTAACACGGTACAACATTATACTACTAATAGCAAACAGGCATATACAGAGTTAGGTCTCAGGAATCTGCATAAAAATGCTAATTGTGATATGAGACAATGGCTGACAGTATCTTCTGCATGCTTACTAATAATGAATGCTTTTACATTGTGCCACTGATCCTCACACTTCATTCCGATGAGGATGAGAACACGTCCATTTGAGGTGGCCAATAATCTTGTGAAAATCAGATGCCTAATGGGTATAGTATCCAGGCATGGTATTATCTGTGTGTGAACCCAGCCTAAAAGCTCCTCTGACATATTATTGCAGTGCTAGTAGGTGCAAATAGCTCTGTAATCCAGTGTCTGATGGAGCATGCCCGTCCAACGATAGAAAACTCGTTATGGCTCAGTATGGATTGGTAGGGTTATCGAGGTACAGTATGTCCCCATATAAATCTGTGAATGCTTTTTAAATCCATAAACAACTCGGTGGTTTAACTAAGCTGTAATATACCTATTTGCATTAGGCCTTATATGGTCAGGATTAAAACAAACATACTATATTGGACAACCATGCCATTAACACATGAATTCTAAAGGATTCTAATGGACTCCATTTTTTTTTTCTTTTTCTTTTGTTCATTAGAAATTTCCTCTAGGTACATAGTAGTGTCAGTAATTTTGCTTACCTGCAGCTGAATACAGTCTTTATCACTGATGCCACTGAGTCACGTGACCTGCACTGTGAGTTGCTAAAACACACGGCATGATTGTGTGACCCGGAAGTGAATCTCTCTATGCATTCCTATGGGAGGTTAAGGGTATGTTCACATGGCTTATTTTGGAGTGTATTTCACGGCGTACTGCGCTTAATACGCGGGGAAATGCGCCCCATAATTAGGGTAATCCATAGCGCTCATAGAGAACTATGGATTACGCCTCCTCTCCCCGCTTGTACAAAACGATCATATTGTACGTGCGGAGAGATGTGACATGTCAATTACTTGCGGCGATTACGCGCCACGAGTAATGCATGTCTATGGGGCTGGCGGGCAGCCACCCCTCCCCCCCTCCGCGCCTCTGGAGTACGTACTGATCAGCGCAAGCTCCCGAAACACACAATGTACTGCGGCACATACTGTACGCGCCTCAGCACATCATGTGAACATACCCTAAAAGTCAGTCTTATAGGACTGCATAGAGAGACATACTTCCTGTCACTATCAAAAGCACAGTGTTTTTTAGCTTATCAGAGGGCAGATCATGTGACCTAACATAGACTGTTGCCTCAGCCAGAAATCCTGTATTGACTGCAGGTAAACAAAGTAACTGGCACTACAGTGTACCTTAAAGGGGTTGTCTCACTACATTGATTCTTCTTACCTCAGTCCTGTTTTCATTTTGAATTCAGGGGCATGTTTACTGGCTTGTACTAGACTGCAGTAGAAGCCAGGTCTGTAGCTATAGCAACCAGTGCTGGCAGTCTATCAGGAGAGATTGAACAGATCTGTAGCTATAGCTACCTAGGGAGCTGATGCAGCCCATACAAGAGGGGATATCTAGGGATAGGTTGGACAATGTTAATGGACATATATTGCAAAGTGACTTGTTTTTGCACGATCTTTAACATAAAAACAATCCTTGTAGTGAGACAACCTCTTTAAAGCAATTAATAATGGGAAAAAATTAGAGTGGTCCTTTAAGAGTTTCAGGACAAGAAATTGCACAGATTGTAGATTTCTGTGCCGAAGATAGATACATGCATCACGGGGAACCAGAGCATAGTTCTATAACATGAGCTAGAGAAATATTTAATTGTCTTCTATATTTTACTGAGCATATTTTAAGATTAGATTTCAAGTCATTCCTCAGAATTAAGAACTGTCTAAATGTCTTTTCTGGTGAACAGGATTTAGATAGTCGCTCAAGTCCGACTGGGTTATATTAATAAAAATCCAGCTTCTGTTCCAATTTATCCCTTAATCAAACATGCCAGTTTGAGTTAGATCCGCACAACATTGCACACCCTATGTTCACATTGTATTGCGGGGCAGATTTTCAGAAATGTGAATTGTCTTTGTTATTTAGCCTTGTGTCTTTAAGTCCTTTTTCTCTTTGGCTGATCTGTTTTAAAATGAATCAGGCAAGTGGAGTGCTTGTGGTTGTTTACAAGAGGGAACATGCTTCTTGTCTGATATTAGCGGTGTAATTATGTGGAAAATATGTATTGTTTCATTCTGAGTACTGGGCTGTTTAGAGAGTCTTTACAATTAATGTGTTTGTCAGGAATTACAATCATTAAAAATACAAACAGCAAGTCTTTACAGCAGTCCTATGCAACGTACAGGGGTTGTCCAGATTTCGCGTTTCTCTAATAGGTCTCTGTTCGGTTTGACAGCATTTTGATAAAACTTATCAAAAAGCTGAGAATCAGGACATCCAGCACCCACATCCCAGCCCTACAGTGTAGTAATGAGCCACCACTTTACCCCATCTTTTATTGTAGGTAGAAAACTTTTAGTCAATGGCTTGAGGGGTCCTTAATGGGGTTCAGAATTTTTCATTTTCGCACCTGCTGCCACACCAATAAGGTTTCAGGTGGAGGATATAATACCCTAGAAGAGGAGGCGTATGAATAAGAAATCATAGACAATAACAGAAAAAAGGGGTTACCTGCCACTACCTTTTTTCCCATGTTAGGATTTCTACAGATTGCGGCCTGTGCTGACACAGACAAATTCACCATAGTAATAAGCTGTCTCTCATGGGGAGGTAGAAGATCATTGGGAATTACTTTTTTTCACAAATTCCTGCAAAGTTCATTTGAAGTCGACCAGAATCAAATCACTGATACCTTTTTTTTTATGTATTTCCTGCAGGATGTAAAAAGTAACGATCCCAACTTCCTCTTCTAATTTTCAGCATGTGTATCATCTTAAACCCATCCTATATACAGGCGGTCCCTGGGTTACAAGCAAGACACTTTGTTGCACGTATTTGCAATGTAATTCCAGACGGATTTCGCGTCGGAAATACATTACACAGTATGAAGAATAAAATGGATTGGTCATTGAAATGAAGTACTTAATAAACAGACATATCTAAGTGCTGGAACAATAAAATCAGTGTATTAGTACATTTTCTCCAATAACATTAATGACAATATAGATATTAGCTCCAAAGAAAAAAATCTCTACTACAAAATGTATTCAAAGTCGTGGAAATTACACTAATTTAACATCACATAAGCCAATGCAGATGTTGTCCAGGTGTTTTCTTAAACATTTTTCATAACAACAATTTTAGATGTATTTGGGCTGCTTAGAAGTTTAATTCAATTCAGTATATACAATAAAAGGCTTGCTGGCGCCTGTTGTCCTCCAAGCAGGATTTCTTGCTTAATTATTTATTCTTCTTTAAAAATCATTTATTGTAATAGTGTACTGCTGTAAGTGTAGAACTATAGCACATTACAAGAATTCTGCGCTCCACTTCGACTTCTCCGCTCAGATAGACCACATTAAACTAGGTCTGCCTGTCAGAGCTGTAAAGTGCTGGAATGCGCCTCACTTTGCCGACCCGCGATTATGCATGCTTCGGAGTTTTCGAATTTGCCGCGTCCCGCCCCAGAACACCCACAACGCGCCCATTGTACGCATTCGAAAGTGGCGAAGGTTGCACCTAACAGCACATCCCTGCGTCCGACAGGCGATTCGGCACGGTGAGACGCAGTTTTCGCAAGAAAACAGGCACAACTCCCGATTATACATGTCGCCCAAGGTGTTTATTGGTCCGTGTTACGTACATTTTTGAGCTGTGTGTTTGGATCCATCTGTCTGCCCCCAAAAGGACCCAAACACGCAGCTCACAAATAGCAATGTGATTTACATTGCTTTTACTATGAAACACGCATTGGCGTTCACATGAGTGATCGCTGCTGCGCGCCTCATTGTGCCTTTCGGATCCGTCTTTTGAATCCATCCCAAGAATTGACATGTCAATTCTTGATCTGAAAGATGCAGCAGGAGCTCTAATTAAAAAGGTAGGGTGTGCTCCTGCTGCATCCAACAAGCAGCCAAACACGCAGCTGCGTGTTTGGGTAAGTGTTGGATCCGTTTTAGATCCGAAAGACACTGCGCTTTTGGATGTGCTTTACGGATCCATCACTGATCCAAAAACGCCGTGTGAACATGCCCTAACAGGAATAGTAACTCTCCATGATGCAACAATCCATTTAGATTATGCAAATATGCAATGTTAAAAGTCCAGGTATACAAGCAAGGTTTCGGCCTAGATTGGCCTTCTCACAGTGACATCTGGAGGAAGAGAGTCTGGTGGCACATGTGCAAGTGGATGTAAAGAGCACTCAATACTACTAAAGGAGCATGGGCAAGCCACGATTCCTAGGGCTAAAGTAAATGGTCATGTTCTGATGTTGCACGCTGAGTCACACCCAACAACAGCATCCATCCAAGTCATATGCAGATGTTTATAATTCAGGAACTGCCTTTATTATTAGTGTTGAGCGATTATTATCGACAAAGTTGAAATCGGCACAGTTTTTATGGTGATCAGATTTTTTAGATCATGCGATAATTTAGGTTAAAATCTGTGCATCATCTATTAAGATCGCTCCATTTTCGGCGCTTCCTGTCATTTTGGCGGCCAGCAAATCAGCTTACAGAATAGAGCAGGGTGAGATGTGTGTGCGACGTCATGACTGGGATGTGTATGGTTGCGATTGGCTGGAAAAATCACATGACCTCGTTTTACATAGAACAGCGTTTCCTGTTCAGCCTCAGTGTCTCTCAGCGTCTCAGAGCAGAAGGACGTGCGCTCTGCTTGTGTCCAAACAGCTCAGCGAAATTATTATATTTCTTCACAGAGAAACCTCTACTATTAGCTGTGATCCTTACAATTTAGTTAGATTAGAGATTGGAAGATTTTATGTAGTTAGGTAGAGAATTTTAAGGAGCATCAACCGCTGTAAAGTCCCGGGGGGGAGCGTAGAGGAGCCCCCGCGGGTGAACACAGACAAGCTCTATAAAGAATACTGGATAAAGTTCACCAAGACTTAGTGTAGACATTGCACTGCAATAGCTTTATTATTAACAGTTTTCTATTAAAATATTTCCTGGATATTGGGCAGCCTGAACTTATAGGATACACATCTTTTCTAGTAACTGCAGGTCTCTTTGTTAGGTGCAAAACTCCACTTTTATTATCAGTATACATTTCAGATAGGTGTTCATTTTCAATTTTGCCCATTCCACCTTTGTTGATATATCCACCTTGCACTTAAATTTGAATCCAGCAATTTTATAGTCACCACAGGTGAATTGAAAGGTGCCAAAAATATCTTGTATTATATGAATACATAACAGATACGTGTTTTTTGACTTTGGCGCACTACAGCTTTGTTCATTGAGGCAGCTTGCACTTAAATTTGAATACAGCAATTTTATAGTCACCACAGGTGAATTGAAAGGTGCCAAAAATATCTTGTATTATACGAATACATAACAGATACGTGTTTTTTGACTTTGGCGCACTACAGCTTTGTTCATTGAGGAAGCTTGCACTTAAATTTGAATACAGCAATTTTATAGTCACCACAGGTGAATTGATAGGTGCCAAAAATACCTTGTATTATCCGAATACATTTCAGATACGTGTTTTTTCACTTTGGTGCAGGCCAGCTTTGTTGATAGATCTACTTTGCAGTTAAATTTGAATCCAGCAATTTTGTAGTCACCACAGGTGAATTGATAGGTGCCAAAAATACCTTTTATTATCCGAATACATTTCAGATACACGGTCATGCTTTGAATTTTTGGGGGCATTTTGCTTTGAAATGCAGCTATACTACAGGTCCTATTATAAAAAAAAATGTTGTTTCTAACAGACATTTGTTCTTCACAATTGTCCAAAGTGGCTCAAGGGTCATGCTTTGAATTTTTGGTGGCATTTTGCTTTGAAATGCAGCTATACTACAGGTCCTATTATAAAAAAATGTTGTTTCTAACAGACATTTGTTCTTCACAATTGTCCAAAGTGGCTCAAGGGTCATGCTTTGAATTTTTGGGGGCATTTTGCTTTGAAATGCAGCTATACTACAGGTCCTATTATAAAAAAAATTTGTTTCTAACAGACATTTGTTCTTCACAATTGTCCAAAGTGGCTCAAGGGTGATGGTGCTGTCAGAAACAGGAATAGGTAGGACACTGTTAATGGACACATATTGCAAAATGACTTGTTTTTGCAAGATCTTTAACATAGCTATCAATCCCTGTATTGAGACAACCCATTTAATACAATTAAAAAAAGAGAAACAAAGACATGGTGGGATTCCATCCTATTTTAAAAATGTGTTTTCTAGAATTAAACTACTAAAAAACTTGCATGTACAAAATAGCTGGTAAAAAATTCCTCTGAATTGTACAAGGGAGGTACAGGAAAACTTGACCAGGTGTAGGTTTTTCATAGGACATAGAGTATGGAGCACGGACAGAGAACAAAGTACAGAGACAATTTCCTCCAGCACGTTGAGTAAAATAAGAAAAAGAATGCCAAGATAAAGGGCACCTGGGTGTAACAGGAGCGTTAACCACCAGTATTTCCAAGTGAAGCTCAATTGGTCCGCACTCATACGGAGGGGCAAGCGCTACCCAGGACAGGGACAGTATATGTCCAGTGAAACTAAAATGGTGGTTGAAAGACTCCTTTTTCCGGCACTTTTTAAATGTGGGGTCATGCAGGTTTGGGGCTCATGCTGTGGCCCAGGACAGGTATAGTCAATGTCCAGTGAAACTAAAATGGTGGTTGAAAGACTCCTTTTTCCGGCACTTTTTAATCTGGGGGTCATGCAGGTTTGGGGCTCATGCTGTGGCCCAGGACAGGTATAGTCAATGTCCAGTGAAACTAAAATGGTGGTTGAAAGACTCCTTTTCCCGGCACTTTTGAATCTGTGGGTCAGACAGGTTTAATGGTCATTTTGCGGTTACAGAGGACCAGATATGTCAATGTACCAGTGTAACTAAAATGGTGGTTGAAAGACTCCTTTTTCCGGCACTTTTAAATCTGGGGGTCATGCAGGTTTGGGGCTCATGCTGCGTTCCAGGACAGGGATATTCAATGTCCAGTTAAAGTAAGATGATAGTTCAAATCATACTGCCTTCTGGCACTTTTTAATTTGTGGGTGATGCAGGTTTAAGGCTCATGCTGTGGTACAAGACAGGGATAGTGAATGGTCTGTGATTTTTTTTCTGTGGCTTTTATAACCTAAGTGTGTTGCCTAAGATGTAGCACGTATCCATTTGACTGTTGTGGATGTTAATTTCAGCTTCTCCAGCCTTGTTTGGGTGTAATAATGAAGGTGTTGTTGCTCTCCCATAGACTTTAATGGTCATCGTCATAATCGACTGCTCACTATCGACTATCTTGTCGATGATGGTCGACTATCGACCAACGACCGATGTTGATGGCCAACGCAATCGCTCAACACTATTTATTATGGCTTAGGGCTCCTTTTCTAGATTTTCCAAATCCCCTAACATATTAGGCAAGTTTCCTGAACTTGAGAAAGTGGTTAAGATCTTATGAAAATAGCACTCTTCCATGTTAAAATGGTGATGTTTTGTGGGGGGAAAATAGCCCCTTTTTAATCTTTAATATAAATTCCTTCATTTTCACACATTATGTAGATTTTCTACTCAACATAAAAAACTGCTTTAGTAATCCATCTTTGAGTCAAGATTTCTTTGTATAGATTTGAAAGCAAGCTACTCTTTGAAGCCTCCTGAAGAACTGGAGTCTAAGAATTCCCTAATACTATGGAATCTCGCCCTATACACACAGTAGCTATTGTGGAGGCACCGTAAGCACAGTGTAGACACTATTCATAGCAATACAACTGTATTGTGTAGTGGCAAGGCTCACAGAGGCTCGTCACCATGGTCACAATGACCTCACATTGCGACAGCTCATAATGCATTCCATAAAATAGCTAAAGTGGCCTTCACTTTAAAATTATTTTCCACCAATATACAGCTTTTTCCCCATACATTGCCTCATGATCAGGTTTGTGCCAAGTCTTCACAGGTGCATGGTGCTATCTAGGAATTAATAAACCACCATCTCTCCCAGTACCCGCTACACTGCATTAAACTATATATCATGTGCAATTGGTATACGTTGTAAGAGCTAAAAAGAGTATACTGAAGCAACAGCTTGCAATGAAGCAGGGCCTGTCTTGTAAGATTTAACGATATTCTCCTAAAATGTTATCCGTAACAGTGAATTTTGCTCTTAGATCTTAAGCACTTGATTTCTGCCCCACTTATACAGTACCCACTTCGCTTTTTTAAACCTACTCCACAAAGAGGATCGAATGAACTGAGCAGCTTCAATCCTCTTTTCATGAGTGACTGACAAGTACCATTTTCCTCTTCTTCAAATCTATTTTGAATACCCAACATTCTTTTCTGTAGCTCGGAAAGTATAATGACACCATGTTCTTTAATGCACTTATCTGTTTTCAAGGTCCTTCATTAACAACCTGACATACTCTAAGGTCTTAAGGTTTCTCTGTTAGATGTACTGAAGGTTTCATTATATTATATAAGTTAATATGATGTAGCTTCATACACTGTTCTAAATGTAATGCACCTCAAATTCTAGTGTATCTGCCGGAAAAGTCTATATCATTCAGCAAACTATAAAATGTGGACAATATTGGCATTATTTAGGCTTCATTGTGTTAACTAGATACATCTATATATTATGAAATAGTATGCCATGCGTAATTATTTTAGAACTGTATTTCCTTGACGTCAAAGACAGAAACTATTATCAATTAGATTATTTTGCATATGATTAGTATTGTAACTATTAAGACATAAGAAATACAATGGGGCAGACTTGTCACCAAAATTGTAGCTAAATTTGTGCCAAGAAACTTCCCTACATGCATTGCACCACATTTATTACATATTTTAGACACTTTTTGTGATTCACATACTTTTTTGCTTAGCAACAAAGAAGGTGTGGTTTGAAATGCTGCACTGTGCATTAAGATTGTGCCCAAATTTTCATGCAAAATATTAACAAAGATTGAGGACTCCTCCATATTAAAGGGGTTGTCTTTTATGTTAAAGATCTTGCAAGTCCCTTTGCAATATATGTCCATTACCAGTGTCCTACCTATTCCTAGATATCCCCTCTTGTATGGGCTGCATCAGCTCCTCAGGTCGCTATGGCTACAGACCTGTTCAATCTCTCATGATAGGCTGCTAGCACTGGTTGCTATAGCTACAGACCTGGCTTCTACTGCAGCCTAGTAGAAGCCAGTAAACACACCCCTGAATTCAAAGTGATACCAAGAAAACAGGACTGAGGTAAGATGAATGTAGTGAGACAACCCCTTTAAGTCAAAACTACTTAAAAAAGGTATTGGTGCAGTATATACTAAACATTCTTACTATATTTACTATACTATATATACTATAATTCTTAGTAATATGACTTCCCATCTTCTACTCCCCCTCTTGTAACTCCTAATGCTGGAACTGAGCATGCTCGATTAAATTACCGGTCATAATCCTAGGTGACTTGCTATAAACATCTCATTTTTGGACAACAAGTGGCATATACTGAAGATTTTTACTGTATGCCAAATACTTTCAACAGGATTCAACTTTTGTGTACTGGAATATTCCTTTCAAGTATAAGGGCCACTTTCCCACAGTAGAATCAACACTCTTAATTTGCTTTAAAGGGGACGTGGGAAGCTTGGACATTAAATAATAAACATTTTCACCATCCATCATCATTATTAAAAATTCAGTACCATTATTGTATATAGCTCTTCTCTAGGGGATATGACCAGGAACGAGTGCTCCTCAGTCCTGGCAGCACATGCACAGACATCACCACTCCTCTCAAGCAGCTACTGTCAGTTTCTTCACTGCTTAGTAATCACACAAACTCACTGTTGAGTGTTCAATCCCAGGTGCTGTCATTCTAATCCTGTCCTCTGATCTCCTTAGTGATAAGTCAAACAGTGCAAATAAAAAGAAAAAAGAAACCTCAATCAGGTATGTGCATTAAGAAAAAAAACACGTTTGTTTCCTGCACTAATTTGAACCTAGGACCCCTATACTGAAAGGCAGAAGTGCTAACCACTCAGCTACATTGTGACTATTCACAGCTTTTGTGGTGTAACCCTTTTACAGAGATATCCCATCTCCCTACTTCTATTTTGGGATGGTGTCTGTACCAACTGCAGGGAACGGAGAGGTGGCTGTGCATGTGTGTCTCATTTTGTTTATATCTATGGGAGATCCTAATACAGCCAAGCACATCTCCCTATGGATGTATGGAAATGGGAATACCCTTTTAACACTTTAAGTAATGTATAGACATATAATTTATATATATATATATATATATATATAATATATATATATATAATACATATTATATATATATATATATATATATAATATATATATATATATATATATATATTATATATTATAATTACAATCAAATAAAACAGTATAGCACGTATTGAGGCATTATAATTAGTGACATGGTGTGTGGCAATAGGATGAGTTTGGGTTGGTATAGGAGGGGGGATGTGCTGCTCTAGTGAGGGTCCAAACACATCTAGATGGCAATCTCTGCAGAGAAAAATCATGTGCAGGTGATGCTGTCATGATAGAGAAGCAAAGGAAAGTGAACAGCTCCAGTAAGAGATGTTACCTGTGAGGCGCTGAATATACAGTCTGTCCCACTTACTTTTGAGCTCAGGTGTGACTGAAATCCCCACCCGTTATAGTCACAGTCATATCCTGCTTCTTCTTTCCGCAGATCAGTGAGTAATGTTTAGGAATCTGAGGCACACTAATAACAGAGCAACTTAAAGGGGACCTGTCACATAGGTTATGACCCCCTTGCTGAGGACAGCACAAGCTAGTGTCAGATCTGCTGTTTTCAGCGCTGTGTCCCTTATTCTGTAAGATACAGCAGTTTCAAGGCTTTTAATGATCAAGAGTTTTCAGCCTGTTCTGCCAGAGAAGAGTCCAGCTTATTCATAAGCAGACAAAAGTCACAGCTGATTAAACCTTTTACTTTGAACAGGTAGAAACCTATGTATAAACTGTGAGTGGGTGGGGCTAACACCTACTCATAAATAAGCTGGACTCATCTCTGGCAGAACAGGCTGCAAACCGCTAGATTTGAGCATATAGGGTGACATGTATGAATGGGACTGCACCATTTTTTGGCATGCTTTGAGCCAAACAAACTGACATAGCTCTGTTCCATAGATGTATGAATGCGCGAGACACAACACTTTTGAATGTGCCAAAGATGCGGGGGGTGTGGTGCCAAATTTGTACAATGTGGAAAAGATGTGCCAAAGTTTGATGCTAAATTGTCGTTCAAATCCATACCAGTTTGGTACCAGGGGCATTGCTGATAATACATTTAGCTTAAAAGAGGACACATTTAAAAAGTGCTGTTAGACTCTCTCTCCTCTCTCTCTCTCTCTCTCTCTTTCTCTCTCTCTCGCTCACTCTCTCTATCCCTCCCTCCTTCCATGCCACTTGTTGTTCAAAGGGTAAACTATATGTTTCAATTCTACACGTGTTTGGTCAAAGTAGATGATTGTGCTTAGTAAATTTATCATATATATTTGTCTCAGGGCAAACGTTTTTTTTGTCTTATGATCTTTAATTTAACTTAGCAAGGAAAAAAAACCATAGATATGCCATATGTCTGCAGTTAATCAAGTGGGGAGTGTTCATGTATTAGGGATGGGACCTTCAATTGAAGTTTATCCTAAATACATGAGGCAGAAACATAAAATTCCTAAACAATTTGGATAGCCTTCAATGCTCATTATATTTTCCTTACAGAATGCACTATGTATCAGCTTGATCTGTACATTGTGAATCATCTAATTAGCATGTCATTATGAACCCCTCTGTCATTTACTATAGATTATTATATAATTGCTAAGCTAATTAAATACTGACTGGGTTATATAGACGGCCATGGTGATTGTCTACATGTCAAAAGACCTAATTCACATAAGTGAAGTTAATCCTGGAGGTCTGTGTGCTAATAAAGCCAAATAATAATGAACGTTAGGGCTTTCACTATATTCCTGGGCAAATATTAACACCAGAAAGACACGATTATGCAACTAAATTATCAAAGTGACTGAAATGTACCATTACATATCTATAAATAATAAGAAGGTGATTGTGGTAGCAAATATAATTTATAGGTCAAAGCTGCCTCAAAAACTGTACATGTAAATGTGATGTTGATAAGGATTTGTTAATAAATAATGTATACATCTCATCTCTACTCTTCCTTCTCTTATCTTTCATCTCCTCCTTAGGAGGTAATAGACACTTGGAGCGACATGTATGAACGGGGTTGTGACAGTTTTCTGGTGTACTTTGAGCCAAAAAGAATGTATGAACAGGTGCACTCCAAACTTGGGCGCGATAAGTGCCTTTGTAATGCGCTAAAGATTTGGGGCATTCCAGGAGCATCGCACCACATTCATAGAAGTAGGCACATTTATGATTCTTTGACGCTAAATCTAGCCAGACCAGGTTGAAGTGGTCTGCTTGGGCCAGACTTGTCCTATTGGCACTAGACTGCGCCTGTATATATGACCTGCAGAAGAGCAGGTTCATACATTCTGGCACATTCTACACTGCCTTAAAGTTATTTAGAACTGGCCTGTCAGTGCCAGGATTCATTCATATTGCCCTTGGTCCTTCATCCTGATTAGTGTTTCACTGCAGATTTAGGTCATTGTCAAGTTCAACCCGAATCCAAGCAATTAGATCCAAGTCGGATTGAATTGAATTTTGATGCCGATTGCCAACGAATCGTTTCTGACCTTAACCCTGACTTGGGGTTAGAGATAGGTGGTTTTAGGGGTTTACTTACATTTCAGTGGTGCCTTAAGGGCATCCAACTTTGCATCAATACTGGTCCTACATTTTGTTCAGTTAACGTAACCAGAAGAGATCTCGGACTTAAACTGATGCTGCACCGGGAGCTCCGCTGGACCTGGAGCACTGTAGAAAAGAAAGTTAACTCTAAAAAATCCCAATAAAAACCCTAGCAAGAACTTAAGGATATGGTGTTAGGCTTAGAGCTAAAATAAATATGTGGGTTTGGGATATCCTAAACCAATTTTTTTTTCCACAAGTGTGTGTCAAACCAAGCAGGTACAGATGCGCTCAGCCCTGATTCTGATTCACCATAGAGGCGTGCGACCATCATTATTGAATAGAACTGTTATTTTTACCCTGTATGTTGTTCTGGGCTGTTTCTTGCAATAATGTAGAAATTTTAATTGAATGTATTGACCTATTATTCGGGTATAATACTGTTTGGCATCATACTGTTTGGCACTTACAATCAGGAACTTTACTGTATTGTTATTTGTTCATTGTATGACCGTGCACCATATACCTAGAAAGCTTGCAAAGCAGAGCATTATCCACAAGAAGGCTGATCCGAACACCAGTTATATGTTTAGAAGGTTAAAAGGTTATATTACCTATTGTTCTCTTACTGTACATTTTGAAAGACACTTATGATGACATTTGTTATTGATGATTCATCTTTCCTTTCAAATTAAAAGTAGAAAAAAAAACTATTTTCTCATGACTGAGGAATTCCATATTTTTTCCATGTCATTTAATCAATTAAATTATTGGATATGCTCTAAGACTAAGAATTTTTATTCCATATTTTTTGTAATACAAGATAACCAGAAATAAAATTCCTATAGCACTAAGCCTGTTGACTCCAGGGGCAGTCATTAACCCTGTGATGTCCTATGAGTCTTTCCGTGCCCTTCAACTGATGACATGTGCTGTAACCTATAGTCCTGCAATGACATATTGTTTTCGTTTTTTTTACTATAGCTTTTTAAAAAATAATTCTTTTACCAAACCCATTATCGGAGGTGGTGAACTCCGTTACACGCATGCCCATGTAAAACAAGTCTACTCAATTTCATTCTCTGAACTACTTAGGTGGGGTGGAATGGGTTGACAGCATAACTTAATAAAGTGCAGCACACTGAGAAAATGATAGCTATTCCCTGTTAATGTACCTGTCAATCAATGAGTAGAGTTTTTTTTGCATAATCATAAGTGTGTCATGGATATTGTACCATTTCTCATTAACCAGTAATTGATTCCCCCAGCCTCCTCAGTCAAGTTCTATCAGGACAGAAAAGAGGAGCAATGAGTAGATCTGACCTCTGGAGTTTTTCATGCCACAATCCTGCAGTCTCCCATCTTGACATTTAAAAAGAAACATAGACTGAAGGAGAAATCTGAATTCTAATTACTCCCACTTAGTGTGGTACGCTGGGGCCAGCTGATGGAAAAGTAAAATGTGCATGCAAAAATCCAAGCAGAGCTGCAGACAGAGAAAAACCTGAAATCACTAATTTGTGAGTGTGGAATACATTACTTTGTAATATCCAGGAGAATTACTTCATTAATCCTCCATACTTCACAAATTCAGACAAACGGGTCATTTTAAACCGTCATTATTTCTAGATATTTTAATCTGTGCAAATGGGACTGAGATGAAAGGTTTTTTTTCCATCACAATCTTGGTCAGGTATTAGCATGAAATTAATCTATTCTCAGTTTTGGACAAAGTTTGATTTCTTTATTAAAAATAGGTATCCTGAATTATATTATACAGTAAGGTATGAGCCGGATGTTTCTAAAAGGATTATGTACATTTTACATTCCTCGATTGTTAGTAGGGTCCACAAAAAAATTGTTGATAATAGGTTGTCCTGCTGCGACAGTGTTTAGCTATATTATTATTCCTGCAGCCCCACCACAGGGGAAATGAGGCAGTAAATGGTGCCTATTACAATTATTGGGTCGTTTATATAACACAGCAGTGTCAAGCCCATTTTCACCAAAGGCCACATCAGCATTATGGTTGCCATCACAGTACTAGTCATAACTGCGAGACTGTATAAATGTGATTACTCCTTAAAGGGGTTGCCTCGCAATACTATTTCACAGACCAAAAGCAGCTCTAGATTCTTGCATCCTGTCTCTTCCTGGTTAGGCTGTGGGTGGTTCTATAGCAGTGATTAGCAAATCAGCTCCTTATTCACAGCTCTTCTAATAGCACTGACATGAGAGCAGGAGATCTTATCTGTAGTGCAGAGAGCTTCAGCAGCAGATAAAATCTCTTCTCCCTCCCACCAGGGAAAAATCAAAAGAGACATGTATTTTGAAAAAGTCTTCAATTTCCTGTTCTTACATGTTGAAATCTAATTTTTGTAGTGTGACAACCCCTTTAATATATTAAATAACCTGAGACACCAGATGCACCAAATGGAAGGGTCCAGGTAGAATTTGTATTGTGTCTGTCCTTTTTTTCTTGCCGATGTAGTAGTTTAAATTGCTCCTCCACAGAAGTTATGGTGTGCAATGTGGCTTGTAAAAGGCCAAGATGGGTTTTACAGTTGAATAATAGCCAGTTTCTTCCACCTCTATAGCACTGAACTTCCTAATTTAAAGGGTGGCTAGGGTGCCAGGTTAGGGCTTTCAGACCGGTGCCACCATTTTTGAGTTGTTAAGCAGAGAGGTGTGGAGGTGTGAGCCAGAGCTCTGAAACCAGGATGGTGCCCGCTTCCTGTGCTGACACCACTGCCACTGTGAAGCGCTGGCTGAGTCCTTTGGGGAAAGTGGGTACCAGTCGTTCTGCAGCCAGACCTGTCTGGTCTGAGCTCTCATGAGCCACATTAAATGATGAGGTGGGCTGGATTTGGCCCATAGGTCTTGAGTTTGACACATCTGATGTAACATATAGACATGCTGGGTTCTGCAAAAGGAGAAATGCTCTTTCTAGCTCTTCACTGCACCCCTTAATTAATGGTGGTATAGATCAAGGAGCTCTTCTATGGAGTGCCCTATATAGTAATCTGAGAACAGGGTTTTTGAACCAAACAATCTCCACTATAAGCCGCACTATAATTTATTACACAACACATCTAAAACAAGTGTATACAAACCTACAATCTTATTACTCTCTCTATGAGAAACCAAATAATAGTCTTGCAGTTACTGTACAATATCTTTTAATGGCTAATTGAAATAAGAGAAATGATGTTAAAGCGCTTCGCTCGTCTTTAAAATCAGTAGGGTTGTATAATTTAAGAGAAAATAAACAAAGATTTGCATATTGTCATTACAATTTCCTAATTATTTTGGAAGCACAGTTAGTATTACTACCCCCCAACTCCTGAATTCTTTGTATCTGACCTGTTGATCCTTACTTATGGCTGTCGGGCTGAATGACTCATCACTTTGAAACAGGGGGAGCAGAGAGCCCCCCCCGCACAGAACTTCTGGAGGGGGGGGAGGACTCTGGCTTTCTGTGTCGTGCTCCCCTGGTTAACCCTGTGTGTGCCTGCTTCCTCCTGCCCTACCAAAATAGATTGACAGCAGTGACCCTGTCTGTTACTATAATCATAATGTCTTTGGAACTTGAAACTAAAAATTAACAACAGGCTTGTGATACTTTATGTCTCCATATTAGTGAGACATCCGAGTATAGTAACATTTCCCCTTGTTTTTGCTGAGTGGGGAGACTTGTAAGCTAAGCGGGGGGATATAGGAAACATGCACCCCCTCTGCTTATTAGACACAGCTTCATATTCCCTCTCTACACCCTAGATCACCCTCCCTGAAACAACCTACAGGCACACACGGGGTTTAAACTCTGAAGAAAAAACCCCCTCCCCCCCCCCCCCCTGTATAGAATTTACGTAGTCCCTGTGTGCTAAAGGGGGGGGGGAGAGGGAGGGAGAGGGAGCAGAAAGACAGAAAGTAGCCCCCCCCTCAGTTTCAACTTACCAGGGACACGACAGGTGAAAGCTCGTAATGAACAACCCTTTAAGGCAAGCTTTCAAGACTACTTAGGTCTTTTCATCAAGCAGGGTAGAATGTATAAGACAAGAGAAAAGTAGTGATACAAAGATCTTATTCGTCAAGTTGTAATTTGCCTAATTAATTTTATTGTGAAGAAAGTAAAGTTGATTAGCTCTCCCTCCCAACTCCTGAATTCTTTGTTTCTTCTGGTCCAGGTTGAGCAGATATCCAGCATTCTTCTTTAAGCTTTCCCTGCGGCATGACTACCAAACTCCACTAGTAAAAGAGTCCAGGCAACTGCATCTCCATAGCCGAATATCCCAACAACTCAGGGCATAAAGGCTTGTCGTTAGCTGAAACTTTGTACAATTCTTGTGTGGTACTAACTGTGAAGAATAACATACTCTGCTATGGAGATGCAGATGACCCGAACCCTTACTTTGGTAACTTTGAGGATGTGAATAGGCTGAGTCAACTTTGAAACTATTTGTTTCACAGCTTGGACGTTAGGTGCCATAGGTGCTATTTTTATTTCTTTTGTTACATAAAAAACTTTACTGTGAAAAAGAGACACGTGAGGCACCTGACCAAAGCAAATCATATACGTCCACCTATGGATGTCAAATTGCTGTTTTGTTCCTGCTTGGTCATTGAAGGTTGTCATGCCAAAAGTTAAAATAACTAGTCACCAGTCAATTTCTTGTTCTATTTGATGCTTGAAATGCAGATTTCATATTCAATTTGACCATCTTTTGAAATACAGCCCCCAACAGCAACCAAAGAGTCTAATGTTGGCAGATCAACTTTTTGACAGACATTTTCCCTCAGCCAGAATCTGTCATACTCAGTTGTGCAATAAAATGTTGCCAAGATTTGGCAGAAAAATGGTCTGAATCTACATTTGTAGCCACTCAAAATCTGTAGTGTATGGCTCACCTTACCTGTATTCCCAGGTCTCTCATGGAAATAGTGTTTAGTAATTGCACACAAGAGAAATCAGGGCAGGGGAGAGCGGGATATCATTACAACATGGAACTGTTAGGCTAAGTTCACACGATGTAGTGCGGCGCGTACAGTTCATGCCGCAGTACACCGTGGGGGTTTCGGGAGCCTTTGGCGCTGAATATGCGCACATCTCCCCGCGTCGCAACGGCGGGGCGCGGCCGCCCCGCCGGACCCCATTGACAATATTTAAACTCCATGAAAAAATGGTGGTTAAGGAAGAAAATGTACATGGGTTTCTCTTGACAGAAATTTAATTTTTTTAGTAACCTTTTAAGCTACCATGATACATAAGAAGTGCTGGTATGTAATCAATGTTGAAGACTTATAGAAAAGGAAACTCATGAAAAAATTTTTAACAGCCCCACATTGTCTATGTATATAGGTGGTATTACAGCATTGGATCAGTCAGGGACGACGGGTTGGTGAAGGTAGGTGACTGCCTAGCACGCAACTTCATCCTAGGCAGGAAGGAGGCACAAGGAGGCATGAAGTGGGCTGAATTTTCCATTGGGGGCGCTAAGTGTTTTATTTGCCTAAGGCACCAGAATACGTTGTCCCAGTCCTGAGATCAGTGCACAGTTATATACTAGATATATCACCTCTGTGACAGAGCTTAGCCAATGGCAATGATAAAAATAAGTTACTTAATTATTTAAGACCAAAATGATATGTTTTGCAGTAATGTGACAGTAGTAGTAGTAGTAGTAGTAGTAGCAGCAGTAGTAGCAGTAGTAGCAGTAGCAGTAGTAGTGATAGTAGTAGTAGTAGTAGTAGTAGTAGTAGGTAGTAGCAGTAGTAGCAGTAGTAGTGATAGTAGTAGTAGTTGTAGCAGTAGTAGTGATAGTAGTAGTGATAGTAGTAGTAGTAGAACTGCTTTTTAATAAACTAATATTTCTAACATCTATGCAACAAATCAGTGAAAAGTTTAGGCACTGTATTTCAATAAAAAAAATATGAGAATAATACTGACGTAATACATAATCCCCAATATGCTCAAGGTTCTCCCCATTCATTGAGCGCTATCTAGGTTGGTGACATTGCATTCCATCAATAGTCAAGCCAATGCCACTACAACCATATTACAACCTGCCTATTACTACAGGTTTGCATACATAGATTGAGTAGCAGGGAGCTGCCTGTTGGGCCATTGCTTAGCTGCCACATTGCTTCGACTATGGACCTTGGCAGTAATACAATGATGTCTTGTCTCTGTCACAGGAGATTTGATCTCGCCTTAGTTTCTTATATGATCATTACACAATCATCTGCTTTTTATGCATGTTATGTATCACAATCTTTGTATAAGGTCAGGGAGCTGGAAATAAGGAGATCTGGACATTATACTGAGCGTCTGGACCATACGGGCGACATTTTTATGTTTTACTGAAAGTCATTAGCAGACACCATTATCTCACAATCTGTTTCATTTTCTTGCTGTGTTCACTATTACTTGCAGAAGATTTTTTAGCCAATGATTCAAGAGGGAAGGAAAATATAATAAAGAGACAATATTCATTTAGCTATAATATAATTAGAGAGCAAAAATAAATTAAAGACATGGCACAAGCAAAATGGGCAAGCTGTTACTCACTGTTACCTCTCGCTGACCCGGTATTCTATTTTGGTTCCTTTATAAATTGCTTAGTTACCATATTAGAGCCATGTCTGCAAAGGTCCTTTCATTTCCCTTAAGACTTTGCAGAGATAAGACTTTTAACCTGGATATTTACTGAGGCTTACATATTTGGGTAAGGAAGACAGAAAAATGACGCTTTAAACATGCAGTATATGTATCAGCATTGTTCCAATTTCCTCACAAATGTCAATTACTCTCACAGTTAAGGCTATAGACACCTTTGCCATGGAAACAATGATTTTACATATGTCAGTGGTTGCTTGTAGTTGCATTAAGTTTTAGGCTGCAATTATCCTTCCTTCATATTCAAAACCCTTGATGTACTGACATCCCAGTTATACATGCTGGATGTGAGCTCAGCTGACCCAGGATGATACTGCCTACACTAGTCCTCATATACCAGCATAGCTTTATTTCTTGACTTTCCCTTTTACAGCCCAAGAGGGACCTCTTTTCCTTTGTGCTGGCAGACACTGATGCTGAGTATATGATTCCCCCTTTGTCACCTGCAGTTTCATTTATCTTATTTATTTCTATAGCACTGTCATATTCCACAGCGCTTTACATAGATTGCTATCATGAACAATGCTCCTTGTACCATGGGGCTCACATCTAAATTCCCCATTAACATTAATACCTTAAAGAAACACATGCAAACATGGAGAAAGCTAAGTTAAACTTTGCATTATCTGTAGAAACTCTATACAGATTTGATCTCGGGAACCAAGCATTGGCAGGAAACAGTATAAACCATTAAAGGGGTTTTGCCACGATGTAATGTTGACGTGGGATCCTCCAAAATGGGTATTTAATCACTTTTCTAAATATATGTGATTACAAAAATTGCAGTCTGAGAGAGCTACAGGCTGCATTACCTGCCCTTAGTTACTTAAAAGCTTCTATTAGAAACGACCTGACAAGAGCTGCTGGCCGGGCTTGCGCAGAGAAAGCTTCTTATCTGATGAGACTGAGCTGCAGAAGCTTTCAAGGGACTGGGATAAAATATGTTGTCTTTTGTATACAGAATCCACAAGTTGTAGTTTGATTATTTGAGTGAACATTGCACACGATCTCTTATGCAGGCTCTGTGCTCTGGCTGTCTCTCTCTCTCTCTCTTAGCTCCGCGTGGCTTGTTTACATTTGCTTCTTAGCAGATAAGTCACGTCCTGGCAAAACCCCTTTAAGCCACATTGCAAAGTTTGTTGTATATCGGTTTCCTTCCTATCAATGCTCTGATTCGGTTCAGCTCATATAATTTATCCGACGATTTGGATGCTTTCTCCCCTCCACAAACAGAACTGCCATGTGCATCCTCCTCCCTTCCCCTGCTGCTATCTCCAGGGGACTGTTCACATTACATTTTTCATCTATATTTGCCATACAGTATATGCCTGTAAGGGAATGACACTGCCCTGCACTGTAAACTGACACAGCTTTTTTAGATTGTAATTTTCTACTCCAGTGTTTTGTTCAGTGTTTCTCACCTTATTTTCAAATCAACAAGAAGCTTGACTATAAGGACATTGAAGCCATAGCAGCATAGCCCTTGCCAGAGTAAGCACTAGGCACCAGTAAAGGAAGTATCACTAACGGAGATAGACTGAGAGCAGTGGGTAGCCATTGCTGATGCACGGGTCTTGTATTAGACAGTAAGGCCATGTTCACACGGCTTATTTTGGGACGGATTTGGTCCCGTATTCCGCGTCGTACTGCGCGAAATACGGCGCAAATCCGTCCCAGTCATTACGGTAATCCACAGTTCTCATAGAGAACTATAGATTCCGTCTCTTCTTCCGCCGTGGATAAGCCATGTGAACATAGCCTAATAGTGAGAGACTAACTGCCCTAAGGTCATATTAAGCAGAGAAGATTCATTCATAGATTATCTTCTCCTGCAACTAATAGTGTGGAAGCGAAGTTCTGAATTTATTCTGTAACCAAAAAGCTTTGTGTATTGTAACCATCAATCATTGGGTGCTGCAATCATTAAAGAGTTGTTCTCACCATGATGTTTCACAGAGCCTGCTGTTCACAGCTACTTTCAGGTTCCCACTTCCTGTTCAGGCTGTGGGAGGTCCTATAGCAATAACTGACATTTTAGCTCTACTATTCCCAGTTGAGCCTGTTAAAGGGACATTGATGAAGTAGGGGTTTTAACAGTAGAACAGAAGGCTACAGAGCTTTAAAGGGTTAAATTTTGTGAGTTAGAAAGATAAACAAGCTCCTTTGCTGCTGATAAGAAACAACAGGGAGTGATGTCACCATGGCCATGGTCAGTAACCTAGAGAAACTGGTGTACATAAGCAGGAGATAAGAACTGTTCTGGCTCTGAAATGAAACAAAATCAAAACAGTAATGTATTTGGTAACAGTCTTTATTTACCTCTCTCTACATGTTTAAAGGTGATCAATCCCTTTAAGCTTTGACTATTACACAAGAGAGTTTACCTGTGTTCTGAAAACTGTTTTGTACAACAGACAGTGAATTGTACACACTTGCAAGACAAAAAATGTGTGGTTTATATAAATGATGACACAAAAAAATTCCACAAAATAAAAACCGTAAACAAAAATACCTAAGGCCGTGTTCACACGGCTTATTCCCGACGGATTTGTGCGCCGTATTGAGCGCACAAATCCGCCGTGAATACGGGGCGGGACGGGGCGGGGCCGGAGCGCGGCGGGGACGCCGCTCCCGGCCCCATAGACAATGCATTGTTTACGGCGCGTCCGCGCCGTAAATAATGTGCATGTCACTTTCTCCCCCCGCGGCGGATTTGCCGAGCGGGGGGAGCGACGGATTCCACTGTTCTCAATGAGAGAGTGGATTACCGTAATGACTCCGACGGATTGGCGCCGTATTGAAGCGCAAATCCGGCGCGGACTACGGCGCCAATCCGTCGGCAAATAAGCCGTGTGAACGGGGCCTAACAATGAATATCACAAATAACTTTAAAACATCAAAAAACATTAAAATAATACAAAAACAAGATGGCATATCATCCACATCTTAAAGGGAAAAGTAAATTAATCAATTAATAAAGATTGAAATAAAGTGTGTCAATAGATATACGATAAATAATTACCGTATATACTTGAGTATAAGATGACCTGAATATAAGCAAAGGCACCTACTTTTGCCACAAAAAAATGGGAAAACTTATTGACTCGAGTATAACCCTAGGGTGGGAAATGGAGCAGCTACTGGTAAATTTCAAAAATAAAAATGGTTACCAATAAAATTACATAGGCAGGTATAGGCAGTTTAATGTCCCTCAATATGCAGGTATAGGTAGTAATAGGCAGGTTACTGTCCCCCAATATGCAGGTATAGGCAGTTATAGGCAGGTAATTGCCCCCAATATACAGGCATAGGTAGTTAAAGGCAGATAATTGTCCCCTAATATGCAAGTATAGGTAGTTATAGGCAGGTAATTGTCCCCCATAAGCTGGTATAGGCAAAAAAAAAATACAAGTACTTACCTCACTCCCCTGCTGCTCCAAATCCCAGTCGCTCTGTCTTCCTGCTGGCACAGAGCGCATGATGTTATCAGGCCGCGCAGGCAGCGTGATGACATAGCACGCCGTATGTGCAGGAAACTCCAGACAACCGCACGTTTTTGGCTGTCCGGAGTCAACTGCAGAGCAGGAAGCGCTCGCTCTCTGCTCCGCAGTGGTATCTTCACCTGTATGCGCTCCCAGAGGAGTTGCATACAGGTGAAGAGATTGCCGACAGCACCCCGGCCACGGCAGTGCCTGCACGCTGTCGGCTGACTCGACATTCAACTATATGTACTCCCTGAGTAGTCGCTTATAGCTGAAGTGTCCCTACTGGCGCCTGGGCCATGGCAGCGCCTGAGCACTGATAGTGACTCGAGTATAAGCCGAGGTCGGATTTTTCAGCACATTTTTATTATACACGAGTATATAAGGTATTATGCATAAAGTGATATTCTAGAATTATGTATACCAAAAGAGAGACCAAAATATATATGTGGAAAAAAACTACTACAAACACGTTCACAAACTTATCACCACAGAGTAGAAGACATGCCACCTGACAGGAATGGCCCGACGTGCATTTCACCATCCAGCTTTTCCAAGAGGCCTTTTGTAATTAAATTATTATTTTGTTTTAGACATAGTTTTATGATGGTCGATGGTTAATTGGTTATTGACTATTCTCTGAATTGGTAAAAAATGTGTGGTTGTCTGTCCTTGTTGCCCTTAATGTTTCCTAGGAAAACTCTTTACATACACAGTAAACTTGTCCATATCCTTCAATTTCCAGAGACCAAGAGAGTATCCTTTTGGCCTCTGTCTGGTCAGTATATGCCAGCACTATTGATAAATATGCCAAATGTGTTGTGTGGTTTTACGTAGGACTGGAGCAAAACCTAAATTATGTGATTATGAGGTATGAAGGAAAACCAGTTTAACTAAAAAATCATTTTATTTGTCATTTTCTATTGAGTTCACTGGTTTCTCCAATGGCGCAGGTTATTTTTGTGTCTCTCTGAGCAGCACTGACACATCCTTTACCCCATGTACTTGTTTCTGCCCATGGAGCAATGCAGCTAAATTCAGCGCTTTATCTTGATTGTAGCTCTATCCTTTTTGACAAAAAGTAGGAGTCAACGGATTTTCACTTGTAATTGGAGAGCGCCTTTTTTATTTTATTTTTTTTGCTATCATTTTCCTTCCTTTGTTTGTGCTTCATTATTAACCACACGTCTAAGCTGGCTTACACCTACGTAAACATGAATCTCGAAGCCTAGCAATCAAATAGTATGCTAGATGAATAAGAAGCTTACATCAAAAACATGTAACTCAATAATATAATAGGTAGCTTACAATTTATGTGCTGGCTGGCAGCCAGATAGGCAAGATAACCTTAGTGATTCTGATACAGGAATTGATTTTTTATTTTTCATTTTATTATTAGAGGAAGAGATGTATGTTCATGTATGTATATTTATTTCTGTAACAATGTATAGTGCATATGGAAGCGCTGACTTATAATAAGAGGATAATACAGATCTATAGTTATGGGAAAATAGCTATAGATTGGTAACAATGTATCTCTGCCTCTCATATATTCAAACAATCTATAATCAAACCAATTTAATTTACTTTAATTTACTGTCAAAATTACAGCACATTGTTGTTTGACAACGCTATTGACAACAGTCAAATGACATTCAGCATCTGAGGTCTCAATGACTGAGCCTCTAAACCTGGGGGTCCATGGGTTTACCTGCAGGAGAAAACCGTGTAGTATTGGTTACAGTTAGGGCTTGTTCACACAGAGTTTTCACTCAGTGTTAACTACGCTTTTTAGATCCATCTCTGGGACCGACAGGACGGACTCAGAGATGGATCTAAACAATTAGCAGTGAGTTTATCACTGCGGCCTATGAGGAACATGCAGCAGCGTTCACATGAGGGATCACCGCTGTGTGTTTCCCTCCTGCCTGTCGGTTCTGTCTTTGAAAGAATGGACATGCAATTCTTTCAAAGACCCTTAGGCCGTGTTCACACGGCTTATTTCCGACGGATTTGTGAGCCGGATTGCGCTCACAAATCCGCCGTGAATAAGGGGCGGGACGGGGGCGGGGCCGGAGCGCGGCGGGGGCGCCGCTCCCCGGCCCATAGACAATGCATTGTTTACGGCGCGTCCGCACCGTAAATAATGTGCATGTCACTTTCTCCCCCCCGCATTGGATTCGCCGAGCGGGGAGGAGCGACGGAATCCACTGTTCTCTATGAGAGCAGTGGATTACCGTAATTACTCCGACGGATTGGGCGCTGTACTGCAGCGCAAATCCGGCGCGGAGTACGGCGCCAATCCGCGGCAAAATAAGCCGTGTGAACGAGGCCTTAGGCCCCGTTCACACGGCTTTCTGCCGCGTACTTTGGCGCCGTACGCGCGACCGAAATTTGCCTTCATTTACGGCGCCAATCCGCGCAGCAATTACGGTAATCCACTTCTATCATTTGAAACAGTGGAATCCTCGCTCCTCCCCCGCTCGGCCAAATCCCAGCGGGGGAAAAAAGTGACATAGCACATTATTTACGCGCGACGCGCCGTAAACAATGCATTGTCTATGGGGCCGGGAGCGGCGCCCCGCCGCGCTCCGGCCCCGCCCCCGTCCCGCCCCGCATTCCCGGCGGATTTGTGCGCTCAATACGGCGCACAAATCCGCCGTGAATAAGCCGTGTGAACGGGGCATAAGAGTTGATTGAACTGTTCTAGAAAAGTTACCTTCTAGTAGAACTTCTCAAATTAATAGAGCTCGAACCCAACTGAACATTTTACTGTAAAGTTCTAGTTCTAGTTCGACATGCCATATTAAATTTCGTTTTCAGTGGTTTCTGCACATTTGGCTGCCATCCAATCAGTGCAGAGCACAGAGAAGTGTCAAAAATGTCATTGCTGAGGTGTAGGGCTCAGTGTATTGGCCGCTAAAATCACATGACCATGTTGTATATATTTCACTGTATTGCCTTGTGAACGCCATTTTCAGCTCACTCTCTGTACTGTACAGACTGCTCTTAGTTAGATAGCATTTTACTCTCCATAGACAGCAATAGTTAACCCCTTAAAGGGGTTGTCTCGCTACAATGATTGGGTTTTAATTAAAAGATCTTTAAAAAACAAGCAGCTTTGCAATATATGTTCATACTGATTTTGAGTTATTCCTGTTAGTAGGAGTGCATCAGCTCCTCAAATCACTATAGTAGCTGACCTGTTGATTTTTCTCTCACTGGCTGCCAGTGCTGGTGACTCATCAGTTTCTCAATACAGGTCTGAGCACAGAGCCCCTCCCACACAGTATGAGGGCACTTGTGATGCTTCTGTAGGGGAGGGGGATGGAGGGCTCTACTCCCAACATCTGTATCTGTATAGCTGTGCTGCCTGGATTAACCCTGTGTGTGCCTGCTCCTGCCTGCTCTCTACAAAGATTGAGGAGACCAGAGATGAGGCTGATCTGTGGTCAGTAGGATGTGACAGCAGTGAAGTGTGTTACTATAATCATGATGTGTCTGTGGAGCTTTGACTATACTAATAGAACAGATCAGGGGGGGGGGGGCATGTGAACGCTTCATATCCCTCCCTGCTCTGCTTTATTAGTGACACATGGTGATTATAGTAACACACTTCATAGCTGCCCTGTGTCTGTTCCGATGGGAGGACAGTGTTTGTGTTTGTTGTTGCTTGAGATGTCCATGGAGATTTGTATGCTAAGCAAGGGGTATAGGAACACTTACAGTCCCCCTGCTCTGCTATTAGCATACACAGCTTCACAGACCTCTGGCTCCATAGCCACTCATAGATCAGCCCTCTCCTGTCTCCTGACTCTGTGGAGAGGAGCAGCAAGAGCTCGGCCACAGCAGCGGCACAATGCAGCTGATCCAACAGTGAGCAGCAGATCTAGGCAGGCACACACAGGGTTAACTCTGGCAGCAAACCCCCTCGCCTTCCCCTTGCTGTATAGAAGTTACTACAGTCAGAGGAGGAGAGCTGTCTGTGTGCTGAGGGAAAGAGGGAAAGGGGAGGAGAAGAGGCAGACAAGAAGCACGCCCATGAATTCAAAAATCCTATGCTGCCAGACACACTGAGGTAGGCTGAAAGCCTGTAGTGAGACAACTCCTTTAAGCCGAATGCCTGAAAAGTAGTTAAAGGGGATGTATCGCTTCTTTAGTTCAGCTGATTCATACTGCTCTCAGCTTCTCAACTCTAGAAATGCAGGGGAGTTTCTTCCCCTCCCAGCTGGGTGACATCATCCCCCCTTCACTGTTCATGCTGGCTCCTGAGACTCCCCCCCCTCTCTGAGTCCACATGTCACTGTGTCTCTCCCTATTCAGTCTTATTTATAAGAGCTGTATACATACCACAGGCTGCATTCAATCTAGACTGAGCACTGATCTCGTCTGCTCTCACAGCTGGAGATTTGTTACAGTTGAATCCAGCTTTCTATGAACGGCACAGATCTCCCTTCTATGCAGGAGAGTTAGGCACCGAGACACAACTGTTATGTTTTCTGATTGTAGAATCTGCTGCAGTGTGTTTCTGCTGGGTGTGCAGAGAGAAATTGCTACAGCCCCTTAATCTGAGTCAGGCAGGGATCGACACACAATTTTGCTGTTTCCTGATTGTAGAAGCCCTGCGGTGTTATTCTGTTTCTTCTGGCTGTGCAGAGTGAAAATGTGCTGGTCCCTTACTCTGAGAGAAAGAGAGACAGGAATGTTCACTCCTGTGAATACGACCGGGGGGCCGAACAGAATGTAAATGAGCTCTCAGCTAGTGAAATGCAAGGAGGAGGGATCCGACCAGCACTGGGTATCAGTGTAAACAGAAACAGAAGATAATGAAATGATACAACCCCTTTATGACCAACATTTTTTTAGTTTTTGCCTCCTTGCATTTCAACAGTTGTAAGTTCACTTATAAATAATTGCAGATTTTTTTTGTTTTTACATTTTTTTTGTTTTTTTTAATTTTTTTTACACCATTCACATTTCACACTTTATAACCAGTTAGATTAATTCTACAGGTTATTACGGTTGTGTAGATACCTAATATGTGTAGGCTTTTTTTTTTATGTGTGTAATATATGCACAATTATTTTTTATTAAATATTTATTTTTATTTTATTATTTATTTTTTTCTTCATTTTGTAACACGTTTTTTTTTACTTTTTTTTTTAAATCCTCTGTAGGGAGAACTGTTTGAGGTTTTTTTTTTTATACTTATTAATGTATTAGCATATTCGTGTATGCTAATAACTTATAATCTGTGTCAGTCTGACACAGACAGTGATCAGGACAGCACACAGTGTGTCCTGGTCACTGGCTTATTACACAGACAGCTCTTGGGCTACTCTAGGTCCCCAGGGCTGACTGTGCAGCTGTTCCCCGGGCTCTGTCGGGTCACCGGGCGATCACCCGACAGAGCAGGGAAACCCTTTGATTGAGCTGCGGTGACGATCCGCTGCAATCAAAGGGTTAAAGCATCGGCGAGCGGAGGTTTCCCCGCTCTCTGATGCTCGCAGGAGATGCTCTGGGATTAGGGCTGTGTAGTACAGCCCCGATCTCAGCACAGCTGCAGCGCCCAGGCGCCGCAAACTCCGATGTCTGCAGTGACGTCTTAAGACGTCGCTGCAGACGAACGACCTGCACCAGCCGATGTCTAAAGTCGGCGGGCGGTCGTAAAGGAGTGTGGTATTGATGGCTGCATCTTTCCCACACCCAGAAGCTGTTATTTGGTGACATTTGCAGGCTCACATAACGTTTAACTCTCATATACATGGATATACTGTATATTATACAGAGTGCTTGGATTTGCTAAATCATACTCAGTGCCCAAAAGTTCAGTTTTTGCAGTTTTGGAGGCTCAGTAATTGTATAACATACTGTCTCCAAATCTCCTATGTGTCAAAGAGGCTTTTGGGCCCCCACAGAATGCAGGGCCCTGTAGCAGCTGTTACCGCTGCACCTCCTATAGTTTCGCCCCTGCTTGCAAGCTGTCCTCATCTTCCCAGTTAGGCATTGAAAGGAATGAAGAATGTTAGCCTCTCAATTTTTTTCTTTCTTTTAGAGCCAAATTTTCTTCACTATGGTGTTCCACGTATCCAGTTTACTGTTATGAATGCTAATTCCAGCTTCTCCTCACCTGTATAGGTATAAAAATTAATCAGAACATCTTCTCCCATAGAGTTTAATGTGGTTCGTAGTTCGAGTTCGAATAGAACTTCGAACCGAACTCACAAGAGTTTGAGGTTCTAATCGAACTAGAACTTTTTACTGTTCGCTCAACACTAGTTACAGTTATTTACAAGAAAATGACCCCCTCGGATTACTAGTATAATATGTAGAATAAGTGCTATAGAAATGAATAGAGAGAACTGCACAAGCACAGCCATATCCCCATTATTTAAAGCCAGCTTGTAGCAAGCTAAGAACTGGTCTCAAACGCGGAAGTTATAATATGGGAAAATTGAGGTGATGGCCGAGCTTGCACAGTTCTTCCCATTTATTTCTATGGGAATTCTGAATAAACCCAAGCACACTCATTTTACTACAGTTGAAACTAGAAGTTTCCATACACTATATAATTAGACACATATGCACGTTTTTCTCACTGTCTGACATGAAATCAGAATATACTTTACCAATTTTAGGTCACTAAGGATTACCAAAATTATTTATATTTGTCAAATGCCAGAATAATGAGAGAGAGATAATTTTTTAAGACATTTTTATTACTTTCTGCAAAGTCAAAAGCTTACATACACTAGGAATACTATGCCTTTAAACAATTTAGAACAGCCCTTATGATATTTTATCTTTGAAAGCTTCAGATAGCTTTATTGGCTACATCTGAGTTAGAGACACACTTGTGTATGTATTTTATCGCACACCAGAAACACACTGCTTCTGTGTGTAACATCATGGGAAAGTCTAAAGAAATTAGTCAAGATATCAGGAAGATAATTGTGGACTTGCACAAGTCAGGAACATCCTTGGATGCAATTTCCAGATACCTGAAGGTGCCTCGTTCATAAATCCATAGCTTGCTGGTGGGATCTCTAGGCTATCACTGCCCTATTCTATTTTTGGATAATCCAGATAATTCTATCATTTAATGTGTCATGGAATTATATGGTATTCTAACAGTTTAAAAAAAATAAGATTGTTATCATGCAGAAGAAGAAATATAGTCACTGTATTACAATGTAGTCATTTTTTCTGATATATACACTTCAGCAAGAAGCTTGAAAAAATCTTGATACATAAGATGTAATACAGCGAGCTTGTTTTCCTTACAGCCTTTTAAGAAATATATGCAAAATATGCAATATCTAAAATTCATTTATAATGTGCTCACATGGTGCTACCAGATACAGTAATTACCGTCAGGTGAAGGACCTTTTATGTATTGCTACCAGAATACATAGGATTCATGCATAATATGTGATGTGTAATTTCAGTGCCCTTCACAAACTGTTGAACACACCAGTCAAATAAGTGCAGGCTACATTGATGCTGAAATGTATCATTTGGGGACAATATTGCTACTACTCTGACTGACTAGTACATTACAGCTTGCCGTACGTCTGAAGGACACATTCTGTCAACAAACGATAGAAGACGTGACTGCAAAGTTCTTCATGAAATTGCATTATTATGTATTGTATCCAACAATCGGCATACATTTAGAGTATGATTATTGTACTATTTTGTAGTTACCTATAGAATAAATAGATCCAACAATGGCAACTTCTTGGTATGCTAAACCTATATTTGTTACAATATAGCCAGTATAGAAAAATGCATTGAAACAACTTGAGAAATTGTTTTAAATAAATCTTATTCTTAATAACATTGTCTATTTAGATAACATGGGTGACTTGGCACTGACATGCCAGTTCTAAATCAATATAGAGGAGCGTAGAATGTGACAGTATGTATGAACCTGTCGTATGTGAGTTCATAAATCTGGTGTGTGCTTTGCCTTGCATGGCATAGCATAGCATATTTGGTGCATATCTGTGGCACATTTAAAAGTGCAATGCATTGCACAAGTTTTGGCATTCAACTGATATAGAACAGGGCTTTGACAGTTTTCTTGCGCAAGATACAACAAAAAAATGGTGCAGTCCTGTCCAAACATTTTGGCCTTACTTAGGTGAAGAGACTACATATTTCATTTGGTTTTTGCATTATAAGATACTGTCTTGTTATCTGAGAGACTGCAGAACTATTCATTAATTATTGTTGTTGACTATATTATGTATTGCAGATATGATATAGATATATTATTCAGTAAAGTTGTATCCTGTGATAACTGTACATCTTTAGAGCCTGGTTGCTTTCTGCAAAAACATCAACCTGGGAGGGATTAATGTGTAGCATGCACCGTGAGGCTGACTGTTCTGAGGTTTCTGGTGTGGTCTGGTTGATTCAGTCTTGAGGTGTGCTGGAATGAATTATAAATGTACGGTTAGGTGTGGAAGTGACCTGAGATAAAGTCAGAGCAGCAGTTACCCTCCTCCTGTGTGCACACAGTAGGTACCCTACTCCTGTAACCCCTAAAACCGCATGCCCATTCCCCACACTCCCACCATTCACATCCCTCTGACTGGTACTTTCTGGAATGCACATTATGTGTGCAACAACCTTCCCTTCATCCAAGACCTTTTCATCTCATGGAAGCTATCCTTCCTTGGTCTAATAGAAATCTGATGACTCTCTTATGGTGGGCTTCAATTTAACCAAACCACCCACCCTGACACCAAGCATGATTGAGGTGTTGGCCTTCTTCTGTCAGATACCTGTTCCTTCCTTCCCATTCTTTCACACTCCTCTCCTTTGAGGTGCACTCTGTCTGCATCTACTCCCATTCCAACCTTTAAGTGGCCGTCGTCTACAGAACGACCGGCCCTGCCACCACCTTCCTTGATCACTATGCATCCTGGCTTCTCCACTTTCTTTCCACTGACATCCCCACTGTGAATATGGGCAGCTTCAACATCCCCATCGACACATCCCACTCCGCTGCCAGCAAACTCCTTTCACTCTCCTCTTCCTTCGGTGTCTCACAGTGAACCTCTGAAGCTACTCACAAAGATAGACACACATTGGAGCTCGTCTTCACCTGCCTTTGTCCATTATCTAACATCTCAAACTCTCCTCTCCCTATATCTGACCACAGTCTGTGCCCCTTCTTCACTCCATCTGTCCCTCCTGTCTCAAATCTAGTGGACCCCTGCAGGAACCTACAAAACCTTAATCGTTGCACCCTCTCTGACTCCCTTGCACCTCTTTCTAGCATATCATCCTTTGATGATCCAGATTCAGCCACCAGCCACCACTTTCTACAACAACACAATCACCTCCACTTTTGAGTCAGTTGTCCCCTCACACACAACAGAACCCGCAAAATCAACCTCCGATGACCTCACCTCGTACAAACAATCACTCTTCACATTTAAGTCTGCACTCACCTCTGCTAAACAGGATTACTTTAGCACTGTCATATCCTCTTTGTCTCACAACCATAGAGAACTATTCAACAACTTCAACTCTCTCCTCCATCTTCTATAACCCCCTTCCACATCTCTCCTATCAGCAGATGATTTCACCACTCACTGCTTAATCAAAATAAACCTTATCAGAGAAAACTTCACTCCACAGTCCCCACCGCCCACCTAAACACCTATACAATACTCTTCCCCCTAAACCTGCTTCTCCACTGTTTTTCATGACTTGCTTTCCTATCTACTGTTCAAATTCAACCTAACTACCAGTAATCTTGACCCACTGCCACCCCACCTCATCCCAGACCTTAGTGCTATCATTATCCCAGCCTTCTTCCATATTTTCAACCTATAGTTAACCTCTGGCATCTTGCCTTCCTTCTTTAAACACGCTACCATCACACCCATTCTTAAGAAACCATCTCATGACCACTCTTCTCTGTCCAACTATCATCCCATCTAACCGATTCCATTCTCTTCTAAACTTCTTGAACAGTACGTCTGTCTTCAACTGTCCTCTTATCTCTCATCGAACTCTATTCTTGACCTACTGAAATCTGGTCTCTGATCCCACCACTGTAGCAAAACCTTTACTGGATCTCCTCATACCACACTGATCGGACATTTAGAGTCTCTCACTATTTCACCACTTCTTCCTCTTACCCTCTCTTGGTGTCCTCCAGAGGTCAGTTCTGGTTCCATTATTCTTCTCTGTCTACACTCTTGGCCTGGGTCAGCTCATACCATCACATGACTTTCAATAACACCTGTATGCTGACCACACCAAATTCTACATCTCTAGCCCAGATGTTATCTCTCTGCTCTCCTGGATCCTAGACTGTCTATTGTCCATATCCTTCTTCTTTCCCTCCCATTTCCTAAAACTAAATTTGGAGAAAAATATATGATATTTCCACCATCCCCCCCACCTAATCTCTCTGTCAAAGTCAATGTGTCTACACTCTCACCAGTCCCACAAGTCCACTGCCTTGGGATAACCAATGACTCCTCTATGTCTTTCAAACCACACATCTAAGTCCTTACATCTGCCTGCCACCTCCACTTGAAAAATATGTCTTGAATCCACTCATTCCTTATCTTTGATACTACAAAAGTGCTAGTCCATGCCCTTGTCATGTCCCGTCTATATTGCTACAACATCCTCTATTGAATCCCGTATAGCACTCTTGCACCCCTCCAAACCATGCTCAACTCTGCTGCCCATCTTATCCACCTCTCTTCTTGTTACTCCTCTGCCTCTCCCCTTTGCCAATCCCTACACTGGCTACTCATTGCCCAGTGAATTCAGTTCATGTTACTAACCATGACCTACAACGCTCTCCATAACCTCTCCCCTCTATACATCGCTGTCTTAATCTCTAGATACCTCTGCTCACATAATCTCATCTCCTCACTGGACCTTCTCTGTTCTCCCCATGTCAGCTCCTCACACAACCTTCTCCAAAACTTCTCCCGTGCTTCCTCCATGCTCTGGAACTCATTGCCTCAACACTCCAGAAACACCTCATCTTTCACAAGCCTCAAAAGCAACATGAAAACCCACCTTTTCAGGATTGCATTTAACCTACAATAACTCTGCTGCCACAACACCCCCCAAAAACATGTCTGCCCCTCACCTTCTGTTTCTTTCTTCTTGTACTTGTTTGACCTATGTATGTAATCCCCATTGAATGTATAGCACCCTGGAATCAATGGTGCTCTAAAATAAATAATAATTGAGTTAAACTGGAGTTATTGGTTGAGACGAATTTTGAAAGCAGTGTGAATTCATCACTGTTCGTAACTTTGCATGAGATCAGCTTGAGGCTCTTGGGAAGTCAAAAGAGCCAGATGTGAGAGGTTTATAGCGGCTGTATTCTACACACTGTTCAAGTTGTATACTGAGAGGCCACTTAGAATGTACTGCAAATGTTAAGCTCATGTGCACACTATGCGATGTGTAACCAATAAGAATGTTGTGCCACTTTTGCTTGTAAAACAAAAACAAAAAAAAAAGTGCCTTTGTTTAAACCAACAACAATCAAGCACCATGTTACACTTAAGAAATACTTTTGGATACCAGTAGACCAAAAAGATCTGTTAAAGGGGTTTTGTCACAATGTAATGTTGACGTGAGATCCTCCAAAATGGGTATTTAATCACTTTTCTAAATATATGTGATTACAAAAAGTGAAGTCTGTGAGAGCTACAGCATTGTTCAGTCCCCCTTAGTTACCTGAAAGTTTACATAAGACACGACCAGAGAAGCTGACAGGAGCTGATCTGGCCGCGCTTGCGTGTTTGCACTTCTTTTCTGATGACAGGGAACATGAATGAGCTTTCAAGGGGCTAGGGAGAAATGTGCAGTGCATGAGCCTGTGTCTTGCTGTATAGAGAATCCACTGTTTTAATGTTATTATTTGAGTGAACTTTTGAGACGCTCCCTTCTTCCTCACTCTCTGTTCACCCTTTCCCTCTCACCCCTGCAGCGTTCATGACTCAGCATGATTTGTTTATATTCTCCCCTGAGCTGATAAGGAGGTAAGGAACTCACTTCGTGGCAAAACCCCTTTAATTGTTCAATGTCAGACTGAGATCTTACTCACAGGGTAATGTATATGACACTGAAGAAAAGTTTTCTATAAAAGGAATAGTACTATTTGCTGTTTTTCCCAGAAGACTCATTAACTATTATTGGCATAATTACCATGGTAGCAGGTATATCAGCAACTAGAGGGTCCAGTGGTCAAGATCGCCAACCTCAACAATAATAGATACAGGGAAAGGGAGGATACAACACAGGTAAAACTAAAATAACCAAAATCAGCTTTTCCTATTCTAAATGTACTTTCTAATAAATGTAACCATAATGGAGCTGTGCCCCATGGGTACTTGTTATATCCCTGTTATACCTATACCGATTATCCCAAAACGTAAAAACTATTTCTGATTATTCTCCATCAATTCCGTTGATATCAAAATGCCTACTTTAAGGTGTAATTATGAAAATGCTTTATACGGAAACTGGAAATGAAAGGTAAATAGCTTTATTTGACCTGCAATCAGTACAGGTTTATTTTTCAGTACAATACTTAGAACTGAATATTTCTTCCCTGTGCTTCATTTGTTTTGTATTTAACATGCATTAAGAGGTCACAGATGCAATAACCTTGCTACAAGATTATTGACTTGTCCTCTTGCTTGTGTTTGACAATCAATCAGCAGGCGGGCACCTTCCTGTTTATTGTTTACTTGCTTTCGCCTAAAAGCATTAGAACATTATTTGCATAGGATATTGTGAGCTTAATCTTTTAATAGTTTCTTAGTGGTCCAAGGAGAGTTAACAAACAATAAAGCGCAAGCAATGTGAAAAATCTTATTACTTGTTGTTTGGAATAGTAGATAAAAACCAATGTTGTAGAGGCTGTAACTTGTCAGACATATCTATGCTGGATTTTGTGAATGGACATTATTTAACCTCTTTATTATACTATCTTAAACCTCTTGATCTCGTATATAATCATTCACAAGCTTGCAGCTTCAGTTATGATGTCCTTTCCCAATGGAGAATGTAGAGTGATGTAAATGATGCAAGGGCAGATTTTCTAGATCAATAGAGGAAAACCAAGATCTAAGAATTGTGGAATTTGTTTTGTGTAAATGTGTTATATAAGATTTTTTTCATACGTTCTAAGTAATTGGTAACACATATGAAATGACATTTCATATATAATGCAGGACTATTCTACATGTATGCCCTATTATTGAAATATATAGAGATATTAGGGACATTCTTTGTTTCTTAACAAACACATATACATTTTTAATCAGACATAATTCTAGTAATGTCATATACATTCCACAGTGTACACAGTCCTAAACGTATAGATATACCTGTATCTCTCAGGCTTTATTCTAGTTCATATCATATTAATTTTATCCATGCGGGACATTGTTCTATGTATTTAATTCACCTGACATTTCTCAATGGCAGAGTATTTTACCTCTCATGGAGACTTCAAAATACATTATCAGTTCATTCCTTTCAATTCAACCAATGCATATGGAGCCTGTGAAGGGCATGGGTAGGCTCAGACTGGTCCATAGAAGAGTAGGGGTAGCTCCTATTGGGCCCGAGGGCTTGGTGGGCCCATAGGAATGGTAGACTCCTGGGCATGACAGACCTGGGGCTGCTTTTCAGGGAGAAAGACAGAGAGGCACGAACCAAGAGGTAGAGTGTAAGAGTCATGTTCAGTATGTGCAGTCATGTATACTAGCTGTAGGGTGGGTCCCAAGAATCAACTCCACTGGTAGACAGATTTATCACTGGTGGGCCCCAGGCACCCTTAGTCCAACACTGGGCATAGGCTATGGATCTTCGGTGGGGTGTCAACCTCTGGGACCTGGCTGATCAGCACACGCAACGGCAGCTCAAGTGAATGGGACAAACTGGAGTATCAGGTGCCCATATGGATAACCTGATAAATGCTTATGTATGGATGTAGCAAAGTTTAGCTACATTGCATGGCTTTGTATGTTATCTGTTCTTAGATTATTACAAAAGCCACTAAAAAGTACTGCTAAAGTTGAGATAATTTTCTGTGCTAGGAGATCATGCTGTATTTTCTGTTAAGGGCGCTCGACACTAGCAAGAGGACCATAGCGTCTTTATTATGACAGTCTCTTATTGGTCTGGTGCTCACCGATCAAAAACTGATAGTGGATGCTGAGGATAGGTCTTCAAATTTACAGTCCTGAAGTCCATTATGATGTAAAATATCTTGGGCAGTTAGGACAGCCTTTTTACATGAGCCATTAAGTTTTTCTTGGTTCTCCCATTCCCACGTGCCCAGAGACCATCTCTGTAGCTTCTGTATTTAATTGTAAAGCAGATGAAGAGCAACTTCTAGCTTTACTTTGAGCAATGTAATAGTAAATACATTTTGCAGTACCTATGTTTTCCAACTCTTTCACCATCACACTACTAAAATTATGGCAACAGCAAAAGTTACTGGTAGAATAGACTTGTATGATTTGATTTGCCTTCAAATTATGTGTACTGTATTGAAAAGATACATTACTGATTTCTGGGAATAACTTACTTGGGTGTGAAAGGTTCTTCTAAAATGAAAGGTCTTAACCAGTTTCATGGATTGAAAGAGGGCAATGCTGGCAATCATGAGAATATGATTCATTTGACCTGCATTGGGCCCAATAGTCAACATCTGTATAAAATAGGTATACTTTATTCATATTAAGATGTAATCAGCCACTATTGAAGTTGTCTCAAATTTGGTGCAGATGTCAAAAAAACATTGGAGAGATTATAAACTATGATGCAATTTGGAGACCGAACAACTTTGTATGGGCTGATGTTCTATTTATGCTGTATGATGTTCATTACAATCATTCTGTATAGGGGAAAGTGCCAAGCACTTGCTACACTACACTAAACATGGCACCCTGGACAGCTGGCATTATAAAAATACTACAGAATTTCTTTAAAATGATGCTCTTCTTCCTAAATATCTTTTATTTGTTCCGCTCTACTGGTAATAAGAAAAATAAAAGGATGAAGAAAAGAAAAAGCAACAAAAGTTGGTATAAAGGTGATAATATTGCATTAAGGATCTTTTGGGCAAATATCCATGGGCTGACGTCTTTTATGCTCTGTTACTTGTCAGCAGCAGAACTATGGATTTAAAGTTTGTTGTCCTTGTACTTCAGATATAATGGTTTGATATTTGTGTCTAGTCCATTTCTATAGAAAAGTGCCCTGCTCTGTAAAGATTTCTTTTTTTTTTGTTTTCTAGGACTAGATGATATGTGTTTCCCAGCTGTTCATCAGAGCATATCCTGTAATATCAAAGTGTTTGGCTGTAGGTTTCTGCTGGAATCTCTGTCTATAGAGAAATTTGTGATGGTCTATTGACTTTCTGTAAATGTTTTATGTTTGGTATGCTCTTTTATTAGTTTCTTGGTATCATTGTAAGGTATTTGATAATGAGTGTTCTAGGCACAGTTTGATGGATGGGTTCCTCACCTAACATCCTAGTGTACCACTGAAGCAGTGTTTTGCTGCCCAAGCACTACATGATTGATCGATTATATAACAGACCTAGTGTTATTAAAGTTTTCACTTGATTTCTGAATGATGGAGCTGACACCATTACTTTTATTGCAGGTGGTATTTAAAGGGATATAAGCAGTGCAAGCAGTAGTGTTCATGTTTAAACCCTCTGCCATTTTTTGTGTCATATAACTTTAACTACTAGCAGGTAAAACAGTTTGAATGGTATACTTTCTAAATAAACAGGTCAGGGGTTTCAATAAAAACACCTGTCTAGTGTATTTAGCTCAATTTAATACTTAAAAAATAGAACTGATCCATTGTGGACTTCACAAGACCTATAAGGGCTTGTCCCCACGGCACGTGTTTACAGCCAGTTTTTCAGACGGTTTTGAAAACCGTCTGCAAACTGTCTGACAAACTTTTACATGGACCTCTACGGAAAACTCACGCAGCGGTCCCCACTGAACGGGTTTTCCGCACGGCGGTTTTTCAGACCGCTGACAGTCAGAAAAACATTGAACATGTTCATTCTTCTGCCCGGTTTTTGGATGGAATATGAACATGTCTATGTGAGTAGAGAGGGCTTTTCTCCGCTAATCGCACAGAAAAGCCGTCCCCATGCGGCCATGTGCACGGCCCGAAAACAGTACAAATACCGGATAAGCCGACCTGTATTTGTCCTGTGCCACAGGGACGCGGCCTAAAGGTTTCCTGTGCTACCTGTTATCTGATTAGGCACCCATGGATCGGATTACTAGTACATTCCACAGATGCTCAATCAGGTTTTGACCTAGGGAATTTGCAAGCCAAGTCAACACCTTCAACCCTTAGGGTATGTTCACACAGCGTTTTTGGATCCGTGTTGGATGCAGCAGGATTGCACCTTATACTTTATTATAGGGCTCCTGCTCCATCTTTCTGACCAAGAATTGCCATGTCAATTCTTGGAACGGATCCGAAAGATGGATCTGACAGATGCAATGTAAATACACATAGGCAATCACTCATGTGAACGCCGATATGTGTTTTACATTGCGAGCAGTGTAAAACACAATGCTCATTGTCATTTGTGTTTGGGTCAGTGTAGACTGACTCAAACACGCATTCAAATGCGTATGTTCACACGGACCCGGAAGCCCGTGTGAACATACCCTTAAACTTCTGTATAGACGTTTAATTCCTAAAAAATACAATACAATAAGAAACACCAAAACAGAATTTAAATCTAAGCACAACAAAACAACACAGAATAATTGGGCAGGGTGAAACCCAGCATCAAGTAGATGCACAGTGTGCTGCATTCTTATTGATGAGCGCTTTTTTAACTCTTCTATATAACACCATAGTCCTTAGTTGACTTTCACAAATATTTCCTTACATTTTATGCAAATGAGCTCTTTTTATGTACCAAAGAAATGAAACAGCTGTTGTCAGATGGGTGTCTCTTACTTTCGAATAAAAATGTGGCTTGGCTAAACCCATCACCATATTTCAACGCTCTTTAATGACATTGACTTACAGGATAGCTACATCCAATAAATGGCACTAGAGAGACAGTTTTCATCTTCTAGTGGAGAGCTAATGTGCATGCTTACATTGAATTACTGGTGGTCTATTGGGGTTTTTGTATCCTTTACAGCAAGAATACCATGCAACTATGCTTTTTGTTTAACCCCTTAAGCCGAACATTTTTTTTAGTTTTGGCCTCCTTGCGTTTAAACAGTTGTAACTTTTTTATTTTTTCAATGACGCAGCTGTATGAGGCCTTGTTTTATTCGAGACAAGTTGTACTTTATGGGGGAATAGTTTAAGTACACTTATAAATAATTGCAGTATTTTTTTTTATTTTAAAAAAAGAAAAAAATGTGTTTTTTTTAATTTTTTTTTACACCATTCACATTTCACACTTAATAACTTGTTAGATTAATTCTACAGGTTATTACGGTCGTGTGGATACCAAATATGTGTAGGTTTTTTTGTGCGTGTAATTTATGTACAATTATTTTTTATTAAATATTTATTTTTATTTTATCATTTATTTTTTTATTCTTTTTTATACACTTTGTATGTGTTTTTTGTACTTTTTTGACTCCTATGAAGGGAGAACTGTTTAACATTTTTTTAATTTTTTTTTTTACACTTAGTAATGTATTAGCATATTCATCTATGCTAATACATGCTAATCTGTGTCAGTTTGACACAGGCAGTGATTAGGACAGCACACAGTGCGTCCAAATCACTGGCTTTATACACAGACAGCTCTGGGGCCACGCTAGGTCCCCAGAGCTGACTGTGCAGCCTGTCCCTGTGCTCTGTCGGGTGACCGGGCGTTTCGATCACCCAACAGAGCAGGGGAACCCTTTGATTGCGCTGCGGTAACGCACCGCCGCAATCAAATGGTTAAAGCATCGGCGCCGGGCGCTGCAAACTCCGATGTCTGTAGCGACGTCAAAAGACGTCGCTGCAAACGAACGACCTGAAATGCCCGCCGTCAAAAGATGGTGGGCGGTCGTTAAGGAGTTAAAAAACAAAAATGTGAGCAAAGCCATGGTGTTGTGTTGGAGGATCTCTTCAATATCATAGCAGATCATGAATATTTAAATAATTTGCAAGGTCAATATAGACATCTAGGGCGCCATCTATGCATTCAGTTACGCCATTGTTTTGCCAGTTCTATAGATGTATGAACAGGCGTACGGCCTAACTTGGTGCATTTTAATGTGCCAAAGTTTGGTGCTAAACTGCCATACAATGTTTGGCGCATAACACTTTCATTCATACTGTCATATTATACACTCTATATCTGTTTAGAACTGGTGTGTTGGAACCAAGTTACAAAAATGGCGCATGCAAATTCATAGGAGTCGCCCCTAGTTTTTACAATGAATGGTTCATGAAGGACCAGGGCCGTCTCTTCCATTGGGCCAGGTAGGCCATTACCCGGGGGCCCCACGATCTCAGGGGGCCCTCCCGGGCAGCCGCCTACCCTGCCCAGTGGAGCGACAGCCAGGCTCTGCCCGGGGGCAGCCGGGATTTGGGCCGCAGCGCCGGCTCGGAGCGTCGCTGGGGGAGGCTGGGGTTTCCCCCTGGCGGGCCCCGAGTATCGGCCCCGGTCTGTGGCCCCTCATCACACAGCTGCACGGCCGGGTCACAGGTCTTCTGATCCCGTCTGTTCAGCTCCCAGGAGGCCGCAGGGCAGGAGCGCGATGTGATGACATCATCGTGCGCCTGCTCCGCGGCCCCGCACTTTGCTATGAGCGGCCACCGGCTCCAGACGTGTAGAAGAGCAAGGAAATCAGGTAAGTAAGATTTTTATTTATTGATTTTTAAACTACTGGCCCTGCCTAACAATATACTGCCCTGCCAGTGCACCTATATACTGCCTTGACAGTGCCCATATAATGCTCTGCCAGTGCCACCTGTATACTGCCCTGCCAGTGCCCATATACTGCCCTGCCAGTGCCACCTATATACTGCCCTGCCAGTGCCCATATACTGCCCTGCCAGTGCCCACCCCAGTAATACTGCCCTGCTAGTGCCCAACCCTGGTGATACTGCCCTGCCAGTGCCACCTATATACTGCCCTGCCAGTGCCACCTATATACTGCCCTGCCAGTGCCCATATACTGCCCTGCCAGTGCCAACTGCTATATATACTGCCCTGCCTATGCCCCATATAACTGCCCTGCCAGTGCCACCTATATACTGCCCTGCCAGTGCCCATATACTGCCCTGCCAGTGCCACCTATATACTGCCTTGCCAGTGCCACCTATATACTGCCCTGTCTACCACCTATATACTGCCCTGCCTGCCCATATACTGCCCTGCCAGTGCCACCTATATACTGCCCTGCCTTCTACCTATACACTGCCCTGCCTGCTACCTATATACTGCCCTGCCAGTGACACCTATATACTGCCCTGCCAGTGACACCTATATACTGCCCTGCCTGCTACCTATATACTGCCCTGTCTGCTACCTATATACTGCCCTGCCTAACAATATACTGCCCTGCCTAACAATATACTGCCCTGCCTGGCTATATACTGCCCTGCCTACACCTATATACTGCCCTGCCTGCCACCTATATACTGCCCTGCCTGCTACCTATATACTGCCCTGCTGCCACCTATATACTGCCACTGCCTGCCATAATTACTGGCCCTGCCTGGCTATATACTGACCCTGCCTGCCTATATGCTGGCCCTGCCTGCCCTAATTACTGGCCCTAGCTATATGGGGATAATACAGGAGGGGCCTACAATCTATGGCGGAGATATTACAGGGGGCCTACAATCTACAGGGGGGGCTATAAACCTACCTACAGGGGGAAGCATATCTACCTACAGTGGGCCTGTATACCTACCTACTTAATGGTGGGCAGCATTACTACCTACTTACTAGATGTGGGGCGCCCATAACTGAGCTGGGAATCGGTAGTGAAGTGCTGATAAAGTGAGGAGTCTAAGATGTTCTTGCGTTACATTCTCCAGGGACGAGTTGCGGCCTGGACGGAAGGAGAGGAAAAGGGAAAAAGAACGATTCAGAGAACGACTCATCAGATAGGACGTCTCCGGTGAGTCCCTGGTGTCAGAGGTTATTTTGCTACTATATTCGATTAGTGCTGTGGCCTCTGTCATGTAATGGTGACCGGAGCTGGTAATGTTTATATTTTTTTCTTTGAGTAGTGTTTTTTTTTTTTTTTTTTTTGGGGGGGGGGGGCAGTACACCTCTCTGCCCCGGGGCCCATAGTTCTGTTAAGACGGCCCTGTGAAGGACAGATCTACATTAGTAGATAATAATTATGTTCTTGGGGTTTTCCTTGATGCATTTCAGTATAGACTTTCTAGATACATTTACACACTGGTGAAGTTTAATGCGTTAGACTATATAGAAGGAGAGATTAGTAACACTGTCATGTACATGTCTTTTCACTGCAGCATTAATGTATCATCTTAATGTGTTATTGTATATCAGATAACTTTTTTCTCCACATTTATGCCGTTCTCTGATGTTTCTGAAGGTCTTTGGTTATTATTTGTTCATTAGATATGATTTTCCATCTGTCTGTGATAATATATTCCTGTGCTACATAATACAGTATTTATCACTTTCAGCTTTTTCCTTGACTAGTGAGTTTGGTAATGCTTTTATACAATATATATGTTTGTATCTAGAATATTATTTATTTGGTTTATTATATAGTCATAAAACTGAATCTAAAATGCACTTAGCAGTTGAACATTGATCACTAATTATTGACCACGTAGGTTCATGTGAAAATATCTTCAGGTGTTTACTGCATAAGGACATGTGAATAATACATTTAGTTGTGTACTAAATAAGAAATGGGTTACAACAACTAGCTTGTGAAAATAGGATAGCCTCCAACATTTTAAAGTTGAAGCGGTTCTCTAGCAGAGGAAAATTAATCTTAAATAGGGCCAGGATGGTTTAAAAAAAAAAAAAAAAACATGTATACTTATCTACCTATTCCCAGCCACTATAGCTCCAGGGCCCCCGAAACCTGCTCCTTTTCACTTCTGGATTCTCGTCCCAACACACAGGAGATTTTATTCTCTTTCAATGGAGCGCAAGCCTGTGTCTTGAGATGAAAACCTGGAAATAAGAAGGAGTAGAGCTCCAGAGTGGCAGCGGTGGGTGGTGACAAGTAGGTAAGATTAACTTTTTTTTACCCACACTGGCCCAATTTAAAGGGGTGCCCCCACCATGCTATCCATCCTATCAATATGCCATCAAAATCTGATAGGTGTGGGTTTCCCCTCTGGGACCTGCACCTATATTGAGAACAGGCCCCCAAAAGTGTCATCTCAGAATGGAGAACAGGTTGCACTCAAGCACAACTCTCTATGCTGTTCTATGGGAGCTACATGTACGGCCGAGCGGTGTGTTGCAGAGCTTAGAACTTGATGGAATATCCTATGAAAATGCTATCAAAATGCTTGGTGGAAACCCCTTTAAGATTAATTTTTCTCTGCTGTAAAAACTCTTAAAAAATATATACAGCTTAGTTTTTCTAAAAGAGCTTCATCATTGGCACAGAAAAACATGCAAATAACGATTTGTGACCGTCACTAACAACAGGCTCCAATTCCCAAGGAACAAAACAGAAATATGGAGAATGGAAATAATTAATACCTAACTTTAAATAAATAAATATACATAGAAATAAGTGGAACTACCTTGAGTCCACAAGCGCTACGTCGGCTTAAAGCCCATACAAAGCCATAAGACCACCCAAAACTTAAGTATCAGAAATATGGTATCCTTGTGCCAAATATTTTCAGTGATGAAGACAATACAGGGGGCAGCTGATCCTATTACACCCTACAGTACCAGGGCCTGCAAAAATCCTATAGTCTAACCTCAGAGAACCTGTCCCAAAAAGGACAACCCTGACTGAAACCTTTCCCTACAAAATCTGAATCCTGTTACACCCTAGGAAGATTACTTGACTGGTCCCAACATGACCATGTTTCGGCCCCTATACAAACATCATCAGCAGATCCAATAAGAAGGGGGGATACAATTTTATAATAGGGTATATTTCAAAGATAGAATACACATAAGTATATATCCAGGGCAAATATGAAAGGTGTAACTGTGAGGACCCTTACCCTCATACTATAGGGCAACAGAGGTATAATAGCACTGTTACCTACTGTAATAGAGTCCTATATGGCAGATAATAAGGATGCTACCTGTAATAGTGATCATCTCTGCATATGGCTCTGCAGTCACCTCATAGAGGATTGATAGCAGCACGTGGCTGCGTCAACTTGTCCTGGCGGTCAGTAACGCTAGGTGTATTTATTTATTAAAAGTTAAATATTAATTATTACCATTTTCCACAGAAAAACATGCCCTAACTATAACACATTACCATTTTAAACCATGTAGATGTACCAGTAGATGTTTACCATGATTCTGGTCACCTGGAATAGTAACTAGTAGGCAGTATATGACTATAACTATAACATAGTGACACAGGGGTAATATAGTAGCATTTTTACGAGTAAATATATTCTTAGGACCCGTTTTGTCCGGTTTGTGTGCCGTCCCCACGGCCGTGGGGGGGTGGCTTTTCTCCGTGATGAGAGGAGAAAAGCCCTCCCCCTTCACATTGACATGCACATATTCCGTCCAAAAACCGGACGGAAGTATGTGCACATAGAATGTTTTTCGGGCGGAAAACCTGTGCAGTGGGTACTGCTGCACGGGATTTCCATAGAAGTCCGTTGTGCTCGTTTGCGGTTGATTTTTCAGACAGTTTGCAAAACCACAAACCATCTGAAAAACCAGCCGCAAACCCGTGCCGTGGGGTCATTTCATTAATATGAATTGTGTACAGTATAATGTACTTTAGCTACAATCATAGGCCATTGTCCACTGACAACCTAACCTGGTCACAGGTATTGCCACTCTTCTTAGACTATTCTGGCACTATATAAATAATAATAATAATAATAATAATAATTATAATAATATTCTGGTAGTGTATTAAAGAGGTGTTTTGTCTAAATAAGTATAAGGCCCCATTCACACGGCGGTTCTGGCCGCGGCTCTTGCCGCAGTTCCCACGGCCGAGACCTCGTCGGACCTCGCCGCAAACTCGCGTCTCCCGAAGCGGGTTTGCGGCGTGGGGTTTTGGCGCGGGTGGGGCGTGGTTTGGGGCGCGGCTTGCGGCGAGGGTTTACCCCCATGCAAACTAATAGCAGGTGCCACCAGCAGCGCCACCCGCGGCGACGCCCGCGGCAGCGACGCCCGCGGCAGCACCACGCGGCCGCCGCGCAGAGCACTCTCCGTCAAGAATTGACAGGAGAGTTCTCCACACGCATGGTTTGGCCGCGGCCAAACCCGCGGCGCGTGAATATTAACACGGTTTCCAATAGGAAACCACGATAATAAACTAGGCGCGATTTGGGCGCGGTTTTGCCCGCGGAAACCGCGTCGGAACCCTCGGCCAGAACCGCGCCCCAATCCGCCGTGTGAACAGGGCCTTATAGATACTAACTCTTCACCTAGAACCTCAGTTTTCAATACAAATCTCCAGCCCTTTACCAGTAAAGCTATTAACAAATCCAGTTAATTACATGAGATCTTAATGTATCGTCACTTTTTATGGTGTCCTCTTCTAAGCAATGGACTGTACGCAGTCGGGACAGTCAATTCCATTTCTTAGGACTAGGTTTTTTTGGTTGCAACTATATGGATTTCTGTAATCTCTGTGCAAATGAAGGGAACAGTTGCAAAATTTCTACAGCAAATATGTCTTTAAAAGGCCAATACTGCACTACTACACCGATGTGCATCCCAAAAGTTATGCCACTTTTGTTGGGGAAAGCTTATAATGCTGCAGAAATTGAAAAATATGATCATTATGATGAGTATATTCTTCATTGTCAGGTTTAGAAATACTGAGCAGTTGCAGGCAACCTTTATATCACATTTAACTGATTTATATCAAATGAACTCATCAGCATTTGTTAAATGCATAATACTTAATAAAACTTGGTATTTTTGAAGATTGCACCAGAAAGGACAAGTATGTTATATATCAACAAAAAGGAGATATCATGACGGTTTGCGGTAAGGTCCATTTAGTTCCATCATGTCACTTGCTGGCCTAAGAGCGGCTATAAAAAGCACAGAGAATTTCACAAGTAAATTTATCAATCCCCAGCTGTGGCCTGATCAGCAGTAGGCAGGGAGAAAGCTCTCCAGCTCTCATTTCCGGTAGTAAATGACTTGAAGTGCAATTTGTGTCTCACTAGTGGGAAGTCAGGGCTCCGCAATGACGGATATACACATTCTATCATGCATGACATAAAATCTCATGCATGTATAGAGAATTAGTGCTTGACACATTTTACATGCAGCTTTTTCATCCAGGCAAGAGAATTAAGACAAAATCAGGAATATTATCTGCTTGAACTCACAGACATTATTTTAACAAGTATCTGGAGGGCACCTTGGATTTCCGTCTCGTACTGTAAGTGCTTTGGTAATGCTTTCTTTGTTGATTAGGGAGATCTTATATTGTTTTTTTTTTGTTTATTGTATTTAATTCCTTTTTATGTTAGTATTAGATATCCCCTTTACCAAAAACTGTAAGTTGCATATAAAATTTTTGATAAATGGATTACCCCCAAAAATTTTAAGCGCCCCAACCCATGTTTCAGACAAAACCTAATGGGGGGCCCCTTAAAAAATCCCCCCTGCTTTTTTTTTAATGTGGGTTCCTTCCACTTATATCCATCTAATGCGGGTAGAATAAATAAAAGGCAAAAGGGGCTGAGGCGGGGTTTAAGTACTCAGAAAACCCTCTAAATATTCCAGAAATTTTATATTGTAAAAGAGATGGGCAAAATTTCTCAAAAATTGGGTTGGGTCCCAATTCCCCGAATTTTCCGCAAAATTCGTTTTGGGTTTCCCAAATTTTGCTTTGGGCACAAAATAACTTTAAAAAACGCTATTTCCGGCTCCCCAAAAAGCCGCGGGGGTGCGGGAGAACGTTTCCCCTGCTTAAATATGCAGAGGGGATTTGGGTTTGGCCCTTCATACAATGTTGTTTTTAGAAATGACACGCACATGATTTCCCCGCCGGGCTCTTGGGAATCGCTTAACAAAATAAAATGCCCCCTGGGCATTAGGGGGGAAAAAAAATGACCAAAAAACTAAAGGGCGGGAAAACGTACCCTGATAAAGTATGGCAGAAAAAAAGCTGGAAAAAACAAACTGAAGCTCAGGTGGAAACTTAGTGACAAAAGTGTGGAGGTTTAACGGGGGGCAGCCACGCGGGCATGGGGTCAACAGGGGGCAAATGACATTTGGAATTTGGAAAACAGTACCGGGCCCCGGGGCAAGTGGAACAATGACACAGTGTGGAGGTCACGGTGGCAGCAGCAGGGGAGGTCAGCATTTGGCACAATGACAAATTCTGGAGCTGGAAAAAAAGGGTTCCCCCAAAAGATTTGGTACAATGACACAGTGTGGGGGGGCAGGAGCAACAAAAAAGAAAGCAAAGGCCCAACAGTGGCAAAAAAAAACCGGGGTGGAGGGCCCGGCAGAGCCCCACCCAGAAATTTGAGGTCAGACGGGGGAAAAATGACAAATTCTGGAGGGGGCCAAAAACAGGAGTGGGGCCACAGTGTGGGGGGCCCCGAGCACCCACGGCGCAGCATGAGGTCGACAGTGGCACAATGACCACTGGGAGGGCACAAACAGGAGTCACAGCGCAGCATGGGGTCAGAGAGTGGCAAAAATGACTTTTTGCAGGGGGCCCAAAAAGTATTGGGCCCACAGAGGGAAAAAAAAACAATGACGAGGGGAGGCTACGGCCGGCAGAGCATGGGGTCAGGCGGGGCCCAAAAATGACAGAGAGGGGGAGGGGATGACAGGGAAACAGAAAATGGGGTCAAGAGTGGCACAATGACATTCTGGGGGGGGGGGGGGGCAAAAACATCCCGGGCCGGCGTGGCACAATGACAAGTGGGGTTTTGTCACGGAAAACAGCAACAGCACACAGCAGGGCACATGAGGGCAAAATTTAAAAGAGTTTTGGGAGGTGGGGGGGGCCAAAAACCAGTCCCTTTGGTAAAGACGGGGGTTTGGAGATGGGAAAAACCAAACAGCAATGTTGGCTTTTGGGCCCGGGTGGGGGCATCAAAAATAGTGGCTGGGGGCAGGTAATTTGAACCCGGGACGGGACGCCTAAGGCATTGGTGTGGGGAAAACCCGGCCCAAAATCCACGCCGGGATTCATCTGGAAAAAGGGGTCAGTCTTTTAACTTTTCCCCCCGTGGAAAAAGCGGGTTCTCCTTGGGGAAACGTTGGCCCCCGCCCCCCACTGAACCCCCGCTCTGTTTCCCACACTACTGGCCGGGGGGAGGACACTTCTCCACTAAAAACTCGGAAAATTTTGGCGGCAAACATCCTTTTTTGGGCTGCCCGTAGTCCACCGGATCTTCTAACTGGGGGGGCCAAAAGTGCTGCCCAAGTAGGCCAAAAACCTTTTGGGTTGGGGGAAATTGCTCCTTTCCTGCTGCGGCTGCTGCTGGTGACGGCCCCTCACTAGGGGGGGGAAGGAAGCTGCTAAATTGTGATTTCCAACTTAGGTTACTGCTAAAGGAGTGGTACTGCTCCTACCCCCCCCACCTTCCCCAGCAGCCGCGGCAGTTTTTGGGTGACCCGTGAGGCCCCCCCCGGGGGGGGGGGGGGTTAAAAAACCCCCTGTCAGAGGGGGGAACGATGCCGACATGGGCAGCACCCAATGATTACGGGGATTTCCCAAAAGTATTTGATTGGGTCTTCCCTCCAATAGCTGGGAAAAAGGCCCCTTTTTGGGGCCCGGGGTAGCGGGGCCCAATAGGGTGGAGGCCAAATCATCCCCTCGGGGGATGCTGACTATTCGGCGTCATTTCCCAGGCAAAAAAACATGCTGCGGGAAATCTGCCAAGTACCCCGAGGGGCCCCTGCCTCCTTTTCCCCCTGTAAAACTGCCACGGTGTTTGGGGAGTCATCTGCCTCGTCTTCCTAAACTCCACCCAAAATCCCCCCGTGCCCCTCTCCCCCTCTCTTTTTCACCGGGGTAAAAAATTCCACTCTTTTTCCCCAACAATGCTTCTGCCCAAGGTCCCCCTCCCCCTTTCCTCCCCCCTTTTTCGTCCCCCACCGGACTCATGTGGCCAGGGAGATGGGGTGGGCCAAACATCTCCGTCCCCGGGCCCAGACAGATTTTTAAAGAATCTTTCCGGGCCATGAAAGATTTGGAATGACGTTTTTAACCCTTTGTCCTGGCGACTGACAAATAACGGGGCCCTCCTCAAATGGCCCCCACAAACGGAAGGTGTCACGAAATGAGTGCCACTGGCTGACATCAAAGTTACCCCGGGGGAGTATTTTCGGGTCTGCCTGGTTTCTTCAAAAAAATTTTAAATGGCCTTCTTTTTCATCAGCCCGGCCCCAACATTTTGCAGGGGGAAAAATTCCCAGGGGGTTTGGAAAAAATCGCTTATCAGAGCGTGTTGGGGGGGACCGTTCTGCCGCTGCAACTCGAGGAGGGTTCCGGCTTTTTTAAGAAATGGAAAAATTTGCAAGCACTTTTTTCCTGGCCTTTTTCAGAATTTTCTGAAGATCGGTGGAAGATTTTAAGGAACCTTTTTAAAACCCAAGTTTGAACACGTGCCCATGCAGGGGGAAATGACCATCCCTCCTCGGTGCGGGCGCGGACCCATTTTTCCTCCCATTGTCCGTCCCAAAGGTTCCGTTTTGGGCGTTGGCGCGGGGGGAAAACCCAAAACATCAAATTTTTTTTGCTGCATGCGCGGACATTTTTCCTCCCCTGTGTATTTTGGGGTTTTGCGCGGGGCAAGCTATGTAGAACTGCGTGGACACCGCGTGCCCTACACAGGTGGTATGATGGAGCAGTTACTTGTGGAGGCTGAGATGGTGGGGGTGGGGAGGGGGGGAGGGGGGAACATTGGCGCAGGAGCAGCAGTTTGACAACGTGGGGGAAAGAAAGCGGCGTCCCTTTTCCCAAAGTTTTGGGTGTCCCGGGCAGGAAGCACATTAAACCCTTTTGGGCCGTAAAGGACTTTGTATGGCCCTGACCGTTTTTTTACAGCTCCAGACGTCCGCGCTGCCCGTGTACCCTTTGGGAAAAAACCGATAAAACTCAAGGGCTGACCCACTTTTCCCGTTCCCACATATTTTTTGAAGTGCTGGGTTTCTCCCCTTTTTGGGAAAAAAATTAAAGGCTTGGAAATCTCCATCTCGGCCGGCACAAGCCATTAAATTTTTCTGAAATGGTGCAGAGTCCACCCCTTTGGGAAAAAGGGGAACTGGGGATACCAAAAAAATTGGAAGGGCCGGTCCCGCTGTGCACCTTTGGAAAGGTTGGACGTTTTTCTTTGTTCTTTACAAACGCCCCTTTTGAACGACTGCTGGGGCCAAAGAGTAGCCCAGGAGCAGGGGGATTTTGGACCGGGAGAGGATGTCAAAGAGGGAAAAAGCTTTTCCCCTTCCCGCAGAGGGGTGGGGCCTTGATGGCTGAAATTTTTCTGCGTGCCACTGGGCCGCTGTGCTTTTGGGTGCAGCCGGGAGGATGGCCCCCCACATCTGAGCCCCGTTTCCCCCCCCCCAGGCCCCCGGATGGGGGACGGGTGAAATTTTTTACGCAGGGCCGTTTTTTCCAACGTTAGCTCCCCGGCCACGCTTTTACTTTTTGCCCACAATTTTTACATATACCATATTTTGGGGGGGGTTTCCCTTTTTTTTCCCGGGGTCTTAGAAAAAACTGCCCCACCGGGCCCCAGTAGCTGATTTTCCCCCCAAACGCTCCCCCAATTGGGGAAATACTGCCCCCGCTGCCTTCCCCTGAGCCCCCGTGCCGCAAATGTCCCTTTGGGCCCGCGAAACGGGGGGGTTTTTACCAAAGGGGGGGCTTTGGGTCCCGGAAACCCCAAAACTGCCCGCTACCCTGCTGACTCACGGGCCCCCAACCCCCACTTTTGGCTGCGCCCCCTGCCTGACCGCAAGCCGACGGGCCCCCTTCTCCTGCGATGATGAAGCCCTTTCTTCAAAACCGGGTCCCAAGTGCCCGGGCGGGTTTCATCATCATCTATTTGTGTTTCATGTCACTTTCTGCCCCATTTACCGGTCTTTTGGGAACCGAGGCTGAACCCCTCACCACAAAGACCTTTCCCCTGCCACTTCCACAAACTATACTTTGCCGCCCCCCTGCAAGAAGTGGGGATATTTTGGGCCCCCTTTTTCGTGCCCAAATGCTGCTTTAAATGCCCTCCTTTAAATTTTTTTCACTCGCTATATAAATTTGGGGCTGACCCCCCCACATATTTGATCCCTGGTGGGGGGAAAATGGGTGGGAAAAGGGGGCGGGCTGAGGGGCAAGGGGGAGGGCCCCTGAACCCCCTCCGGGCCATTTCCAACTAAGTGTTGTGTCTGAGGTTTCCCCCCCGACTCCCTTTGGGTGGGGTTGTCAGATTCATCTGGGAGGAAGAGGATGACCCCAGTCAACCCAAACAAGAACCCTTTGGGGTTTCTGAACAACAACCCGGGCCCCTTGATGGGCAGCGGCAGTTTTGGGGGTCACCCAGTGACCCTGCTGCGGCGCCCCTTTCTGTGCTGCGACCTGGGCCCCTTTCAGAAAGGTTTTGTTCCACTGCCACCCCGCAAATTGCAGAGCCCGCCCAACCCCCTGTCTGAAAATACTGTTTGTTCTAAAATGAAAGACACGTTTGATGAAAAACTATTTGTATAAAGATAAATTTTACCCCCCTGTTTTTTTACTCCCAAAAGAAACCCCGTAACAAGCTTGGGTAAACCCTTTGGTAATATAAAATTTCGCTCCCCAAAAAAGGGTGGAAAAAATTTTTCTGGGATGTGTCTTTAAAGCACGTGGGGGTTTTCTAAATTTTAAAAGCCAAAACAGGGTTAATTAAAATTTCGCTTGGGGAAATTTTGCTACAAAAAAATGTATAAATTTCGGGTTTTGAAAAGGGGCGGTTTTTTTTTGTTAACACAGCGCAAAACAAACGCTTAAAATTTAACCCCCGGGTGTAAAAATTTCGCAAAAGAATTGGCCACCAAAAACTAGTAGCTTTGTAGCGTGTTACAAAAGGTGTAAAAATTTTTCGCCACAAACAAGAGATTAAAAATTGGAAAATTAAACTTTTGCTTGTTTTAATTAGGCTTTCCAAAAAAAAAAAAATATATTTGGCGTTTAAAAAAAACGGTTTAAAAATTTTTCAGCACAAACAGCAAAACAAGTTAAATTAAACCCCCGGAAAGTAAAATTTGGGGCAAAAGAAATTTAGCCCCCAAAAACTAGAAACTTTGTAGGGGTTTTTTTAAAGGGGTATTTTTTTAAAGCCACCAACAAGGATAAAAATTTTAATTAACCCTTTTTTGTGAATTAGGCTTTCCAAAAAAAAAAATATATATTTTGGGGTTGAAAAAAAAACGGTTTTTTTGTCAGCACAGCGCAAAACAAACGCTTAATTAACCCCTGGATGTAAAATTGGGGGCAAAAGAATTTTTGGGGCCCCCCACAAACTAGTAGCTTTGTAGCGTGTTTTTCAATTTTTGTATTTTTTTACGCCACACAAAAAGAGATAAAAAATTTTAATTAACCTTTGCTTTTGAATTTTGGCTACCAAAAAAAAAAAAAATATATTTGGCGTTGAAAAAAAACGGTTTTATTTTTGTCACCCCCCGAAAAAAAAGCTTTTAAAAAACCCCTGGAAGTAAATTTTTCCAAAAGAATTGAGCCCCCACAAAATTGTAGCTTTTTTAAACGTGTTTTCAATGGTGTAAATTTTTTTACGCCAAACAAACAAAAGATAAAAATTTTAATTAACCTTTGCTTGTTAATTAGGTTTCCAAAAAAAAAAAAATTTTTATTTGGGGTGAAAAAGACGGTTTATTTTTTTCCGCACACCAGCCCAAAAAAACTCTTTAAATTTTTCCCCCGGGTGTAAATTGCGCAATAGAAATTTGGGGGGCCCCAAAAAAGAAAGGGGGTATTTGTATTGTAAAAACGCTGTTTTTTTTAAAAAGAAATACAAAGGAACTGGCTTAGTCCCACTTGGATATTGGGAAAGTATTTCAACTGCAGTGGACGCACACCGGGTTTTTAGATCCAATACCCCAAAAATCAGGAAAAAGAACATTCAGAGAACAGTCCTGAGACAAGCTTTAGACACCCCCCCCAAAAAACGTGGAAAAAAACCCTTTTCCCCTTTTGAAAACGCTAAACACCCGCGCAGCACCTTCCCTGTCGTACAGTGAGAGGAGGTGGGGCTTCCCCGCGGCGCGCCGGGCTTAAATTTTTTCCCGGGGTTTTCAAAGAATCCCGCCGGTTTTCCCGATTGGCTTCAAACTCTGCAATTTTTCATGCAGGCTATGCCCTTCTTCCTCCCAGAGTGCTTTGGGCCCAAAGGAACGCCATGTGCTCGCAGCCATTTTATCAATGAAAACACACTTAGTTTCCCCCCCCGGGGAAACACCCCCCAAAATTCGAAATTTTGTTACGAACCGAAGTTTTCCTGAAATTCTAAACGAATTCCACTTCGTTAGAATCGATTCGCCCATCTCTAATTGTAAGTTAATAAAAAGTTTAAAGGGGTTTTCCACGTCATAGAATGATCATTTAAATAGCTCTCGGTCCCTCCAAAAAATAAAATAAGACTTAAATTTACCTTCCTCTGGTTCCTGGTTCCAGTGGTGCGTCTCCACAGTCCTCTGCTGACATGTTGTCACTTCTGAATGGGGACATCACCGCTGCGGCTGCTTATTGGCTACAGCAGTCATGTGCCTCTACTTACAGCACTGTTTGAATGTGAGCAGCTCTGGTTAGTGGCATGTGACCGCTGCAGCCAATCAGTGGCTTCAGCAGTGACGTCCCCGTTAAGAAGTGACGGCATGTCAACAGGATCAGAGAGATGCGTCGCGGGAACCAAGGATCAGAAAAAGGTGAGCATAAGTCTTCTTTATTTTAAATTATTTTTCTATGAGGTGGACAACCCATTTACATCTATGACATTAGTTGTTTGAAATATTTTAAACAGATGATAATGGAAACCTTACGACTTTTGCTCTATTTGCCCCTCATCATATCCAGAGCAATTTTCAATCAAATCTCTTTCTATCCATGCCTGGTCTTAGATTAGATGGTGGCCTGGGCAAGGCTATTTGGGGGACATGTATGAAAACCATCTAGGTCTAAGACTTTCTTTGTTGCCCTTAGCAAACAATCAGAGACCCCCCTTTTATTTTTTCACAGCACTTTATGAAATGAAAGGGGAGCAGTGACTGGTTGGTATGGGCAACAAAGAAAGTCTTAGACCTAGACAGTTTTCATATATGTGGCCCTTTATTGTTGTCCTCTTCCCATCTTTAGGTTTTATTCACATGTGCAATAACTTTTGAGCAGCTTTTTAAAGAAAAAAAAAAAAAATACCCCCTTCCCAGTCCGCTCTCCTCTCCCGTCCCTAGACATTAAATGTAGTGGAACTAATGTACATATACAGTAGTTGTTCTCATTTTACGAGTGTAGATAGTTTTTTTTACATTATTTTTTACAATTCTGGTATAAGATCAAAATGTACAGAATGTTCTGTGTTTTTACCTGTTATGTTTTACTGGAGGCAATAATTGCATGCGTTTTTTATGGAAAATGACATTTTTGACAGTAACATTTTGCTTAGAACACATCAAGTTATGTGATACTATATAAGTGAGCATATAAGCCCAACTCACTGACTTGTGTAAAGTAGGCTGTGACTGTATCCATATACTCATGCACAAACAAAACCACATACACACATCAACAAAATAATTCATAAGCACATAATCATACATACACACAAGTACAAATATACATAAAAATACATAGACACTTATACATCTGTATGTACCTACATACAGAAGTAAGAAAAATACATAGGCCTTAATTATACATCTACACGGGTACATATATACACAACTAAAAATACATAGACGCTTATACATCTACACGGGTACATATATACACAACTAAAAATACATAGACATTTATACATCTACACATGTACATGTATACACAACTAGAAATACATAGACACTTATACATCTACATGGGTACATATATGCACAAATAAAAATAGGCACTGAAACATACTGTACAACTACACAGGCACATATATACACAAAAATACAAAGGCACTTAAACATAAATCTGCACATTTACAAAAACATTATCTCACAAAAGTAAGTACACCCCTCTCATAATTTTGTAAATATTGTATTATATCTTCTCATCGGACAACACTGAAGATAGGACACTGATACAATGTAAAGTAAAGTGTACAGCTTGTATAACAGTGTAAATTTGATGTGCTCTCAAAATAACTCAAAACCCAACCATCAATGTCTATGCCAAATATATCCCTAACCTAATATAACTAACTTTTGTGAGTAGTGTGTAGACAGACAGACAGACAGACAGACAGACAGACAGACGGATAGATAGAGGGATAGATGGATAGATAGATAGATAGATAGATAGATAGATAGATAGATAGATAGATAGATAGATAGATAGATAGATAGATAGATAGATAGATAGATAGATAGATAGAGACATAGATAGATAGATTCCCCCAGTCATGTGGGTTTTTCCTCAGGATGATCCATACAGTTGATCGGTTTCTAGCTGCCAGCAGTAAGGGCTTTGAACACCTTTATGTGATATTCCCCTGATTTCCCATATAGAATGTGACTTTCATAAAGATAAATGAGAAGTTTGGGCTACAATTGATTCAGCTTTCGGCATTTATTTTCAATTTGTGACCGATACAAATGGTTCAGACAGATTCTTTTTTCTGAACAAGTGTGGGAATAAAAAAAATGTTGTGACTCATTGAAAATGAGATCCTGAACTAGCCTCAGGTTTATTGCTGTCCCACAGCTCCAATTATTTGACTGTCCTGGTCACTGGGAATTGTACCTTGCAATGTTTGTCAGTCATGTGTCAGCAAGATGCTTGGCTTCAATTTGCTTTCAGTATACCCTTACAAACACACAACAATGTGAATATGCTTTCATTTTTATCTAATATAAGTAGATAGTGACAGAGATCTGTATTGTTTGACTCTGGAGGTATTGTACTGTCTTAACTGGATTTTACTCACTGATGTCTATGCCTGTAAGTATTTGACTGTAGTTTGATGTCTTCTGCTATAGTAGGTTTTTGTATAAAAGATATTGAAATACAGAAAAGCTGCTCCATGAATGGGAGTTATGTACAGAATAGTGCTAGTAATAGATGATGATTATTTATTGGGTCCAGATAGAAGAATATTCTTTTGTTTTGAACAAAACATTATTAGTAGGAAAATATTTATTGAATGCAGTAGTGCGAATCTCTGCTGACTATATCAGGGTTGGAAATTGGTCTCTAGATCCTAGTGTATGGACAGATTCAGTAATAAGGTAGCAAACCTTCTTCTTATACCTGTCTTTAATTCATTTCTAAGGGTCGGTTGTGTGACTTCTGATGGGCAATGAACATGATTGGTCAAACCCTTGCAAGAAAAGTCTTTAAATTCCACCCACGGACACATTTAGATGTAGGCAAACCCTACATATCTGGCCATACTTCTCATTTAATTAATAGCTATAACTCCCAACCATCGCTCTGACTGAGACATCCCAACAGAAAAAGGATCGGTTCATTGGATTGCAATATGGATAACCTGCCCTCAGAAGTGTCTGCCTGCAATCTACTCTGTTTTCCCTATTCAGAACAAAGGCACGATTGGCTGAGCTAATTAGGAACTAGTAATTGGAGCCTTAAAATGACACTAAAATTACTTATGGTATCCCTGGTCCCCATACAGATGACATGGTTATCCACTCTTGACGAAATCTGCAGGTTCAACTAATCTTAATCTAATATACCGTATATACTCGAGTAGTGTTGAGCGATTACTATCGACAAAGTTGAAATCGGCACAGTTTTTATGTTGATCGAAACTTTTAGATCATGCGATAATTTAGGTTAAAATCTGTGCATAATCTATTAATATAGCGCCATTTTCGGCGCTTCCTGTCATTTTGGCGGCCAGCAAATCAGCTTACAGAATAAAGCAGGGTGAGATGTGTGTGCGACGTCATGACTGGGATGTGTAGGGTTGCGATTGGCTGGAAAAATCACATGACCTCGTCTTACATAGAACAGCCCTTCCTGTTCATGATCAGTGTCTGTCAGCGTCTCATAGCAGTAGGACGTGCGCTTGCCTGTGTCCAAAACAGTCAGCGAAATTATTTATTTTTCACAGAGAAAGCTCTACTGTTACTTTTGGATCCTTATAACTTAGTTAGATCACAGATTTAAAGATTTTATTTTGTTAGGTAGGGGAATTTTAAAGGAAGCATCTACCGATGTAAAGATACAGGGGGAGCGGGGGGGGGGGGAGGGGGGCGGGCGAAAACAGACAAGCTCTTTAAAGAATACTGGATATAGTTCACCAAGACTTAGTGTAGACATTGCACTGCAATAGCTTATATTAACGTTTTCTATTGAAATATTTCCTGGATATTGGGCAGCCTGAACTTTATTAGGGTACAATCTTTTCTAGTAACTGCAGGTCCTCTTTTAGGTGCAAACTCCACTTTTATTATCAGTAACATTTCAGATAGGTGTTCTTTTTCAATTTTTGCCCATTTCCCGCTATGTTGATATAGCCACCTTGCAGTTTAAATTAGGAAACCCGCAATTTTGTAGTCAGCACAGGTTGATAGGTGCCAAAAAACACCTTTATTATCCGAATACATTTCGATACGTGTTTTTTCACTTTGGCGCGTACAGCTTTGTTCATTGAGGCACCTTGCACTTAATGTGAATACAGAAATTTTGTAGTAAACCAAGGGTGAATTGAAAGGTGCCAAAAAATTTATTTTTTAATATCGAATACATTTCAGATCGTGTTTTTTCCTTTGGGCACTTAAGCTTTGTTCATTGAGACCCCTTTTGCATTTAAATGTGAATACAGCAATTTTGTAGTCACCACAGGTGAATTGTTTAGGTCCAAAAAATTACCTTTTATTATCCGTATTACATTTCAGACAGGTGTTTTTTTCACTTTTGGTCAGTAAAGGCTTTTTTTCATAGAGCTACTTTGTAGTTAATTTAAATTAAAAGCAATTTGTAGTCACCACAGGGGAATTGTTTAGGTGCAAAAAATACCTTTTATTATCCCGTAAAACATTTCAGATACTTTGTTTTTTTCACTTTGGCGAGGCAGCTTTGTTGATAGAGCCACCTTGCAGTTAAATTTTAATCAGCAATTTTGTTTGATTTGAGGGATTTGAGAATAGCTGTGTTTGCGTCTTTTAATAAGAGACTTTCCAAAACTCTTCCATCCCTTTTCAAATTTTTTTTTCTGAACATGGAGCGAAATTCAGGTGGTAAGCGGCAAAGAGGGGGGTAGGCATGGGTAGAGGTACGAGAGAAGGTGCTCCTTCCAGTGTGGCACAACACGATGCCAGCGGATCGTCAGTTTAGGACCGTCGGCTGTCATCCTGGGTCAGGGCCCTGTGAATTTCAGAACAAACAGCGTCGCCAATCTGTCCCTTTAGTGGTTAATGCAACCTGCATCCAGCAGTCTTACCTCCTCGTCCTCCCAGTCCAGACTCCTTTTTCCGGCACTTTTTTAAACTGTGGGTCAGACAGGTTTAATGGTAATGCTGCGTCCCGGACAGGTATAGTCAATGTTTCCCGTTCAACTAAAATAGTGGTTGAAAGACTCCTTTTTCCGGCTCTTTTAATCTGGGGGTAATGCAGGTTTGGGGCTCATGCTGCATTCCAGGGGACGGGATATTCAATGTCCAGTTCAAGTAAATTTATGGTTCAAATCATACTGCCTTCTGGCACTTTTTAATTTGGGGGGTGATGAGGGTTTAAGGTCATGCTGTGGTACAAGAACAGGGATAGTGAATGGTCTGTGACTTTTTTTCTGTGGCTTTTATAACCTAAGTGTGTTGCCTAAAAATGTAGCACGTATCAATTTGACTGTTGTGGATGTTTAATTCCAGCGTCTCCAGCTGTTTGGGTGTAGAATGAAGGTGTTGTTGCTCTCCATAGACCTTTATATGGTCATTCGGTGATTATTAAAAATCCATTTTCGACCATCGAATAACTCTTGTCGATGATGGCCACATCGACCATCGACGATGGCGATAGTCAACGTTAATCGCTAACACTATACTCGAGTATAAAGCGTGGCCACCTACTTTAGGTGCTACATAAAAATGGTATATAAGCTTACTTGACTCGAGAATTAGCTAGGGTGGAAAATGCAGCGGCTATGGTTAACTCTTCAAAATATAAATGGATACCAATAAAATTAAATAGGGCTCAGTTATAGGCAGTTTTAATGTCCCTATAGGCAGATATAAGCAGGTATAAGGCAGTTTAATGCCCCACTCATAGGTAAGTATTAAGCACGTTTAATGTCCCCCCATAGACCGATATTGGCAGTTATTGGCAGTTTTAAATGTCCAACCATAGCCAAGTATATGTCCCCCATAAACAGGTGATTTGTTCCCCATAGGCTAGGTTATAGGCTTGTTTCAGGCAGCTATACTGTCCATAGGTTGGTTTTTAGGTAGGTATATGTCCACCATAGGCATGGTAATTGCCCCCCATAGGCCAAAGTTATAGGCAGGTAATTGCCTACATAGCAGAGTTCATAGGGAAGGCATAGGTCTAAAAGGCAGGTTATAGGAGGTAGATGCCCCCATAGCGGTTATAGGCAGGATAGGTCCTCATAGGCAGGCTGTTAGGCAATTATAGGTCCCCCGAGGAGATTATAAGCAGGTATATGCCCCATAGACAGGTTATAGGCAGGTATATGCCACCCATAGGCAGGGAATGGCAGGTATATGACCCCTCATAGGCAGGCTATAGGTAGGTATTAAGTCCCATAACGCAGGTTATAGGCAGGGTATAGGCAGGGTTTTTAAAACAAAAAATAAACATTTACCTCGTCCCCACCGATCCGCCCTCCCGGGGCGCTCAAGCTCCATATTCTGGCAAACGAGGGCGTGAAAGTCATACAGGCTCACGCACGCAAGCGTCGGAAACTCTGGAGACTGCCGCGAGGTTGCGGCCATCCGGAACGTCAACTGCCCAAAGCACGGAAACAATCAGCTCTCTGCTCTGCAGTGTTCTTGTATCATGTATGGGCTCTGGCTGGAGCTCACCATACTGGTGAGGAGTTGCGACAGCGCTCGTCGGACCACGGGAGCGCCATGAAGCTGTCGGCTGTACTCGGCAATCAGCTATATTCGTTCCCAGAGGAGACGCATATAGCTGGAGTGTCGCTGCCGGCGCACAAGCCATCGCAGCATCCGAGCGCCAACAGTGGCTCGAGTCTAGCTGAGCGTCGTAATTATTCAAGAAATTTTTTGTGCTGAAAACTCGCTTATAATCGAGTAATATAAGGTATTCATGGCTCAGTTTTTTATTCAGCAAAAATAGCAAAGCATGTAGTAGTATTATTGATATTGGAATGGTGGAAACCTAACAGAACCCTGGTAGAGGACTATGGCTTGTGCAGGTCACACTTAGGGTATGTTCACACGGCGTACTTGCTGGGCACATTTCGCTGTGTATTTGCGCTTCAATACGCCCGAAATGCGCCTCGCAATTACGTTAATTTGTAGCCAGCGCATACTCGATATATAAGCCGAGGATGGCTTTTTCAGCTCATTTTATGGGCTGAAAAACTCGGCTTATGTTTGAGTACATACAGTAATTGGTAATAAAAAGTGATCAAAAAGTCACATACATCCCATATGATACTAATAAAAATACACTTCTGCCTGCAATAAAATGACTTCTTCTTCAGGTCCATAAATGGAAATACAAAAAAGTCATTGGTTGCAGAAAATGGTACTGCGGCTCAAATTTGAAAAGAAAATGTTTAGATTTTGTTTATTGTATTTAAACATAATGAAAGCCCTACATATGTGGTATTGCCAGAATGGTATCACACTGCAGAATACAGATAACACATAATTTATAATGATCAGTGAACGCCTTAAAAACAAAACCCATGCAAACATGACGAAACTATGTTTCTTTCACATTTGGCCCATTTTTTTACGGTTCCCCGGTATATTCTATAGCATGGTGAATGACACCATTAGGAAGTACCTCATGTCCTGTAAAATAAAAGTCCTCATATGTGACTAGTGTAAGGCTGCAGCTGGGAAGGTCTGCAATGGAGTGTATATCCCAGCCAGGTCTGGGCGTATGCATGGAAGTGAGCAAGGATACATGCCAAAAATTTAGGAGCCTTGGTGGAGATGAAAGGCCATTGTTAAATAGGTGTCGTCAGTACACTGTTCGACCTATGTTTAATCTGTCTGGTTGAGTATGGCTTCCAGGCCCATTCCTGGTGTCGACCCTTTCTTTGGGAGAGTAACTTAGACGGCTGGGTGGGTGCTTACTTCTCATGTTCTACTACAGGAGATTTCCTTGCTGTATATAGGTCAGCCAGGTAGGACTGACTGGGCGTCGGCTTGTAGATCTCCAGTCTACCTTCTGGCTGGAGGTGTTAACTCACTGGTGGAGCCAGTGTTGATACACTAGGTGCTAGTGAGGGAACTACAACCATTGTCTAGATGTGCTCAGTCGAGCAGAGTTTGATTTTATCGTTTGCTGTTTTCAGTGCATTTTGCAGCCTTATATTTGTTTCATGCACAAATAACGTACGGACAAGGACCGTTTACACCTTACATACTGCCTCTGTCTCTATGCCTGAAGAACGTTTGCTGTGATCCCAGAGCTGTGCAAGTTTACACTATGTAGAAGGAAAAATAAAAAAGTTATGGCTTTTGGAAGAGAGGGAAAAAACTTAGGGACACATGTATAAAGGGTTTCTGCCTTTTCTGGTTGAAAAATGCAGCCAGGGTTGAGCGTTGTGCCCCAAGTTACATATAGCGTTCGCAAACACCAGACGAGACGAACTCGTCGAACTTTAGACACCATTTATGAGCGCACAAAAACCACTTTCATAGATTCAGGCACATTTTACACTAAAAATGTGAATCAAATATTCACTTCACCCCATCTATTATCATACATGTCTCCCTTAGAGCCATAATATGATCTGCTGTAAGGAAAGGATTAAGAATTGTTATTTCATGGGGAAGACAACTGCTTCCTAAAAGAGACATATCAGGAATGGCCACAGGTCCTCTTAAACATGACCATAGAGAGCTAATTTCCACATTATTATTCTAATTGATTTACATGAATCTAAAAAAAAGTAAAGTTGAAGCCTGCTTGGGTGACCAGACGATGTTTGGCACCAGTCAGCCAATTAAGTGCGAAAACAGCTAAATAAAATCTCTCCTTTGGAGATGAAGAGTGGGAGCAGATGATGGAGGCTGTTTTCACAATCTTCTTTGGAATAAATTATTGCAGTTAAATTGATCTGTCGTTACTCCTTTGCCTTCCTGTCATTTACCAATAAACAAGCAATGCTGTTTCACTCAGACAAAATGCCAGCTGTCCCATGGTACACACACGTTCTGACAAAAGGAAAATAAATTCAGTTATCATCATCCAAGTCCTTTTTCCCCTTAACTTTGCAAAGTTGATTTTAACTGCGGGAGGAAAGCGGCTTTTATTGTGCATCTCTACAGAAAGGGGAGCATTATTCATGCTGGATATAGAGTCCTAAATGACAGACATTATATAGCCCTTGTTATCTTGTCAACAGGTAAAGTTACAAGCGATTTGACTGAACTTTCAGCCGCTCTGAATTTTTTTGTAGTTTAATTGAAGGTTGTCTACTTGTTTCAATATTATATATAATGCAACAGTCAGAAGCTACATTCAGATTATACAGGAGTCAACCCCTATGAATAAGCTTATTCTGCTTACTGTAATGTTCTCTGCAGGTGTCATATGTCCTCACTGAGCTGTATACAGATTTTAAACAACAAGATTAAGGCACTTTTGTCCATTATCCTGAGCTTTTGCATCTTGCTCGATTGTTGAAGGAGAGTGCTCAGCTATTGAACAGTCAGTCCTTTCACATGATCATGTTATTTGGATAAGCAGTGGCAAAGATATAGGGGCTGCACATAGCAGGGGTGGACGCAAACTATAGAAGTCCTCTGTGCAGGAACAGTTTACAGGACACTCAATATTCAATATTCCATTATAAAGCACAATTTTTTGTCTCTTTAACAATAAATAGTTTGTAGTCATAGATACTTGCAATCAATAGGTGTAAGAAGCCCGCTCTTCATTGTCATATGGGAGGCCTTACTTAACTGGGCCACATGTTTAGCTGACTACACAAGTACCCTGATCCTAATGTATGTTCCCCATAGGACCATAGAATTCACACTGGAGCATAAAAGCAATGGCAAGTTAATCAGGCAAAATTGTGCTGATCTATCATATTAAGCACATATGATACCTTCACACTTCATTGAAACAATATCATTACAGACACATAATTATTTTTTCAATACTAAATGCTTTGTATATATCATACAGCATTGACACCATATTGCTTATAAAGTTACTAGCGAGTGGTGGGCTCAGCCATAGCTTTTATACAGGAGCTAAAATTTATGTCCCTGCTTCTCAGGAGCAGAAGTATATGTCCCTGGTAACAAAAAAAAATTATGAAAGCTCGGGACCCCCTAACATCATAGATTATAAATATGCCTCCAGCAAAGGCGTAGCTAAAGGCTCATGGGCCCTAGTGAAAAACTTCACTTGAGCCATCCTCTTGCTAGACAAGGGCTCTTCACACCTGTTGACCACTACTTTATAACAACAGGTTCTTGACATGAAGGATACCTGCCGTGTAGCACGATGCTGAAAATTATTTTACTTAAAAGGGTTGTCCAGCTGAAGAAAATGTACTTGAAATGGGGCCAGGTTGTGGGGAAAAAGAAGGAATACTTGCCCCCTGGTCACCAGCCATTTGTTTCTTATATAGTTCCCTCTGGAGCTGCTCCTCTTCACTTCAATTCAGTTCTCACACGACACACAGGAGAGTCTCATGCTCCATTCACTTACATTGCAGTATGAGGCCTCCCATTCTGTATGTGTCATTGAGTATCTGAAAGTAGAAAGTGACTAGCAAATCCTAGACTGAATATGGGCAGCAGTGACCAAGGAGGCGCAAGTATTATCTCTCCCCCCTACCTCCAACCTGGCCCCATTTCAAATAAATTTTCACACTGTGACAAATCTCAAATTAAGCCAATAGCTGATAAATTAAAGGAACTGACACGCCCATTATTATTCTCTTTTTCACAGACCTACGCATCTTGTTTACACCAACATCACCTGTTATTGGTATAAATCAGATTTGCCTCTTAAAAATGCTTTAAAAGTCATGTTTTTATGTCACAATATTCTTGGAGCCATCGCTTATTTTTCTGTGGATGGAGATGTGTGAGGGCTTTTTATTTGCGGGATAAATGGACGTATTCTTTGCATCTCACTTTCGGACACATATACAGTTTTATAATCACGTATTTTATCTATTTTTTTGCTAAGGGACCAGGCATGAACACAAAAAATGCAATTCGTGCATGTTTTATTATATATATGTTTAGTTTTGCAGTATTTTTAAATACTTAAACATGCTATTATCTTACTGACCAGCAGCAACTTTATGAGAACTTTGCAGACACTGATTTAGTGACTGGAGCTCTGTGCTCTGTGGTCAGTGCAGGATCAGATTTCTCATCCCCAGACAGCAGAGATCAGTGAGCATAAAGCTTCAGTCACTATTTCACTGCTATACTCTCGCTAATTGTGCTTACACAAGCTACCTCCCAACAGTACATACATTTGATTTAGCAATGGCCACTGCATGCACTGGTGCCACTGCGGCAGAAGTACTTCGAAGCTGTTATTAAACTCCTATCCCAACTTTGGGTTCGGGTTACAGTTTTGGCAATTTTTCTAGCAATTTAAGCCAAAAATCAATTTGTGCCAACCCAAATCAAATGGCTTTGATTTGTGTTGAATTTGACCCAAATCCGAAGTGCAACACTAGTCTTAATTTTACCTTGGCCCACCTACAAAATGGTTCTTTACTTGTCCACACTTTTCTGTCTGATTGGTCATATTTTCTTCTATTTCCTCTTTTTTCCTCTTTTTTCTGATATTCTGTGACTACCTCTTGAATTACCATGCTAAATGTAATAGATTGGAGATCATGTTGACTCTATCACACATGGTTTGCTGACAACTACATTAATTCCCGCAGGAGATGTTGGTAACGTTTTGTGTTGTAACCTCATTTAGTCTTTGCTCATTAAAAGTAACAAATTACATCCAAACTCCACAGTGGGTATATTCATCATATGTATATTGTTTTTAATAATCTCATATATAGTCATAAAAAGTAAAAGAATGAGAAGGTCTCCTTTTAGAAGAATAATAACAGTTGTAATAGATCATTTTTTGAGTCTTAACTATCCAGTCCCAAGTAATCATCCTACTCCATTCACGGATCATAAACTCATTTTTACACTAGATACCGCAATTCAGAAGATAAAAATAATGCAAACACACAAACATTATTGAGCCAGCATCTCTCATGCAATATAAAACAGTCAATAAGGGGATCATAGGATTTTTTTTAGAAAAGAACTTGCTGCTAATTAGGAATATGCTTGAAAAATTTTGAAGGTATCTAGTGCACATGTTTGATTAAAACTGTTAAAAGCCATCTCACAAACGGCAGGTCGACCTTCAAACCAGATGGGAATTCTACTCTATATGTTACCTCTCTTAGGTTATATGTTCAAACCTCCACATTTCAGGGAGTGAAAATTCCAGCTATAACCTGATCTGATGATTAAAAAAAAAACTTGTGCAGATGGGTGGAGTGCAAACAGTCTAAAAACTTTACCATGCAAACAGTCTAAAAACAAAATATGGTCAGCGCATCCATTTTTATAAGATACAAAATATTCACGATCATATAAATTTTCTATGCATATTGGCATTTAGTACCTTTTCATAGTCCTATAATATCCTATAGCCACTTGAGTCATCAATGATCTGTCACTTAAATATAAGGTTGATACTGTGCAGGGTACGAAGTGTGCCTGTCGGTATTGGCCATCTGTGCCCTTACCTTTTCTCCTGGCGGGGCTAAACACATAGTGGTTGCGCCCTACTGTTTTATGACCCTGTGTACACTATAAGAAACGTTTCAAGCTGCGCCAGATGGATTAAGTAATTACCTACACAAAATAGAGAGAGTACAAGTAGTTTATAATTACTGATGATTATAGGGTTACATAAAATGGGGCCTAATTTTATACCACATTAGAGATTCTTGATATCCATTGCAAAGGTATGATACGCTACTTAATTATCTTCTTATTATTATTATTAATTTCTTTTTTTTGGCCATTATGTAATACAGTAGCTATATTTGCACAAGTTATAATAATTACACACAGTTATCAGCTGTTTTATTCTAATTTAGCATTCATACTGGGCATACTGTCTGAATCTGGACTAAGTTTGTCACACCTTTATAACGATATCAATTATTGAATCTAACATGAGCGTATTTCATAGGAAAGTAGCATATCATCACATGAATTATTTTACATTTAATTTTTGTACTTTGTGTACTATAAAGGAATCCTTGTTACAAAGGTTATTATTGCTGGCTGCATTTTCCCATTGCAAAATCTCTGGATTTTGTTTGCTCTATTATGATGATCACAGCCATATCCATTCGCGACTCATATTATGTCACCTTCTTTAGGTTGTATTACAATTGTGCATGTTTTGAGACATATTACAGGTCATTTATATCAAGAATATGGTGTCAAAAGTATTTTTGCTGCAAAATAGACGTAAAAAAACAGCAATTGCATATTGGGACATGTCACCCTATGTGTACAGACAGCCTATCACACACCTTACGCACCCACCACGCTAACTCCCAACACGTGACTTCCTTTATGAGCCATGCGCTGCTGACGTCAAAAGGGGAATCCCCATATAATATGAAATTTACTTGTGTGTATAAAAAAAATTTCATTATCACACATTTAAATTAGGCATTATTATTTTGGGAAAGGCTGTAAGCATGAGTACTACAAAGGCAGGGTCTCTTAATTTAAGGGAGTTTTCTCACCAAGCAGTTTCACTAATTCACAAGCACTCATTCTGCCTCCTCAGGCTATGGGTAGTTCTATAGCAGTGATTAGCATATTTAGCTTCTCTGTAAGTAGCCCAACTATTACACTGACAAGTACAGAAAATTTTATCTCTTCAGTAAACACAAGGTACATGTGGTGTGAGGACTGAAAACAATGGCTTATATGTAATCTTTTTAGAGATAATTAGTTTGCTCCAGACTGAGCTGTCTATACATAGTGATGTCACTCCCTGCTCTCTGCTCTCTCATCTAATCAGATAACAGAGTTATGGTCAGGCAACCAGGTAACCATAGAAACCTGTGTGCACTCAGAGCACATCAAATAAATCGTTACTAAAGTGAAATCTTTTTGATGAATGCATTTAGTAAAGGTCTTTATTTAAGTGTCCCTTCATGTTGAAAGCTAATCTTTGTAGTGAGAAAACCCCTTTAAGGATCATCGATCCTTACATATTTCATATGCCACCATAAATTGCCGCTGTGGTGTGCCATGCTTTCACTTTAACCCCTTAAGGACCTTGCTTTTTTTTTTTTGGTTGACACATTTGTTTTTTTACTCCTCGCCTTCCAAGTGCCATAACTTTTTTTATTTTTCCACCTACTTAGACAAATAAGGGCTTTTATTTTGTGGGACAAGATGTACTTTCTATTGGTGTCATTCACCATTCCATATACCGTACTGGGAAACTGCAAAAAAATTCCAAGTGGGGCAAAATGTGAACAAAAGTACTCATGCCATATTTGTGAGTTTTCTTTTTTTGATTTAGGGCATTCACTCTCCGGTATAAATGATGTGTTCTCTGTATTCTGCAGGTTGGTATTATTCCGGCAACACCAAACATGTAGGGTTTTCGCCATGCTATAGTATCGTGAAACAATCCAAACATTTTCTGTTTTTGAAATTTGTACGGTGGAGCCATTTTCTGAGACCAATAACTTTATTGTACTAACACTTGCAGACTTGAGTGAGGGGGCATTTTTTGCAAGCTGAAGTATAATTTTCATTGGTACCAGTTTGGAATACATGTGATCACTTTTACTCCAATTTTTAGATGACGTGATATGACCAAAAAACTACAATTTTGGCGTTTGAAATTTTTTTCTTATACGGTGTTCAGCGTACGGGATAAATGATGTTATATATTAATAGATCAGACTTTTTCAGATGCGTCGATACAAAATATGTGTAACTTTTTTATCATTTTATTTGAAATATGGAATGAACTTTTCACATATTTTTTTTTACACTTTAAACATTTTTTTTTTTTAACTTTAACATTAAATCCTCCTAGTGTTCTTCACAAGACTTCCAGCTGCTGTGTTAATCTTGCCACTGATTACCCGATCGGAGTGAGAAATGGTGTACGGCACCATTTTTCATTTATTTAGATGCCACGACCATTTTGTCGCAGCGTCTATGGGGTTAAACAGTGTGGGATGGTGGCGGCTCCATCCCGCGCTGTAACCTGCATCTGTTAGCTGGAATTAGTAGCTGACAGATGCCGGCTATGTATTGGGCTTGTGGTGCAATCCCACTACAAAGCCCCTTACTGGCACTGGTTGTTAAGGGGTTAAATCAATTTTTCTTACTTTAAATAATATAATATGTAATAGCAGATACAAAGATTTTTCTTATGGATACCATATAAATCTGTAGGGAAAAAAGTGCATGACGCTTTACTGTACAAGAAAGTTATGGTTCATTAGCAAATCTAATTCTGCTACATTTGTATTTCGTTAGTTAATGACTAGAGTGAAAATTATAATTGTTTAGCTTTTTTCCACCCAAATATATTATCACTATTATTTTTCCTCTGAACTTCGCTTTATGGAAATGCCTATAATCATTTTCCTGGATGTGGAGAGTTGTTTAACTTACATTCCTAGCCATCAACTTTGCTTTATTAAAATTTTTCACATGATGCTAATTATTTTGCTATTTACACAGTATGACTTAGAGCGTAATAGATTTTAAAATAGAAAAGGTAATTATACATTATTAAGATGTGTAAAGATTGGTGAAAAATGGTCACTCAGCATGTAGTATTTACTGCTTAATGTCAATGTTAATTATGGTGTCGGCTACATATCATCACTACTGTAGATACATGGAGAAGACAAGCATAGTCAAAAAATGCAGCAGTTTTTCCTATAGGTTTATAATGGCACTTTAAACAGAACCTGTTATATCTCATGACAGGTCGGTTTAAGGAAACATAGTTCTTTCCCATAAAATAACAATTCTGAAACATCTTTTTCTATATTTAGATTTTTCTATTCATCTATTATTTCTCTTCTGAATATATTACTAAATAGTCAAGTGGGCGTCATCATTGCAGTTTTAAAGCGGTGTGTCTCTGCACACACTAAGGAAGACATGTATGAAGAAAGGCGCTTCGAAGTGAATTGTCGAGTCTTGTTTTCAGTGTATAATACACCTGAATGTATGAAAGTGTTTTTTGTGTGATTATAAATGGTGTGTAAAGTTCATCGCGCCTCGTCTATGTTTTAGGTGCATTATGGAACTTAGGTGCATTAGCAATGCGCCTAACATATATAAAGGTTATAGATAGGCTGGAAATAAGTGAAAAGTCATTAGAATAGCATGTCAGTGAATAGAAACTGTGGTACTGGTCCTGCTTGGTGGACCACAGGTCCCGGCAAGGCCTGTGGTGTGCTGGCTCTTTCTGTATGTAGAATAAAGGGTGAGAGCAGCAGAAATAAATTTCAAAATTAATGTAGTAAAAATTTAAAATGAAAAATTCTGAACAACATTGTCGGTGGGTTATTTAATGCAAAACTAGTTTTAGATTCTTTTAATCTTAAATACATTTTATAGGAGATATTTTTAAATTTTTGGGATATTAAATATGTTTATGTTAATTTTACACGATAACATTTTTTATTACATTTAAATAATTTAATTTTATATAATTTGATAATTCTCATAAATTACTTTTTATTATTGCACTGGTGTAATTATTATTATTGGACATTTTTTTCCCTAACAGCAAATCTAGCTCCACTTCGACTCCTCAGGCTCAGGCAGACCACATTAAGATAGGTCTGCCTCTCGGAACAGTAACGCGCCTAGTTTTGCCGAACCATATTCATATGTGTGTCTAATATTACAACTGTGGTGTGACACGCCCCTAAGACGCCCCCAGAACACCCCCCTCATGTTAGGCGCATTAGAAAGTGTCGAGTCTTAAGATCAATGCACATAACACATTCATTTGGTGCATTAGACATTGTAGCCGGCTCACTTTGGCACATTTGATGCCAGAAAAGTGTGAAAAATCCGATCATACTCTGTTAGCGATGACTGCTCAATGTAACACTGTGCAGGGACACACCCTCAGTTGGTAACACCCAGTTGACACTTTAGCAATACATTTCTTGGAGAAATAAAAGAAATACAGCACAACAGAACGATCTAAAATAAGATGCTCCAGAAATATATCACAGGGAAGAGAATTATTTACTATAACTTACTCATCAGTAGAAGGCACACCAGTCTAAACCTATAATAAGATTTTTTGAGGGGCATTAACTAATGGTCACATTGTGATGATAAGATGAGAGTAGAAATGACACTATTATGGAAAATCATTGTTTTTAAGGGAACAATGAATAGTCCAAACCGTCATAGACAAAAAAAAAAGCAACAACAACAATTCATTAAGCTGCAATTCATAAAATGTCCAGCATTCCAGGAGAAGGCATATTAGACTCTCACAATGAGAATAATCAGTGCATGAAATAAGGAGTAATTGTAGTAATTGGGTAAAAAACAATAGCTTTTGATTTTGCTATAGATTTCTATTTTAATGAGGTTTCAATGGCATGCAGGAAGAGCATATATTTTTCTTTGTTGCAGCATGCAAAGAAAGCATAGCAAAGTGCCATTAACACTTAATATAATGCCAACCTCAGTCCGCTTTATCTGGGATCTGTGCCATAGGCAATCAGTACTGCAAAATGGGACACAGTGTGACCCTAGTGCCAGGCTCTGGATTTACACACTTGTGCTACTTCATTATGTATCTCACAATAGTGACTGAGTGGACTTGACTGTCATTGATCAGTCCATAACATACTGCTAGCAGATGCCTGCCATGCCACCATTTCTAACGCTGCACCCTGGGATAACTTTCCCTATACAATGTCACCTCTGAGAATTGTACAGAGCAGGAACTGCTGATTACAGTTCTCTCAGAACCCAGGAGAAGTAATTCAGAAGAATATAATCTACTGTTTGAAAATAAGAAGTCATTAAAATGTTGGCTGGCTGCGAGAAGGAGAGGCCAACGTTCTACAAAGCTATTTTTTTCTTCTGACTTTTACATTTTATTTTCATTTTGTCCTATAAATATATTTCTTTTTTGCAGATGTGAGATATAGCCATGATAACAAGATATTAAGGACAAGTCATTAAATCCAACCTTATCTGATTAAAGTACTGAAGAAAAATAATTTTCTCAGTCAAATTTATTTGAAAGGGAAATTTGCCTAGTCCTAGTCTAGGATATTTTATATTGCTTTGTCTCATTTATCTCGTTTATTACTTCTACTACTTCTACCATAACTTGTGCTGTGTGATGCTTGGAACAAGACTATTGAATTTGTAACTAGTCAACTTGCATAATTTTTATTTTCTGCCCAAAGTTGTTGTACTAAAGAATATTGTGTTGGACTGTTCTAGATGCGCTTACACTCAATTGAATATCATTGTACAGTTACAGTATTATGGTAAGGCTGTACCTTACAGAGGTTGTATATGGCTGTTTTTGGTGGCGATCTCATTCATTGTACACATGTTTTCTAGATATATGATGTGCCTAATGATGTTAATTGGAGGCTATTCAGACCATGCTGAGAGTATTCCCAATTTATATATTGTCCACTTAAAAAGGTATTCTCACCACATTGATTACCTTTAACCTCTTAAGGACCAGGCGTTTTTTTTTGGTGACACGTTCGTTTTTCCCTCCTCGCCTTCTGAAAGCCAAAACTTCTTTATTTTTCCACCTACATAGACACATGAGGGCTTTTATTTTGCGGGACAAGATGTACTTTCTAATGTTGTTATTCACTATACTATAGAATATACTGGGAAACCGCAAAAAAATTCCAAATGGGACAAATTGTGAAAAAAATTGTATTTTCGTCATGTTTACGGGGGTTTTGCTTTTACGGTGTTCAATCTTCGGTAAATATAATCTGTTATCTGTATTCTACAGGTTGTTACACATCCGGCAATCCCAAACACTTGGGTTTCCGTTATGTTTTGGTCCCGTAAAAAAATTCCAAACATTTTCTATTTTTGAAATTTGCGCCACGGCGCCATCTTGTGCGACCAATAACTTTTTTGTACTAAAATCTATGGACTCAGTGAGGGGCATTTTTTGCGGGCTGAAGTGTACTTTTTATCGCAAGCAGTTTTGGAATGCATGCGACTTTTTTGATCATTTTTTTCCATTTTTTGAGTGATGTAAAATGACCTAAAAACGCAATTTTGGCGTTTGGAATTTTTTCTTCTACGGTGTTCAGCGTAGGGATAAATGATGTTATTTTTTTTAATAGATCGGACTTTTTCGGACGCGGCGATACCAAATATGTGTAACTTTTTTTTATTATTTTTAATGTTTTTAAATTTGTAAAATGGGGAAAGGGGGGTGATTTGAACTTTTAATACTTTTTTTTTTTGTACTTTAAAACTTGGTTTTTTTTTTACTGTAACATTGAGGCCACCTGTGGTACTTGACCACTAGGTGGCGTGATTGTTAATACAACCTAATGCATTGCATAGGCAATGCATTAGGGTGTACAAAGATGGCGGTTTCCCCACTTCCTGTCTGCGGATGGAAGTGGGGCACACCGGCCAGAGTAAGTGACGGGAGCCTTCCCAAGGCTCCCCACCACAGTGCCCGGTGATCGGCGCAACATAGCTGCGCTTATACCGATCACCGCACCGATGGTGCGCGGCACCGATCGGCGTTAATTCAGACCCCGCGGCCCATCTTTGCCGCGGCGCCTGATGGTAAAACAGCGCCACCCGGGGGAGCCACCCGCCGGGGGCTGTTACTGCCGGGTGTTAGCGGCGTTTTGCCGCTAACACCTGCCGGCTGTGCGGGGGGGTCGCGGAGCGATCCCCCTGCAAAGCCCTTTAGCGGCCCTGGGACGTACTGATACGCCCAAGGTTGTTAAGGGGTTAAACATGTAGGCAAAGCTAAATAAAGACTATTACCAAATGCATTGCTGTCCTGATTTTGCATCATTTCAGAGTTAGAGAAGATCTTATCTCAAGCTTTTATACACAAGCTTCCCTAGGATATCTACCATCTCTATCTACTCTAATTCCTCCAACTACCCTGTTCAACTATGGTGACATCACTCCTTGCTGTGTCTTATCAGCAGCACAGGAGTTTGTAGCCTTGCAGCACTTGAGTACTTTTGCTCACATTTCACCATGGTCAACATCTACAAGGAAGTTCTCTCTGTGTTTGCATGGATTTCCACTGTGCTGTACACCCAAGGGGGTTCAAATAGAAAACCTGAGATCAGGACACATATTAACACTAAATAACAAAGTGAGACAGAAGTAGAGAGGTCCGTGCCACAAGAGCAGCAATCTACAATCTAGAATGGAGGAGGGGGGAGACAGAAGGTGAGGTACACAGATGCGTGTATTATGGTGGCAGCAGGGTTATTGTAAATTATAGGCTATCCTGCAGAGATGGGTTTTAAGGTCAGTTTTGAAAGTTGTAAAAAGGGGGGAAAGATTTTTTATGTGTTTCATAGTTTCATTAGTTTCATAGTTTGTAAGGCTAAAAAAGACAAGTCGTCCAATCTAGTTCAGCCTGTTGTGCTAAGGTGTTGATCCGAGGAAGGCAAAAACCCCCAATGAGGTAGAAGCCAATTGTCCTCATTTTTTGGGAAAAATTCCTTCCTGACTCCAATCTGGCAATCAGAAAAATCCCTGGATCAATGACCCCCCTCCTGAATCCTAGTACTATAAACTTGTTATATTATTACGCTCCAGAAATGCATCCAAACCCTTTTTGAACTCGGTTATTGAATTCACCATGACCAGTCCTCTGGCAGAGAATTCCATAGTCTCATGCTCTTACAGTAAAGAATCCCTTTCTATGTTATGAAGAAACTTTCGTTCCTCAAGACGTAAAGGATGCCCCTTGTTCTAGATACAGCCTGTGTATAAATAAATCTTGAGAGAGATCTCTATATTGACCTTTGATGTATTTAAACATATTTATTATGTCCCCCCGAAGCCTTCTTTTCTCTAAACTAATAACCCTAATCTTGCCAATCTTTCTGTGTACTGTAGTCCACCCAGTCCTTTTATTATTTTTGTTGCCCGCCTTTGTACCGGTTCAAGCTCTACAATGTCTTTCCTGTGCACTGGTGCCCAAAACTGTACACAATATTCCATGTGTGGTCTAACCAGTGACTTGTATAATGGGAGAATAATGTTCTCATCATGTGCATCTATGCCCTTTTAATGCACCCCATGATCCTATTTGCTTTGGCTGCTGCTGCCTGACACTGGCTGCTACAATTAAGTTTACTGTCCACCAGGATTCCCAAGTCCTACTCCGTGTCACTTTTACCCAGTGTTTTTCCATTTAACATGTAATCATGTAATGGATTTCTCTTGTGTTATTGAATTCCAGAGTATAGGAAATACTCTACTATGGTAGTCCTTGCTTTTCTGGATGTAAAAAAATGGTATGCCAATGTGTGCTGTCCCATTGTATTATTCCAAAAGTAGACTGTTTTGACATAGACAAGGTGCATATGGCCACCGGACCTCTATCCCCTGATGAAGCCAGTTTGCTGGTGAAACATGTTGGGGAGATCAGGCATTATATTTTGCAGTGTCACTTCTCTCCCCGGGCGTATGATACGATCGTATTGTACGCCTGGGGAAACGACGCGTATGAGAGCTATGAATTATCATAATTGCGGCGCGCATTTCGTCGCATATAAAGCGCAATACACAGCAAAATGCAATTACGCTTAAAAATAAGCCATGTGAATATACCCTAACTGTAATGGAAATTCTTTTACTTCTGAAACCTCTCTAGTTGCTGTCCACATTACATAATCCAGTTTTTGTTAAACCAATCATTTGATAAGTTGATTACAAAATGTCCCACAGCTGTTACCTCCAACGTTCAGCTAAATTTTGTGGAAAACCAAATTCAAATCCACAATGATGTATTTCAGGCTGTCCCGATTATTTTTTACAACCTCAAACATTTTTCTTGTGTTATGTACTTCAAATAAGAAAGAAAGAAAAAAATAGAAAGACTCTAAATATGGGTCTCCAAATATGAGGTGTTCTTTATATACACTCTTGGAAAGGGAACTCCCATCTATTAATAATGGATTTTCTTAACAAGACAATCTTTAAACTGAACTAAACTTGAATTTTTCATTTTTCATTCAATTACTACATAGTAATAATATTTGCATATTAATTTGCACTTCCCATGTGGCAAGCAAAAAACTGTTCAGTAAACCAAATCCTTACCTGGAAGATAATTAATTGGATGAAAGAACAGCACTGATCCAGTCACTGAGAAGAAGTGGTTAGTTTAAGAAGTGGTAAAAAAAATTGTCGGCTTTAATAAGTTTTCAGCTCTTTATTCAACAAGGCAGCATGGTTTGGAGGTAAGGGTTGCTCCTTAGCAGAAAGAGGGCATGGTCTAAAGTGCAACACAATGAGCCAATTTTTGCCAACTGTTGTGGCTTAACATAAGCCAAAATATTGGTGGTAAATAGTGTTGATCGCACTGTTCTAGAAAAGATAAGTTCTAGTAGAACTTCTCGAATTTTTAGAACTGGAACCGAACATTTTACTGTTCGTTTGAGTAAAGTTCTAGTTCGACACGCCATTTTCAGTTTCGTTTTCAGTGGCTTTCAGTACTTTTGGTGGCCATCCAATCAACTTTCTGCACTTTTGCCGGCCATCCAATCAGTGCAGAGCACAGAGAAGTTTCAAAAACGTCATCACTAAGGTGTAGGGCTCTTATTGGCTGCTAAAATCACATGCTCATGTTAGATGTCTCTCCATAGACATCAATGGTTTGGGAGTTTGGTAGTGCTGGCTGCATCTTTCCCACACCCAGAATCTGTTATTTGTTGACATTTGCAGGCTCACATATGCTTAACTCCTATATACATGGATATATATCATGCAGAGTGTTAGGATTTGCTAAATCATACTCAATGCCCAAAAGTTCAATTTTTGCAGTTTTGGGGAATCAGTAACTGTATAACACACTGTCTCCAAATTTCCTATGTGTCAAAGGGGCTTTTGGGCCCCCGCAGGCCACAGAGCCCCATAGAAGCTGCTACCGCTGCGCCACCTATAGATACGCCCCTGCTTGCAAGCTGTCCACATCTTTTCAGTTAGCCATTGAAAGGAATTAAGTATTTTAGCCTCTCAATTTTTTTCTGTCACTCTTAGAGCCAGATTTTCTTCACTGAGTTGTTCCATGTATCCAGTTTACTGTTATGGATGGTAATTACAGCTTCTCCTCACCTGTGTAGGTATGAAAATTAGCCAGAACATCTTCTCCCATTGACTTTGATTGGTTCGAAGTTCGAGTTTGAATAGAACTTCAAACCGAAGTCACAAAAGTTCGAGGTTCTCATCAAACTAGAACTTTTTACTGCTCGCTCAACACTAGTGGTAAAAAGTTAACCAATATCTAGAGATATTTTTTTCCTCAGACTTCTTTTGCTCCTTGAACTTTTGTGTGTAAGCTGCTCAAATGTCTCCCCTTGCATCTCTCCTGATCATAGTGGGTATTGTGTCTTTGATCAAACTTTATGTTGCATGTCATGGAGACTCTAAATTGGGGGAGCATGACATGTCCCTATTGCTGAATGCTGTTGGAAAAGGCATTGGGTTAAGGACATGTCATAAGAGACCAAAAGTAGATCTCCTCAACAAAGCCAATAAGGCTGGTCAGCAGTCTGGACAGAGCTCACATACTTGATAATTATCTGAATGTACCTACAATAATGACTAGTTTCTATAAACATGACATTTTTCTTCCATTCTTTTCATCCAGTAGCCTGTACTTACCCTTTTCATGTCTACAAATTCTCTGTAAATGTTTTCAAACCTTCTGAGTCCATCTAGAGTAGTGTTGCTCGAATAGGTCACTGATCATTGACACTGGTTCTGCTGAAAGTTTGAAACAATTTGGGTTTGGGATGTTCCAAAGCCATTTTTTATGCTAGACCTTATCCTAACCCTAGGTTAGGGCTAGGGTTTTTATTGATCTCTATGCATGGACTTACAGTACGACCGTCCTTCCAGTACAGCATCACTTCTGTTCTAACGTAACACAACGGTTAAAGGTAGTCTTAGTTATTACACCTATATAACATTAATATAACAACAGGGTTAGGTTTATTCCTAGTCTTAACCCCTATATTTGTATACTGGAAATAATGTTGGACCAGAAGTGAAGTTCCATAGCATTTCAGGTCTAACATCACTTCTGGTTAATGTAACATAGGAGATAGGGTTAACTTGAACATTTAGCCCTATTTTACATTTACTTGGAGTGAAGTGATGTCTGACTGGTAGTAACACTCGGCTAGTAGTGCTGTAGAAGCATGAGTTTGTGCACAAAACGTTTAAGGTTAGGGTAAATTTTCTTCTGACAATTTTGAACAAAATTTAATTTGGAAAATCCTAAACTGAATTGCTGAGATTTGAGTCAAATTTTTTTTATTTTTTTTATTTCTTTAATAGAAAAAATAATATTTATGGTGAACAACCCTCATGCACTGAATGTGAATACCTTACCTGTGGAAGAGCTGTTTGCCGCTATTTTTGTGTCAATAAACACTGATACATATAATAAATACTTTATGTATGGCTATGTTCACACGTTGTATTGCGGCGCATACAGTACGCATCGCAATACATCGTATGTCTCGGGAGCTTACGCTGATCAGCGCGTACTTCCGCGGCGCGGGGGGGGCGACAGCCCACTGGCCCCATAGACAAGAGCCGTGAATAAGTGACATGCTTACAATACGATCATATTGTATAAGTGGGGAGAGGAGGCGTAATCCATACTTCTCTATGATAGCTATGGATTACCATAATTGCGATGCGCATCTCGCCCGTATTAGAGCGCAAATACGCGCCAAAATGCGCACCGCAATTACGTCATTTGAACATACCCTATAATAGCCATACAGCAACCTTAACAGATGCCTCTTGTGTATACATGTCACTCATTTAAACAGTCCTATAGGAACCTGACAACTTAAAAATCGTGCACACCATGCACCACACAGCTGTCATAACATTTAATTGCAAAGATTTGGAGAATAAGGATAATTCTAAGTTAGTGTTCCAGCTGAGAGCTGATTTACATTACATTGTCTTAGAAACCCTTCTCTGTATGTGGACAAAAAATTACGTCTAGTGAGAGGTGAACTGTGTCACATACAATTGCTGCATTATATGCTTTTCTTCTAGACCAATTAAATCATAACCATAATTGCACACGTTTCAAAAGAAATGTTTCTCATTTTAATCCATGGATATTTTCAGCTTTGGACTCAGATAAAGGAGAATTTTACGTCTTGCTGAAATCACTGGAGATAAAAAAAGACAGCAAGCTAAATTGCAGGATTTGTGTGCCTTATGTGGGGCCTTTTTTAACCCTTTATTCCATAATGATAGGAATAAGAACAAGAAAAGCAAAAGAAAACACTCGGGCAACATTAGAAAAATCAGTAATATTGTGAATCAGTACACATGTAACACTGACTTCTGTTATGCTTGGTTGTACGGTCATCCTTCCTATACCACAACTGTGTATTTCAGCAAGACTGTGGCAGGTTTGTGGTTTTAGTATGGCTTAACGTCACCGGTGATTATCTTTGTGGTTAGTGTATTTCCAAAACAGTGAAACTAGTTGTAGTACGTCTAAGGGCGCTGTGTCGCCCGAAACATGTCAGTGGCAACATCTCTCTGATCCCATGCCAGCTATTGCACTGTATTTGCTCATTTTCATGGCTTTTTGCTCTTAAATAAATTTCCCTGTTTGCATTATTCCTGGTGCCTACCGTGGACTTGCTTTTCCTGTAGTAAATTGTTCATATAAATTCACAGAAACAATAGCTAACCCAAAATAAAAAATATCCTTTATTAGATACTCTAAAAGAGGGATAATTTCTTTAAACACTACTACACAGATAACAATATTATACACAGTGTCGGACTGGGGGGCTTAAGGCCTACAGGTGGAGTTGACTCTAGGGGCCCACCAGTTGAGTTGTTATGGGCCCACCGGTGGACTGTATTTTAGGGGCTAATACTACAGCTACTGTAAATGACTGTACATGCCTGCTATACTCTGCCTCTTGCTTTATACGTGTCTTTCTCTGCTCTTTTGCCTTTTCCGAGGATGTTTATGCAGTTAAGTACAAACTTTAGGTCTACCATGCACAGGGGCCCACCAGGGGTCTCCCCTATTCCCCTGTGGGCCAGTCCAAGCCTGACTATACAGCCTAATGAGGTGCATAGAGGTAACAATAGTGTACCAGATAGAATAGAGACAGTATTAAATGCCAATATAACGTCCCTGCACTTTCCACTATTACATCCTAACAATGAGGTGGAGATATCGCCCGAGAAAGCGCGGCCCCACCTCCCGGTGGCTCACTACACTATAAACGATAAATATATACATCGATAATCCCCTAGCACCCTAAAAGGCTGTAGACAGAGACTACATATACTACTGGACACAATCTAAAAATAAAACAAACAAATGGTTATGTATATCTATCTTATATACACGCTGGTGCTGATCTTAACTCCAACATCTATGGAGGTATTGTGATGATTCCCCTGATGAACCCTCATGGATTGAGGAGGGAGAAACGCGTCGAGTAATGGGAGTTGAAACTTCATGCAGAAGGACAGTAAGGGTGCTTTCAAACGGTGCGGTTTTGGTGCGGTTTTGATGGGTTTTTTTTGGATGCGTTTTTTGTAAAGGAAGGCACAACAATTTATGCTATACATGCATCGAAACCGTACCAAAACCACACCGTGTGAAAGCACCCTAAGACATTTGAAATTTCTATTGAGTATTGTCATTTACTGCATGTAATATTAATATTGAGCTTTTCTATCTATCAGTAATATCGAGCGACTTTTTTTGCTTGTGTGATTTTTAGATTGTGTCCAGTAGTATATGTAGTCTCTGTCTACAGCCTTTTAGGGTGCTAGGGGATTATCAATGTATATATTTATCATTTGTAGTGTAGTACTATAATAGGTTGAGCCACTGAGAGGCGGGGCCGCTCTTTCTGGGGCGATATCTCCACCTTATTGTTAGGATGTAAGAGTGGAAAGTGCAGGGACATTATATTGGTATTTAATACTGTCTCTATTCTATCTGGTACACTATTGTTTCCTCTATGCACCTCATTAGGCTGTATAGTATTGTTATCTGTGTAGTAGTGTTTAAAGAAATTATCCCTCTTTTAGAGTATTTAATAAAGGTTATTTTTTTTATTTTGGGTTAGCTATTGTTTCTGTGAATTTGTTAAATTGGTGGTAACCCCTGGTGACTTAATAATTGTCTGTGATTTGTTAAATTGTTCATATACTAAATTGTGGCTCCCAGTTTAGTCTTCAATACAGAGATGGGTTTTAAGAGTTTGTTTAGTCTAGCAGACCTATATCCATACATACAATGTGTTAGTGTTACTCTGGTCCTTGTAACATACTGGAAGTAATATTTGCAAGTGTGAGCCATACGACTATTACATGTTCTTTATATCTGCACTTCTATCTTCATCTTCAGAGACAACGTTCTTTGTCTCATTCATTTATGTTCAAGCTACTACAGCTCTGAGGTCCCAGAAAGCTCTTAAGGGTTAGAGTTTGTCAGTAAAAGAGATAAACAAGCTCATGTGCTGGTAATAAGACACAGCAGGGAGTGATCACCATCAGTCACAGGCTACTATTGGAGCAGAGAAAGGTGGTCAATAACCTTGGAAACTTTCTGTAAACAGGAAATAAGAACTACTTTTCCTTTGAAAGGGAGCAAAAGCAGGTCAGCTACTGTATTTAGTAGTAATCTTTTATTAACTTTGCCTACATGCTAAAGCTAGTCAATGATATAGGAATATCCATTTAACTCAAGCCATGATTGAAGGGGCTGTACCCCATTGACTTTTTTCTGAGACAGTGTCACCTTTATCCAGTTGATGTGAAAATGGCAACATATTCTTTTTGAGCATTTAGTTGGGATTGGCACTAGGAAAGAGGCGTAAAGGGGTTGTTTCACAAGCTGTTTCACAGAGCCACAACCAACCTCAGGCTCACACTTCCTGGTCAAGCTGTGGGTGGTTCTACAGCAGTGCTTGACATATCAGTTCTGCTATTCATAGCTTAGCTTGTTACACTGAAATGAGTGCTGGAGGTTTGTAAACCTTAGGCTACAGAGCTCTAAAATGATAAAGCTTGTCAGTATGAAATATAAACAAGCTTCATCTTTCTAGATAAGGAACACAGCAGGGAGTGACCTCACTATCCTGACCACTGCTGCCAAAACATTTTAGAGCAGAGAGATGGATGGTAACTAGAGAAGCTTGTGTAATAAAGCAGGAGATAAGATCTCCTCTAACTCTGAAGGGAAGCAAAATCATAACATGGATGTATATGGTAATATTTTTTTTTTTTTTTTGTTTTATCTTTGCTTCCATGTTTAAAGGCAATCAATGATATGTGAATACCTCTTTTGGAACACCAACATCAAACAATACATATCCTATCTATCTGCATTTTATGTTTAGAGTTGGAAAACCACTATACCATTTGTCTTATACTATTATACTATTTTATGGTCTATACTTACTATTCTTAGATAAAATATCATTACTATAATAGTATATAATTGGTCACTTCTGTATTACATTAAACTATTATAATCTGAATGAAATAGTGTTATATAACGATATAGTGAATTTCTTGCTTTGAGTTTATTAACTCATTACAATTAAAAGTGCAAGGACGTGTATAGTAGTAGGTAAGCAGGAGCTCAATACATGTAGAAATTTAGTACAATTTTTGACTGCTGCTTTTGCTGAAATTAATGAAAACCCTAATAGATTGATTTTGTATTCAGGCTATTATGTGAGCAATCATATGTACCTCAGTGGTAAGCGTGCCCTGCTATTCTAAGGAGGTACAAATAACATAAGGGTTAAATGACCTCCAAGAATGACTTGCAAGAATGAATGTAAAAAAGAAATAGGACTCTGTAGCGCCACTTAGTGGATATAGAGCTCAAGTCACAGCCGACTTATTCAACCGCGCAATGTGAATGGGATTAAAGTCGTACCAGACATTTATCTGCAGACAGGTGCTTGCCCCTTATCAGTGCAGAGTAGAATACAGTTGGCTAAGGGAGAGGCACTAGATGTAGCTCAAAAGGAGTAACATTCCTCATTAAGGAGAGACACCATTTATTTGTCTGCTATGGAGCAAAAACTTTTGCTCTAACAAGTAAAATAAAAGTGTTTATATGGGCTTCAAGCATTGTTCATGAGTATATTCTATACTATGGTTGGGATAGTAAAATTTTCTGTCCTGTCCTGTATAGACTGGCCAACTTATCAGTACAGTACCTTGATTGAAAACAGTTAAAATAAAATATGATAACGCTCCTCATTGATGATAATAGTCTTCACTACAGGCAGGGTTATTTGACACGATACAAAATTACATTTTAGAGATGAAAATTAAAATGTATGATTATTGAAGTCCTTCGTGACACTTTAAGCTGCTGTTTTGCAACATTTATGTTCTATTATATTCTGCACCTGGTGCATTGGAGAATAGCTGGTATGAGAGGAGAATTCAGAAGGGAGAAGAGCAGCTGTTTTGTTCATAAAAGCAGTCAAGCAGAATTCTAAAATCTCCAAGATCCTCATAGAAAGTGTTGCCTTTTGATTGTGTTCAGTTGTTTTAGTAAAAAGTTATAGAATGTGACTGTCAGTCATGTAAAACTAGTGCAGAATAAAAACCAAATACCTGCTTACAGTTCCTAAACTTCACTTGCTAGGATCAGCCAGTGCATGAATGATATTAGAGTACGGGTGGGGACAAGCTTAGTCTAAAGAAAATTATATTATATAAAAAAAATGGAATTATAGAAAGAAATGGGAAATTCGTTGTCTATTGTAACCATAGCATTTAAGGCAGGTTTGAGAATGAAGGAAAGGATTGGTTGCTTCTGGCTGCATTTTTTACTTATGTAAACCAGGTTCGGATATGTAAGGAAATTACACTCCTGGTATTCAGTATCAACAATGCCCTTGGTGCAAGAATCATGCCACGGGGTAAATGAACCATACAGCTTCTTTTGAAACATTTTATCCATGCATCCTTCTGGCTAATACAGAACATTTTTGTAGTCATGAATGGCTGAGCACTACAAAAGCATTGACATCAATGATGGTATGACCTACACAGTTTAGGCAGCTTTGAATCCAATAACACCTGCAGAAGCTAAAAAGGGTCTGTAAAAATAAAAAAATAAACATGTTCTAGAGCTGGATAAAAAGACAAAAAAAATACATACCTCTATAGTTAGTGCCGCCCCAGAGCTCACCCTGCCGATGGCGTCTTCCAGTCTCTTGTTTACATTTGAACCGATTCATGACCATTTTCATGATATCACAGATAACAAAGTGAATGGAACATGACTGTAGCCAATGACTTTAGAAGTCACAAGCCAACCACAGTGCTGGATGTAAACTAGAGACTGGGAAGCAACAACAGTACAATAAAGAATTTTCCCCAATATTTAGCACATTTTTAGTTAGGTTTTTTTTTTTTTTAACGTGGAAAACCACTTTAAGGAAGATCATGAGGCTGATCAGAACTAAAAGCCAGAGCTAAAAAGACATACAAAGCGGAGTTTAGCTTGACTATGGTTGTCTGCTTTATCTCTAAACAAAAGCCATTATAAAGTACTGAAAAGGTTAAAGGGGTTTTGCCACAATCTCATTTCATACCTCCTGCATCCAGCTCTTCAGCTCTGTGTGCTCAGAATGGGCGTGTGTGATTTGTTTGAATTGCATATCATGTTACCCAGCAGGATGACATCACCAGGCCTTTCCTCTCTGTAGTCAAAGAAAGGTCTGTTTATGTATAGAGCTGTGAGTAACTACAATGTGGCTCAGAGGTAAAGTTTTTGCCTCACAGCACAAGGGTCCTTGGTTCAAATCCCTGAAGGAACTAAACCTGAAGATTTTTTTTCTCTTTATCAATGCACATATCTCATTGAGGTTTATTTTTTATGTATTTATTTGCACTGTTTGACTAATTACTAAGGAGAACAGAAGACGGGAGTAGAATGACAGCACCTGGGGTTCGAACACTCAGTAGCTGCCAGAGAGGAGAAGTGATGTCTGAGCATGTCTGACCAGGACTGAGGAGCTCTCAGCCCTGGTCGTATCACCTGGAGAGGAGCTGTAAACAATGGTTCACTAAAGGAGCAGCTAAAACAAAAATGGTGCAGATTTTTTAATAATGATGAATTGTGAAAATGTTTATTATTTAATTTGCAAGCTTCGCACGTCAATTTTACTTCGTGGCAAAACCCCTTTAAGATAACATTCTGTTCTTTGATATCATGGAGCGTTATGTGTAAAGGTAATCTTTGCTACATCTGTATACATCTATATAACTTGTCTGGAAGGACCCATCTTCTATTCATTTGGGTGGCAATATACAATTCATTTATTTATGCTATAGAAGAAATTCATTCTTGTAAAAAGTGGAAGTAAAATGAGCTCAAATACAATGGGAAGGACTCAGAGGATAAAACTCCAGGCCCTTTTGTCTTGGGTGAAACCGAGCACCTTCTTTGATATAATCAACATTTTTTTTTTCTTCTATGCCTCACAGTGTTATAATGTAAATGTGTTAAATTCAAAGGTATATATTAGGTTCCGAAAAATATCTTTCAAAATAATTGGGTTTGTTGTTGTCTAGTGAAGGACAAGTTATGAATAAACTGGAAAGATTAAACCAGATTAAAATGTTTTAAAGAATTTTATGCATCCTATTAAAATAAGTATGCTTTTTATATTCAGATTATGATACATTTTCAAAGTGAAATGGTAATAAGTAAAGTACATAAAGAGTTGAATAGTGCAGTTCGAAATCACAACATAGATATTACACAAAGTGATGGGAATGTTCTATAAAATGTTTACTTAATATCAGTTACTAGAAAGTCTCTTTATTTTGATGTAAATACAAATCTGAAAAAAAAAAAACAAAAAACAAATACCGTATTTTTCGGACTATATGGCGCACATAAAAGCCTATGATTTTCTCAGAAATCGAAAGTGCGCCTTATAGTCCGATGCGCATTATATATGAAACAATTCTTCACTTGGGTTTTTAGGCTTTGTTCAGAACGTATTTACATCTAATTTAGTGACACTGATTTGCAACTGATTTGTAACTGATTTGTAACTGATTTCCGATCGTAAATGTGTTCCGAAATCAGTTGCAAATCAGTTGCAAATAAGCGTCACTAAGGCCATGTCCCCACGGCACGGGTTTTCGGCCGGTTTTTCAGCCGGTTTGCGGTTTTGCAGACCGCCTGAAAAACCGGCCGAAAATTAGCACAATTGTGCTCTATGGAAAACCCGTGCAGCAGTCCCCACTGCACGGGTTTTCCGCCCGACCTTTTTGCCGCCGGCGGTCCGGCGGCAAAACATTGAACATGTTCATTCTTCCGTCCGGTTTCCGGACAGAATATGAACAATTTAATGGGAGGCGGGAGGGCTGTTCTCTGCTCATCGCGAAGAAAAGCCGTCCCCCCCGCGGCCGTGGGGACGGCTGCAAAACCGGACAAGTACCGGCCGGCAATGGAAATATGTACATGTATTGACTTTTGTTACACCTTTACAAGTTGAGAGTTATTGTGAAAGTGTTGAATAAAGTTTGGCTTGCGGTCTGAGCTTTGTTTCATTTAATGTGCCGCGCCTTATAATCCGGTGCACCTTATATATGAACCAATACGACTTAACAGGCGCTCATTGATAATGCGCCTTATAATCCGGTGCGCCTTATAGTCCGAAAAATACGGTAAGTGCTAAAAAAAAACGTAAACCTAGGTATGTAAGCTTAGGTTTACAGGTTTCAACACATTTGTTTTGCATAATGAGAAACACAGCTAACTTAAAAAGAGAGCAACAGAAATCAAGGGATGAATTTAGACTATGGTAAACCTTTAACACTAAGTAATACCCGTTAGTGCCCTCTAACAGAATGAGATTCCATATTCTTATCACTAGAGATGAGTGATTTAATCGAGAAAAGATGAAATCAAGTATTTTTTTTACAATTTTCTCAATCTCGATCTGATCTGATTTTTTTTTCTTAAAATCGGATCATAAATTGAGATCTAGACTTATGATCGCTCCCTTTTTGCTGATTCCTGTACTTTTGGCAGCCAGCCAATCAGTGCAGAGCACAGAGGGGGGTCAAGAGCATCACCAGTTGGGGATGTAGGACTCTCCAAGGCTGCTAAAATCACATGACTCTGTTTTATCTATGTCACTCTACTTCCTGCTGAACACCATTATGATTACAGACTGTGAACTGAACACATTGCTCTCTCTGCTGTGCTTTTTTCAAAGCAGGCAGACACACCATTTCCCAGCAATTTCACAAAGGAAAAGCTGCTAGATAGATTAGTTAGGGTTGAGTAGTAGATGATTGACGGCAGCCCTGGCTACCACTGCACCCCCTATAACTATGACCCTGCCAGCTGAACCTCCGTGTTCCCCATTGGGATGTTCTTGCTGCCAACACATATATGATATGTTCTTAGGCCCTGATGCAAAAAGTGATAGGGGGCTTCTGTCAGTTACCATGTGCCATTTCCAATACTGTTGTCTTCTTATGTGTCAAAGTGGCCCAGTAGCAGCTGCTACCACTGTACCTGGTATAGCTACGCTGTCCTCATCTTTTCAGTTAGCCATTGAAAATAATGAATTATTTTAGCGTGCACATTTTTTTCTCTGACTCTTATATTCAAATTGTCTTCACTAAGTTGTTCAACGTATACAGTTTACTGTTCTGGATGCTAATTCCAGTTTCTCCTCACCTGTTTCGGTATAAAAATTAACCTGATCATTTTCTCCCATTGACTTTATTGGGAATTGGTGATTGATCGAAATCGAAAATCGCCACAATTTTATTTAAAATCGGCAATCGACTCGATCTAGATTTTTTTTAGTGATCGATCATCACTGATTATTATCCTACTGTCGTGATGATCCAGTAAGGGTATAGACAACCAATCTGAATCAGTTGAGGCGTATTTATGCATAATTGTCTTATGGTTGAAGTCCATAACCTTGGCACCTTTAGTCCAAAAATGGTTGGACTAAGTATGTCATTACCCAGGTACACTGACAACCAATATTTTAAGATAAACACTCCACCAACGTAACCTGAAATATTAAAAACAGGGTGTAAGTAGTTGTGTTAGCCAAAGTTATATGTAGAGTGAAGGAGGCCCATATTAGTGATCAAAATAGAACTCCCTTTTTGGTGCTTGGTGATAACAAAAACTTTTTATCTTCTTCTTATTGCCTGTCCTCGAACCTGGTGCTAATTTATTTGCTTGGTATTATAGTAGTGCCCATATTAGAAGAAGGACATCTTTTACAGGTTCTCATTACTCACTAACAGGAATGATAAAACATAGCTGGATTGTCTCTTCCCAAGAATCCCACAGGTTCTATGGACTGGGCCTTCTCCCTACAGAGGTCTTGCATGCTCCAAGGCATTTTTGTCCTTGGGAGTGCTTTACTGTCAATTTAGATAGTGATGTCTACTGTGAGACTTTATTGGCTTCTACTATATGCTGATAGCACCGTAGAATTCCCTAGCATTTATATATCTTTATTTCTTTCCCTGTCCAATTGATTATAAACAACTGCAAATAGGAGCTGTAAATTCTGCAACTATATGAGAAACTGACTAGAAAGAGGATCATGAGCCCAAAAAAGCTGTCCAACTTATAAAAAAGAAATGTATTTATGACAAGCAGAGGATATGCAATATGGGAAACACGTGTGAACAGGGCTGCGACAGATATCAGGTGCAGACCCATTCATACATTTTTAAATCTCCCGCACGGCACTCTGGGGCACATTACATAGTGCCTGCGGCGCTTTGTAATGCGTCCCATCTTGGGGGGCATGTGGGAGGTGGGGCGTAGTAGAACCGTAGCAAAGCTACATATTTGTAGCTTCATTATGGCATTTCTGGGCGCATTAGAGCTGGAACAGGTAAACCGCTTTCAAAGTGGTTTAACTGAGACAGAACTGTCGTGCAACCGCTAGAATGCGACTGATTTATGATCCACTGTATATATTCTAGACTTTTGTTAGGCGCATTAAATTTGGTGTGTTAACGCCACATTTCATACATGTCGCCTTAAGTGTCAGATAGGTTTGGGTTCCACCTATCTTGAGGAAGGAACACCAAACTCTCAGAGCAGAGAGGCGGCAGTGCTCGCTATTTATTTCAGTAAGAGTTCTAGGATCAGCTGAACATACTCGCTTGACTGTACTCAGAACTTCCATAGAACAGAATGGAGAGTGTTGCACATACTCAGCCACCTCTCCAATCTCTATGGTCATTCCCGGCCATAATTAGTAAATGGGAATAATAATCTAGCTGTCCAATAGATTCCTCTTTCCCGTATAGATTTTGAAAACTTTTTATCTTAACTTTGAAAATAAGTCTTATTCAACTTCTAGTATGGAACATTTCATAAAGAATTCAATATGTACAGATGCATAAAAGTCTTGAAGCAAAGACCTTTCATAGCTATTGTTTGTGCAAGTCTAATCTTTGATCGTGTTCCGTTTAACTCAGATTTACTTTCTAGACTAAAGAAAGGTTGAATGGGTTATGAATACCAAGTTAATATATTTTTTTATTTTTTACAAAAAGCTGTTGTTCAACATCTTGCTCCGGCTACGTGTCGAGGTTTCATCAGATCTTTTATTTATACCAGTACTTGATGTGTTACACGCTTTCAGTGAACTTTCCACAGCATTGTAAAAAAAATGCTCCAGCAGACAAAGAGGCCTGGACCTTTAATTAAATTACTTATGTCTTTTATGGTTTTCAATGCAGCATTAAATTTGCTGGAAACTAATTTGCTGTATTAGCTGAGTCACACAAAAGAAAATGGACCATATGTTTTTTGTAATGTTACAACAACATAAAAAACTCCTTTAGGTAAAGGAAAGCCATCATTGAAATGGTGTATATTATTTGTTTAATTTCATGGAATGTATATTTAGAACATGACTCCATATATAAGTCAGATTTTTATTATACAAATGTTGATTTTTTTTTTTCATGTGACTATCCACTTACAAAAAGAAAAAGATTAGAACAAACTTGAAATATTACATTGGCCAGGGAGCTGCATATAGAGCCATACAGTATCTGTATGTATTGTATAGTGTTGCTATCCTGCTTTATCTAGGCATCTAACAGTGTAACAGAACCATCATTAAAGGGGATATTGGAGCCATGATGCCAATGACACAGTACATAACTACTAAAGCCACTGATTGATTACAGTGTTCAGGTCGCTAGTATACAAAGAATGGAGCGCCCATAAGAACTTCTGTGCTTGATCACCAGGCAATAGTTTTGTCATTTTATGACATTTGTTGATTTTTTTTTTTTTAGTTAGCCTTTAACAATATCTTTGTAGTACTGCTAAAACCTAAACAAGATAGTACACCAACACTATATACTATGTACACAGACTGTGAACCCACACACTCAGCTGTAGGGACCATGCAGGAAGTACAGGGAGAAAGTATGCAGAGAAACGCAAAGCTCTCCACTCCAGTGTGTCTCAATAGTGTTTGTCTGCTAAGTAGACAATCAATCCTGGGTGTGTATCCAAAACATAGGTCCGGAGAAAGACCATGGATCCCTGGCGTTATGTTTCAATCAGAACAGCATAGGTTCTCTGTTTCCATTATAAAACAATACTTTTATTAAATTCCTTTAAAAATGCATCTCAGCAAGGAACGCCGACGCGTTTTGGGTATTTCACCCTTAATCATGGCATACACATCTTGTCCAGAAATCTGCTTATATGCGTATGGAAGCCAAATCACATGTTCCAGGTGTTCAGTCACATGATACAAGATACAAACAAACTTAAAAACAAGGCTGAAACATGAATGACATAAACTGCATATTAATAATGGTACAATAAATCATTCTTGTAATTTAAGCCATATGGCATTCTAGAATTTAGCTTAAAAATCCAGTGTGCTTCCCCTTTAAACAAGAGTTTTAATGTCCCCTCCCCTGGATCTCAGTTTAACATGTTCAATGCCAAAGAAACAATTCCATATGCATATAAGCAGATTTTTGGACAAGATGTGTATGCCATGATTAAGGGTGAAATACACGAAACGCTTTGGTATTCCTTGCTGAGATGCATTTTTAAAGGAATTTAATAAAAGTATTGTTTTATAATGGAACTGGAGAACGTATGCTGTTCACAGGGAGAAAGTGTGTTTCTCCAATATGGCCGCTTTTAGAGGAAAGTTATATAAATAAAATCAAGTAGCTACAACATGCAGAAATACACAAGATAATCGTTATCATCTATATACTTAAATATAATTAAATACATGACATATTCCCTTTAAATGTAAAAAAAAACATTCTTGTCTGTGAGCTCTACCTGAAGAAGAAAATCAAGGATGAGTCAGCGCAGGAAGGCTAAAGTATTTCTAACTAAATACAGAAGTTTTACTTGATGGAGATATCACAGCTTTATATGTTATCTGATGTTCGATTACAACAAAAGCCATTGAAAAAGTTAAGATAACTTTCTGTGCTGTGATATTGTGGTGCTTTATCTGTTGAGTTTATCTTTGCTACAGCCGTATATTTTGGTGATATTTTGAATCTAAGTAAAATACACAGAACACTAGTGCATTAGATATGTCGGTTAATGCAAGTGTAAGCAGAATCTTAAAATGTAGACTATATTTATTGTACAAATGTAATATATTGTGTTTAGAGATTTGCATTGGTGATTTGGTGGTTTTGGCAATATTTGAATTGTTACCTTTCGTTGTTCACACTTGTTCTGTAGCCTTTATTTTAGGACTATGCAGAAAGTCCTGATACACTTAGCTGCTTAGTTTTGGTGGAAATTTTGATCAGGCGCTTGTATTATTTTGAATCTCTATATAATACAAATGTAGTTATTTTTATATTAAAGATTTAACTGACAGAAAATTCAACATATTTTTTATGTTAGCCTCCTATATGCTGTGACACTATGATTGTATCTAAAGCTGCTGTATTATAACCACCAAAGAGTCATTATCAGCAGGACAAGCAGCACCAGGCTAGGTTCTGATTGTAGAGGCAACTGCAAGATACCTTTTCCTCTGATGTCACATATACTAGTTCCAACTTGACATTTTAGTAGGACATGTATCTCAACACATCATGATGATGTCACCTGGAGTTTGCACCATGAGATAAAGGTAATACAGTTTTCCTATACCTCTAGCACAGTTCTCTCTTTGGTATCTGTGGTCAACTTACCATATTAAAGAGCCACAGATGCAATTCCATAGGCCACACATTAAATTTAGAGTAACTATGTACCTTATTAACTATGTACTTACTCTAGAGAGACGGCTGCTCATCTATGTTACTTTCCATTTCAGTCTAATTTATTGGTTCCTCTCCTCAAGGAGTGATTTTTCCCCTTTCGAAGCCACTCTTGCCTCTCACCCAGCCAACCACTAAGTAATACGCTGCACTGACGAGGGGCAAATACCCCGAAACAGCTGTTTGTAGTTGAACTTAACTGGTTTGGCTCAAACCCCTTTCACATTGCTAGGCTCCTGTGAGCTACATGTGAACTGAGGATAACTGCATCCAATAGAGTGCACTGTGGAGCTCCTCTGCTCTTTTCCCATAAGCCTTTGCTTTATGCAAAACAGTCAGTGAGGTCTGAATGGCAAGTAAACCCTCACACCGACCATTTTATTGGTTCCTCTCCTCAAAGAGAGATTTTTCCCCTTTCGAGTCTAAGGGTATGTTCACACAGCGTATTGGGGAGCAATACGCTATGTGTTTTAGAAGTACGCGCTGTTCAGTGCATACATCCAAGCACTGAGGAAGCCAGCCTCATCCATTTCATTATCAGCACCACTTAAGCACCGCGAAGAAGTGCCATGTCACTTCTCTCCCCTGGCGGACACTACGATCGTATTTTACGCCGTGGGGAGACGGACATAATTGAGAGCAATGAATTACCGTACTTGCGGGGCACATTTCAGGCGTATTTAAGTGTAATATGCCTCAAAATGCACCCAGCAATTACGCCGTGTGAACATACCCTTAGGGTGCGTTCCCACGACACAGGACAAATAAGGTATTTGTCCTGTTTTGCGGCCGTCCCCATGGCTGCGGGGGGGGACGGCTTTTCTCCATGATGAGCGGAGAAAAGCCCTCCCCCTTCACATTGAGAAACACAGATTCCATCCAAAAACCGGACAGAAGATTGTGCTTCTACAATGTTTTGCGGCCGAACCGCGGGCGCCAACATCCGCCCGACGGAAAACCCGTGCAGTGGGGACTGCTGCATGGGTTTTCCATAGAGCACCATTGTGCTCATTTTCGGCCGGTTTTTCATGCGGTCTGAAAAACCGCAAACCGGCTGAAAAACTGTCCGAAAACCCGTGCAGTGGGGACATGCCTTAGGTAGATATGGAAACCGACATTAGTGACTGCTAGAGGACCATATTGGCTGTAAGACTTGCTGTATCAAATTTTTTAGTATACGTAATTTTATAGTCTCTGTGTGTAAACAAGAACGTTTTTATTTCCTATCAACGTGAAAAGATCTTGGGGATGAAACCAACTACAAAGTATACTAGATGTCGTGTAACTTTTAATTTTTCCCCATCATTGGTCATTATTTACATAAAACCATTTCAATTAGAACATTTCTACATTAACAGCTTCCACTATATATTGTGCATTAGCTTTTATGTACAGTTGTCTTTGCTTTACCCGTGTGCTCTCATTGAAAGTTGAATGGCTTGAAAACACTTGAGCAACAAGACCAATGTAAAGAGAATACAACTACTTCAATGTCTTCCAACAAATACAGTTCTCAGAGATCATATTAATTTCCGCACATTCAATTTTACTGGCTCTCTAAAACTCGTGTTTATTACATTAGTACTATCAAAGTAGGAATAATAGGAAACATTTGTGCCTTATAATGCACAATATTACATATACATTAGTAGCTATGAATACGACATGCTGGTCTTTGAAGGTCTTAATTTATACATTTGCAGCCAGTTTTTATTGCTCTTTTGCATTAATAATGAATGTAGTGTCTCTACACTTAGTCCAACAGCTCTGAGTCTACAACTTATATGCAGACTGAAGTGTCTGTATAATAACTCTTATAAATGATGGAACATTGCCAGGATGTGCCATTGTTGTATGGTTGTGATCTGACTATCAGGACCCCTAGGGTCTTTAGAATTAAGGGTGTTCTCCCATCTGTCTGTTTCACAGAGCCTTCTCTTCACAGCTAGCTTGAGGCTAACACTTCCTGTTCAGGTTGTGGGTGGTTCTACAGAAGTAATTGGTATTTCAGCTGTGCTATTCTTAGCTGAGCCTGTTAAATGGACAGAAAGATGAATAAGCTTCTGTGCTGTGGATAAGACACAAAAATTCCAGACAGGACTTCTACTGCAGAGTAAGAAGGTCAGTAACCTAGAAAACCTCCTCTAAACAAGCAGAACATATGAACTGCTCTAACTCTGAAATGAAGCAAAATCAGAAAAGCAATATATTTGGTAATAATCTTTGATTACGTTTACCTACATCTTTAATTGTAATCAGTAAGATTGGAATAGCCCTTTAAAATAGTGTAGCAATAGTTAGCACTGCAGCCCTTTCTCAGTATTTCCGTTTTCAGCCACTCACTGTGCCGGGGAACTACAACACAACCTCATTTACTTGAACTGAGCAGTGCTTGGGTTTTCTGCACAGTGGATGGCTCCTCCATTCTCAGGATCAGCAGGATTGCCAGAACTTGGACCCCTATAATCTTCTGGCAAGTCTTCCCCATATGTCATATTATTATGTGCTGGGAATAACCCTCTGATCAAGAATCCAAACATTCAGCCAACTGGTTAAATTGCTGCAGCCACTTAATCTCTACCTTCACAGTGCTGGGTATGTGCAGCATAGGAAGATCTTTTAACTACTGTGGATCATATTTCTTTTCACACACGCTTGCAGCCCATATGGCAGTCGTGGCTGGTAATGTCTAATTTGCTTGAAGGTATGTGGCTAGCTGAAAACTACAGACAGTTTTGGATTTAGACAGATGGTACTTATAAATCCTGCAAATATGGGTAAATTCGTCAGGGTTATAACCTACACAGCTCTTAGAAGCAAAATAGAGGAGTGAGGATCATTTTATTTTTAATTCCGCTTTAATGTAGCAGCAATTAACACACGTCCCCCCTGGAATTCCTTCTGTTAATAACTTGGTGCAGAATTATGCATTGCAATTGTGTCGTTAGGTCAATGTGTTATAATATCTTGTAAGTCCATCTGTCCATTGTAACCCACAAAACATTTTACAATGTGGCTAGATTTCATTTAATTATAGCAGCAGTTCTAGTGAGTAATTCTGTCTGAACCATCTATACTATTGGAGGTATCACAGGGAAAGTCAATACAAAATGTAGTGAAAAAGCGTTTATTGTAAGTACCACGTAAGATGATCATGAACATGAGATGAATGATATGGTAGCTAGATTCTAGCATTTTGATGACTCTTGAAAACATCTGCCCAACATCAGGGTTCAGGTTGGATTAATCGTAACTCTAACTCTCGGGATTCCTAGCTATTGCCCAGATGTGTCATAATTGCGGCCCCATGTGTGTCTCAGATGTGGCCCCATGTGTGTCTCAGATGTGGCCCCATGTGTGTCTCAGATGTGGCCCCGTGTGTGTCTCAGATGCGGCCCCGTGTGTGTCTCAGATGAGGCCCCGTGTGTGTCTCAGATGAGGCCCCGTGTGTGTCTCAGATGCGGCCCCGTGTGTGTCTCAGATGTCGCCCCGCCGGTGTCCCACATGTGGCCCCATGTGTGTCTCAGATGCGGCCCCGTGTGTGTCTCAGATGTGGCCCCGTGTGTGTCTCAGATGTGGCCCCATGTGTGTCTCAGATGCGGCCCCGTGTGTGTCTCAGATGTGGCCCCGTGTGTGTCTCAGATGCGGCCCCGTGTGTGTCTCAGATGTGGCCCCGTGTGTGTCTCAGATGTGGCCCCGTGTGTGTCTCAGATGCGGCCCCGTGTGTGTCTCAGATGCGGCCCCGTGTGTGTCTCAGATGTGGCCCCGTGTGTGTCTCAGATGCGGCCCCGTTTGTGTCTCAGATGCGGCCCCGTGTGTGTCTCAGATGCGGCCCCGTGTGTGTCTCAGATGCGGCCCCGTTTGTGTCTCAGATGCGGCCCCGTGTGTGTCTCAGATGTGGCCCCGTGTGTGTCTCAGATGTGGCCCCGTATGTGTCTCAGATGCGGCCCCGTGTGTGTCTCAGATGCGGCCCCGTGTGTGTCTCAGATGTGGCCCCGTGTGTCTCAATTGCGGGCCCCGTGTGTGTCTCAGATGGGGCCCGTGGGGTGTCTCAGATGTGGCCCCATGTGTGTCTCAGATGCGGCCCCGGGGTGTGTCTCAGATGTGGCCCCGTGTGTGTCTCAGATGCGGCCCCGTGTGTGTAACAGATGGGGCCCCCCGTGTGTGTCTCAGATGTGGCCCCGTTGTGTGTCTCAGATCGGCCCGTGTGTGTCTCAGATGCGGCCCCCGTGTGTGTCTCAGATTGTGGCCCCCGTGTGTGTCTCAGATGCGGCCCCGTATGTGTCTCAGATGCGGCCGTCCGTGTTGTCTCAGATGCGGCCCGTGTGTGTCTCAGATGCGGCCCCGTATGTTGTCTCAGATGCGGCCCCGTATGTGTCTCAGATGCGGCCCCATGTGTGTCTCAGATGCGGCCCCTTGTTTGTCTCAGATGCGGCCCCGTGTGTGTCTCAGATGCGGCCCCGTATGTGTCTCAGATGTGGCCCCGTGTGTGTCTCAGATGCGGCCCCGTGTTTGTCCCAGATGCGGCCCCTTTTGTGTCTCAGATGTGGCCCCGTGTGTGTCTCAGATGCGGCCCCGTGTGTGTCTCAGATGCGGCCCCGTATGTGTCTCAGATGTGGCCCCGTATGTGTCTCAGATGCGGCCCCGTATGTGTCTCAGATGCCGCCCCGTATGTGTCTCAGATGTGGCCCCGTGTGTGTCTCAGATGCCGCCCCGTATGTGTCCCAGATGTGGCCCCGTGTGTCTCAGATGCGGCCCCGTGTGTGTCTCAGATGCGGCCCCGTGTGTGTCCCAGATGCGGCCCCGTGTGTGTCTCAGATGCGGCCCCATTTTTGTCTCAGATGTGGCCCTTATGTGTCTCAGATGCGGCCCCGTGTGTGTCTCAGATGAGGCCCCGTGTGTGTCTCAGATGTGGCCGCCTGTTTTTCTGATTTGGGTCCCCGTGTGTCTCAGATGCGACCCCATGTGTGTCCCAGATGTGGCCCCATGTGTGTCCCAGATGTGGCCCCGTGTGTGTCTCAGATGTGGCCCCGTGTGTCTCAGATGCGACCCCATGTGTGTCTCAGATGCGGCCACGTGTGTCCCAGATGCGGCCCCGTGTGCGTCCCAGATGCGGCCCCGTGTGTGTCTCAGATGCGGCCCCGTATGTGTCTCAGATGCGGCCACGTGTGTCTCTGATACGGCCCCAGGTGTGTCTCAGATACGCCCCCCAGTCTGTCTCAGATGCGGACCCGTCTGTGTCTCAGATGCGGCCCCATGTGTGTCTCAGATGCGCCCCCGTGTGTGTCTCTGATGAGGCCCCGTCTGTGTCTCAGATGCGTCCGCTTTTTTGTCTCTTATGTGGCCCCTTATGTGTCTCAGATGCGGCCCCATGTGTGTCTCAGATGCGGCCCCGTGTGTGTCTCAGATGCGGCCCCGTGAGTGTCTCAGATGCGGCCCCGTGTGTGTCTCAGATGCGGCCCCGTGTGTGTCTCAGATGCGGCCCCATGTGTGTCTCAGATGCGGCCCCGTGTGTGTCTCAGATGCGGCCCCGTGTGTGTCTCAGATGCGGCCCCATGTGTGTCTCAGATGTGGCCCCGTGTGTGTCTCAGATGCGGCCCCGTGTGTGTCTCAGATGTGGCCCCGTGTGTGTCTCAGATGCCGCCCCGTGTGTGTCTCAGATGAGGCCACATGTGTGTCTCAGATGTGGCCCCGTGTGTGTCTCAGATGCGGCCCCGTGTGTGTCTCAGATGTGGCCCCGTGTGTGTCTCAGATGAGGCCCCATGAGTGTCTCAGATGAGGCCCCGTGTTGTGCTCAGATGCCGGCCCCCGTGTGTTGTCTCAGATGCGGCCCCGTGTGTGTCTCAGATGCGGCCCCGTGTGTGTCTCAGATGCGGCCCCGTGTGTGTCTCAGATGCGGCCCCGTGTGTGTCTCAGATGTGGCCCCGTGTGTGTCCCAGATGCGGCCCCGTGTGTGTCTCAGATGCGGCCCCGTGTGTGTCTCAGATGCGGCCCCATGTGTGTCTCAGATACGGCCCCATGTGTGTCTCAGATGCGGCCCCGTCTGTGACTCAGATGCGGCCCCGTGTGGGTCTCAGATGCGGCCCCGTGTGTGTCTCAGATGCGGCCCCGTGTGTGTCCCAGATGTGGCCCCGTGTGTGTCTCAGATGCGGCCCCATGTGTGTCTCAGATGCGGCCCCGTGTGTGTCTCAGATGTGGCCCCGTGTGTGTCTCAGATGCCGCCCCGTGTGTGTCTCAGATGTGGCCCCGTGTGTGTCTCAGATGCGGCCCCGTGTGTGTCTCAGATGCCGCCCCGTATGTGTCTCAGATGTGGCCCCGTGTGTGTCTCAGATGCGGCCCCGTGTGTGTCTCAGATGCGGCCCCATGTGTGTCTCAGATGCGGCCCCGTGTGTGTCTCAGATGCGGCCCCGTGTGTGTCTCAGATGCAGCCCCGTGTGTGTCTCAGATGTGGCCCCGTGTGTGTCTCAGATGCCGCCCCGTATGTGTCTCAGATGTGGCCCCGTGTGTGTCTCAGATGCGGCCCCGTGTGTGTCTCAGATGCGGCCCCGTGTGTGTCTCAGATGCGGCCCCATGTGTGTCTCAGATGTGGCCCCGTGTGTGTCTCAGATGCGGCCCCGTGTGTGTCTCAGATGGGGCCCCGTGTGTGTCTCAGATGCGGCCCCGTGTGTGTCTCAGATGCGGCCCCGTGTGTGTCTCAGATGAGGCCCCGTGTGTGTCTCAGATGAACCCCCGTGTGTGTCTCAGATGCGGCCCCGTGTGTGTCTCAGATGAGGCCCCGGGTGTGTCTCAGATCGGGCCCCGGGTGTGTCTCAGATGCGGCCCCCTGTGTGTCCCAGATGCGGCCCCGTGTGTGTCTCAGATGCGGCCCCATGTGTGTCTCAGATGCGGCCCCGTATGTGTCTCAGATGCGGCCCCGTGTGTGTCTCAGATGCGGCCCCGTGTGTGTCTCAGATGCGGCCCCGTGTGTGTCTCAGATGCGGCCCCGTGTGTGTCTCAGATGTGGCCCCGTGTGTGTCTCAGATGCGGCCCCGTGTGTGTCTCAGATGTGGCCCCGTGTGTGTCTCAGATGCGGCCCCGTGTGTGTCTCAGATGCCGCCCCGTTTGTGTCTCAGATGCGGCCCCGTGTGTGTCTCAGATGCGGCCCCGTGTGCTTCTCAGATGCGGCCCCATGTGTATCTCAGATGTGGCCCCGTGTGCTTCTCAGATGCGGCCCCGTGTGTGTCTCAGATGTGGCCCCGTGTGGGTCTCAGATGCGGCCCCGGGTGTGTCTCAGATGCGGCCGCGTGTGTGTCTCAGATGCGGCCCCTAGTGTGTCTCAGATGTGGCCCCATGTGTGTCTCAGATGTGGCCCCGTGTGTGTCTCAGATGCGGCCCCGTGTGTGTCTCAGATGCGGCCCCGTGTGTGTCTCAGATGTGGCCCCGTGTGTGTCTCAGATGCGGCCCCGTGTGTGTCTCAGATGCGGCCCCGTGTGTGTCTCAGATGTGACCCCATGTGAGTCTCAGATGCGGCCCCGGGTGTGTGTCAGATGTGGCCCCGTGTGTGTCTCAGATGTGGCCCCGTGTGTGTCTCAGATGCGGCCCCGTATGTGTCTCAGATGCGGCCCCGTGTGTGTCTCAGAGGAGGCCCCGTGTGTGTCTCAGATGCAGCACCCTCTGTGTCACAGATTTGGCCCCGTGTGTGTCTCAGATGCGGCCCCGTTTTTGTCTCAGATTCGGCCCCTTGTGTGTCTCAGATGTGGCCCCGTGTGTGTCTCAGATGCTGCCCCGTATGTGTCTCAGATGCGGCCCCGTGTGTGTCTCAGATGCGGCCCCGTGTGTGTCTCAGATGTGGCCCCATGTGTGTCTCAGATGCGGCCCCATGTGTGTCTCAGATGCGGCCCCGTGTGTGACTCAGATGCGGCCCGTGTGTGTCTCAGATGAGGCCCCGTGTGTGTCTCAGATGCGGCCCCGTTTGTATCTCAGATGCGGCCCCGTGTGCGTCTCAGATGCGGCCCCGTGTGTGTCTCAGATGCGGCCCCGTGTGTGTCACAGATGTGGCCCCGTATGTGTCTCAGATGCGGCCCCGTGTGTGTCTCAGATGCGGCCCCGTGTGTGTCTCAGATGTGGCCCCATGTTTGTCTCAGATGTGGCCCCGTATGTGTCTCAGATGCGGCCCCGTGTGTGTCTCAGAAGCGGCCATAGATGTTTCTGAGACGTTTGCTGGTGTTCCTATGCAGTTCAGAGCCATTTAGGGCGACATGTATGTAAGGGGCTGCACCAGAAGTCTGGCGCACTCCAATATAAGGTGCATTACAAAGCGCCCGCAGCACTTTATAATGCACCTGTGATCTGGGGGCATGCTGGAGGCACCACAACCTTATGATTCTACACATTTATGAGTTTTTAATGGCAAATCCAGGCACATTACTGCTGGAACAGGTAGACCACTTTATAGAGTCCAGAAAACACATGTATAGTTTTTTTCCTATAGACTATAATGGAATTCAGATTCAGGATGTCCCAGACTTTTGTAACAACTATAGCTAAACTGTTCTTAGACTAGACAGACAACTGTTTGAGCGACACTGGTCTCAAATGTGCTGCCTGTCCGCTCTCATTATTGCAATACAGTATCTCACAAAAGTGAGAACACCCCTAACATTTCTGTAAATCTTGTATTATATCTTTTCATGAGACAACACTGATAATGTGACACTTTGATACAATGTAAAGTGCCAATGAAATCACATTGCACATAGATATTCTTACAGATCCGGACAGTGCAGCTTTTGATGGAGCTTTTAAGGAATTGTCTCCTAGTAGTTGGTTGCCAAAGAAAACTTAAAAATGGAAAAGAATGACAGAAACCTGCAGACTGAAATGTAAGAAGAAGTGATAGAAAGCAGGGTTAAACACGGGTGGTTTTAAACCCTTATGTGCAGGGCAATAACCCTCATGGTCTTGTAGTGGTATTCCAAGAGGCCTAGCAATGACCACCTTGCTGGGTAGTTGGGACAGCAAGAATTACCTTAAACAATCACAGTCTCTGGTCCCCTGCACAGCATAATATAATCTTTGTCTCTGACCCTTGAGCTAAGGTACGGTGCTATACAGTCTTTGCATTTGGTTGTATTATGTACTTTATGTTACTCTTCTGCACCAGTAGTCCTCTGGCCCGATAGCTGTTCCTTTCTGCCTGCTCTCACTCTCACATAAGTCTTATCTTCTACTTCATAAGGTCTCATAACGGTCTCTATTGTGGGTATCTCCATAAATATTGCTTCTCCATAGAATAGGGGCAAAACTGAAATATTTCCGCTCTATAACATAACATAAGTAGCAATGGTATGGATGACAATGTAATCGAAAACCCAAATACTAGTGGTAGACTACAGAAAGCCACCAGCTTGATATTCTCTACTGAAATGTACAATGTTCTTGAACGTGAGTGAGCCCTCTCGACCCCTGTCAATATTTCGAGATTGAAGTTTGGGATAAGAATTTGATGAATATCTTACAGATTCAGTCCAAATGATGACACTCCTGCCAACTTTATTCCATGTAACACGGAAGTTGGATCGGAAATAGTGGTGGGCTGTATATGAAATCCCTACTATCTTAAACTCTTAACCACTAATACTAAATTAGTGATTAATTTATGACCTTTAATGATACCATTAATAAAAGACTATCCTGAGGTGCCATAACATATTAAAATCTGTTCAAACATCGTCCCTGTAGAAATTGATATTTCATTGGTAGCCTAGAACACACCTTGCTATATCACTGTCAGCTCACTATATGACTCAATATAAATTGTAAATTAAACAAGTATTGTAATTGCAGTGTGCCACAAGCAAGGATATTGGTGTAAAGATATTATAACCAAAATCACCAGAACCCACCCAACATATTTCACCATGTTTGTAGAGGTACAAACATCAGAGGTACTGAGGTTATGGCCCAAACTCTCAACCCCTGGGCCCCATAGTGTCTTCTATAGCTACTACAGCTATTGCAATGAGTATGGAAAGAGGGCTAGGTTAAAAGGAGTGAGAATAATTTCATGGATCTGCTGGAGTTTCTCTCTGAGTTTACTCAGTGGGTTTAACTGTTGTCGCATGTAAAGAAACCGACACGATAAAGCAGTACATACAGTACAAGTAAATGTTCTGACTGAGTGATTACATACCAACTCGCCATTACCTCAATGTAATTGCTTTCCTTATTAAATTGAAACATTCCAGTGAATATTTATTTCTTATATGGTGAGGAGTGGAATGGCTTGTTATTCTAGATCCAGAACAGTTTATATGCATATATGCCAGGAGAGAACAGCTGGTTTAGTCGTAATAGGCTTTTGAGTCTTTGTATTAGTGCATTTCTCAATGAGATGCTATATATTGCTTTGGAGACCAGGCCCAAACTCCCAAACACCCCCTGCAATGCATTGCTAATAAGAAGAAAGTGTCATTTCTCTTTGATTATTCTATGCAGTTGCCAGGGGAATGGTCTGCTGGCATTTAATCATGGAGCTAATGGGTTGGAAACACAATCTCACGCATTCTCATTCTTATATTATCTCATAGGGAATGTCATAACCTCTCGCTTTATCTCAATGTTTCTCCCCCTTCCTTCTTTTTTTGTATTCTTGAAAAGAGAGAATTAATAAAAGTGGTAGGTGACTTGATCTAGGGAATTGAAGCATTACAATACACATTTACATTGCAAGTATTTATTGCTCCCATTAATGTTTTAAATGACAGTATGATCCTGTCACATTAAGCGTAAGTGGGTGAACTAAAGAGATCTACAACGGATAAGTGACAACAATAAATATCTCAGAGCCTCCAGCTAAAGGCGTTTAGACCTATGAATTAATAATACAGTGGTAACATTGTCACTAATGATCACGTGTCATGAATTTTATCCAAAAAACAATGAGCATTTACATAAATATGAGAAGGGGATCTATTCTTCTTTATGAAGAAAATGACTAGTCTGAAGGTCTTTAATTTTGGAATTATTAATTAGTTCATTGGAAATGTCAAATAAAGAATTTAAAGTGGATGTACCGCCTATATTTTGTCTGCTTTCATTTTCTAATTGTAGATTTTTTTAAATTATGTTTCCTATTCTGTTCAGCCATCTTGTCTGAGCCTCTTTTAACAGCCTTAGAGATATGCTTTTCTGCAGCTGCACATAAATGATCATAGTCTGGAGATGTTTGTTGACTTCTATAGGAGAATTCTGTGAGCACCTTGGATGAAACTTTTGTAGGGGGGAGGGGAAATTTGACCTCACCTGCAGAAAATTTTTTGGAGACTATTCAACATCATGTCTGTCTATCAATGCTACAGAAAAATTTAAAGGGGGTTTTGCCGAAATAGTTTTCCTTACCCGTTATCTATCAGGAGACAAAATTAACTTCATGCTGAGTCACATGGGGGGGGAGGGGGTTGAGCAGAGACAAGCAGTGCCGGGGCTTCTAAATGTTTTCACAAAAATTAAAAGAAACCATGGGTTTTTATACAAAAGATAGATATTTCTCCACATCCCTTGCAAGCTATTCAGTTCCTGTCCAGATAAAGACGCGCAGAAGTGCAAACCCGCCAATCAGCTCCCGGTCGTGTCTAATGTAAATTCATAACTAAGGCATGGAAAGAAAGTGTGCTTCAGAGGCTTCATTTTATAACAATATATTTAGAAAATATAAAAAACCCATTTTAAAATCCCAAATTTCAAAAAAATTTTCAAAACCCCTTTAAAACTGTACATTAACTTAAAATAAAAACGCAAATACAGTACAAGATGATCACTATTGCATGGGGGTACGCCACAACATTAATTACAAATCTAAGCACAAGGAAGGATCTTGAAAAAAAAATTTAAAAACCTGCGTAAATACAGTAAAAAACTGAAGAGGTCACCAATATGCCAACATCACCACAGCTGTAGTGGGCATGTCTTAGTTGTTCCACTTTGATATGCCTTTTCTGATATCCAACCAACTTCAGCAAGGTGTTCCTCTATGCATCATCAGTGATAAATCTAGCTATAGAAAAAACATGAAAAAGATAACCAAGAAACAAGCAAAGAGCAATCAGCAAATATGAAAGACAATACTGTAACAAAACAAGAAGGAGGAAAGGGCAGGAAAACACTTATTCTCTGATGCTGGGGAGGTTACTAAAAGAGTGAGGACTACCCGTCAGGTATCATATTAAGGCCTCATCAAACTCCAGCCATCCTACCTGACTATTAGAAAAGCCCAGCTTACTGGGCCCATATTAAAATTGTATGAGGTAACTAACCCTTTCCCCATGTCAGTGGCTCAAATGGCGAATGCAGCCACAGGGCCTACAATCCTGTGTTATCTATGCTTTCATGTCTTTCATTGTATTCCCTCCAGTGATGATAATGAGGAGACTGTTGAGAGGGGATCTCAACAGAACAATGGACATGGTACTTAATAGTAATTGGATGTTGTTCAAATGAGACTCTGTTTGGTTGAACACAGTTTCGACTAAACTTGTGAAAAAATTTGGGTTTGGATGTTCTGAATATATTTTTTTTTCTTTATCACTATCTCTAACCATAACTGCAACCCTAAGTTAGGCTTAACGTTGTTTAATAAGTTGCAGGAGATTAATTTACTAGTCCAGCGACGTGATACTTCTATATTTCAGTTCGAAATTACTTCCAGTTACTTGACTAAAAGCCCAATGTTGTGGTAACCTGAAGTGATGTCAGAATCAATGACTGATGTTAAGTTACCACACCATTTGGCCTATGCTAAAGTACTGGAAGTAACTTGGGTGCAATGGTTTCCTAACAATGTGCATTTGGATAGGTAATCTGAAGAGACGTCGGAACAGAAAATCTGCTGCAATGGGAGCGTTGCATTGGTGTACTGGTAAATTAACTTCATACAACTGCATAAACAACTCTAATTAATATTTAAGGTTATGGTTGCAGTTAATTTTTGGCTTATTTGAGACAATATTCTATTTGGACTGATATAAATCAGAGTGCTATGATTTGGGTTGAATTTAACTTTGATTCAGATTCAAACACTAATAACATTATCCTAATAGCACTAAAGATGTATCAATCTTTATCATGGCTGCCATGACTAGTGCAGTGTGAAAATTCAATTTACAGTATTATATAACATTGTAGTTATCATTAAATATCAAGTTCATGTTTGCTCCATCTGTATTTGCATTTACTTCGGAATGTTTTAGTATTTTATAGGTTGCACAATACTCAGCATTGCTGACAACTGTAGGGCAGTGAAGTGTAGCATCTGTATGGTCTTTCTGCAGTAATGTGCTACACTCTTCCATCTGCCTTCTCTTACTGATTGTAGTGACTGCAGGCTCAGGGAATCACAGGTCTGTAGGGTATCAATGGAGGCACATAGGTCTGTAAAGGAGTTGTGTACACAAGTTAGTAGGATATTCACAGAGTTGCTTCATTCTTTACTATTGATGCTTTGAACAAGAAAAATAACTAATTGCATAAGTAGACCTGTGACATATCCTGACATGTCTTCTTTTTAGTATTTATAGTCTTTCCCATAAAATAACAAATTCATGACCAATCTGTCACCTGGGTGCTACCTGCTGGGAGTGTGTCCTGCACAGTCTGACATTGTCCAATCAGTGCTGACCGAGTCAGTGAGTGCAGAGACACACCCCACTGAAAGTTGGATTGGTAACACCCATCTGACAGATTCAGTAATACATTTCTAGGAGGAATAACAGAGGAACAGAACAATACACAGTTATAAGAGAAGATGTTCCAGAATTGTTATTTCACAGAGAACACAAGGATTTACTAAAAACAGACCTATCAGGAGATGTCACACGTTCTCTTTAAGCACCTCTCTGAATTACTTATTAGGTAACATAGACTCGAGTAACAGGAGGATGTATGTGACAATCTCATATGTAAAAGAAACCTTGGCAAATCCCCTCTCCTTCGGCTGGATGCCTGACATCAGCACTAAGGTCCTGAATAGTTAAATATATCGCATTACCATTTAGTGCAAAGGTTCTGCTCTGTTAATTGAACTCTATGTACACATTTCCAGAAGACCAATAACTCAAGGGTGGGGCATGTGATTGGTGGCAGTAGAAATTGTATTTTCTGCTGTGTATAGAGCATTGCATAGTCTCATTCCTGTAAGAGTTTTCCTAATGAACAGGACACATGAATATATGGATGGACCTTGTGGTTTTCTGACATCTCCAGTCCAAATGTGAAAATGAGCTCAACTGAGAGAAAGTGCTAAATATTTAATTGCAGGTGTTTGGTGTCCCTCAGAGTAGGATATGGTTACAGAGTCTATTGAGTCTACCTGGCTGCTAAATAGATGTTAGTAACCTAGTGCTAAGTGCACAAAGTGTCCAGTGACAGTTCACTCCCACCTTATAATGACCCTGGCTATTTTTCATCATTAATTACCAAAAGGAGCTTTTACTTTTCTGAAGAAATCTTAAATCAAATCGGATAATAACTATAGACTGTATGGCAAGAACTGATAATATTCTATACTTAAAGATACAATGCTAAGCAGCAGTAGCAGCAAAACAAACCTGTCCCAATTGATACGTTGCCAGTCTCTTGGAGTTGTGTTCCTGTTTTTGCAGTCCAAAGGATATTGGCATTCCTTCTTGGAAGATAATTCCTCCAATTGTTTAGTTTAATCCCTTAAATCTCAACAGAACTAAAGGGAATAGCATGGGCTATTGCTAGTTATAGGTTCATCATGTGACCCTTACTGGAAAGAATCAGAAGAAAATAGAATAATCAACACACAAGTACAGGATTTAGAGCAGTATATGCATTTATCCTCTGTATACTGAAGACTCCATCGGAGGTCATTAACGAAAATAGGTGCAAAGCTGCAGCTCTCAAGGCAGCTCATACAGTGAATTAATTATTATGAATTAATGCACAGTACAGGTTTGTAGCTGCAACATCAAAAACACGTATAAATTTGTTACAAGCACAATATAGAGACAAATAGAGATAATTGTGCTCCTTGAAATAATTCATTTACTGTTACATAATAACAGCAACAAAAATAAAATAAGATTATTATTCTGTCTGTTAGAATTATAAATAATTTAATTCTGTCAGAATTGATTGAAAAATCAAGATTTTAAAAAATTTGGTTCCAGAAATTGTTTACATTTTTTTTTACACCAATAAAAGTCATGATGGATATAACTATATTCATGATGGGCGTAACTATGAGTGAAACAATAGAATTAGCACCAATTACAGAATTAGCAACCCCTAAATCAGTTATTTAAAAAAAAAAAAAAAAAAAACATGGGCAAAACTATAGCCATAGCAGCTGCTCAGGTGCAAGAACATTGTAACATAGGGAATCATAAGTTGGTGGCTTTCTGCTATCTACCTCTACTATGTAGGTACTCTGATACATAGTGCTATTTTCCATACCTTTATTTGTTGCTTCTTATGTTGCTCTTTCAGTTTCCTGTCATTAGGAGGTGGGGGCCTATTTTCTTTTGATTTTGGGCCCTACGAATTCTAGTTAAACCCTTGATCGTGGTGATGGTTGGTATTTTAGAATTTCTGCCTCTATAGACTCTGTTAACAGTAGCATGGCTTCTTTTCTTAACAGAGCCATGAAATGTATAAAAAACCTTTTTTTTCAAATGCATCCCAGCAAATCCTAACTTGACAACATGTAATGAGGTCTATCAGGGTTTTTGGGAATTGTGCTATAACAGTGGTGCCGATGCTATTCTTGGCATTAAAGGGGTTTTGCCAAGAAGTAAAATTGATATGGGAAGCTTGCAAATGAAATAATAAACATTTTCACCATTCATTATTATTAAAAATTCTGCATCCTTTTTGTTTTAGCTGCTCCTTTAGTGATCCATTATTTACAGCTCGTCTCCAGGGGATACGACCAGGGCTGTGAGCTCCTCACTCCTTGTCAGACATACTCAGACATCACCTCTCTTCTCAGGCAGCTACTGAGTGTTCAAACCCCAGGTGCTGTCATTCTACTCCTGTCCTTTGGACTCCCTAGTAATAAGTCAAATAGTGCAAATAAAAAAGAAACCTCAATGAGGTTTGTGCATTGATAAAGAGGGGAAAAAAATCCACAGGTTTGGTTCCTGGGGTTCAGGGATTTGAACCAAGGATCCTTGTGCCTGGGGGCTAAAACTTTACTTCTCAGCTACTCACAATGCTTTACATAAACAGACCTTTCTTTGACTAGAGAGAGGAAAGGCCTGGTGATGTCATTCTGCTGGGTCACATGATATGCAATACAAACAAATCACACACACCCCCTTCTGCTTGAGAAAGGGGAGGAGTCTCCCCGAAACGTTGCACGCTCACCTCGTACCCCCCAGCCCTAAAACGTTTTCTCCATTTACATGGCTCTTAGAATGTGGAGACCTCTGGAGCAGTACATGCAGTAACCATGGATGTGGGACTTTGACTGGCTATGGTTTTTCTACGATATTCATGCAAGTAGCACGTTTTTTTTGCAAATCAGATGTTATATGTTTTTAAAGAAACTATAATAAATGATCGTTTTATAACAGTATAATACCCACTCCTGCAAAACTTTGCCACAGACATGCTCTCCTCCCCCAAGGCAGTATCATGTTCAAATCCCAGGTGCTGTCATTCCCTGTCCTCTGTACTCCTTAGCAATTAGTCAAACAGTGCAAATAAATAAAAAAGAAACCTCAATCAGGTATGTGCACTGATAAAGAGAAAAAAAACAACAACAACACAGGTTTGGTTCCTGCAGGGATTTGAACCTAGGACCCTAGTGCCTGGAGGCAAAAACTTTACTTCTCAGCTACTCACAATGTTTTACATAAACAGACCTTTCTTTGACTACAGAGAGGAAAGACATGGTGCTGTTAGCCTGCTGGGTCACATGATATGCAATTCAAACAAATGGCACACGCCACCTTCTGAGCACACAGAGCTGCAGAGCTGGATAAAGGAGGTATGAAATGAGATCGTGCCAAAACCCCTTTAATAGCCCTGAAATCTTGATGTATGGGAACATGGTAGCTGTGTGAATGGAGCATAGTGCATTATTATGATTGCACAGATCTCTCAAAAACAGTTTTTTATTTTATTTTTTAATTGGATTAATACATTATGTTTTCGGATGATTCTTTTTCAGTCACCAAAAAAACCAAAAATAAAAAATAAACAACATCAACTGATATAATATATATATACATCAGTAATCCCCATTTTGGAATGCTGGGAGGTGTAATTTTTAGCACCTGAAGAGCCACTTGTTGGAGACTACTGACCAAGAGATTAAAAAGATTCTGATTAATTTATAATGGAGGGGATAAATATGTAAGGGCATCATTATTTCATTTGCAAATGAAATCAGCATAGTATTCAATGCAGCATCCTAAACCACTTGCATTATGGGGTCACCTTGTTGAAAAGAAAAGCAGATCTTTTAGTGCACTTATCACTTCATTAATCACAGTATGAATCTGGTAGTGCTTTAAATAACAAGTAGGTTTAAATGCCTAGATGCGGTCACTAATGCAATGCTAAGGAAAAAAAAAACATAGCAAGAGCTTCACTCCAAGATGCAAAGCTGTGCAGATACAGTTGTACATTTTAATTGCTAAATCCATCAGCCTGTAAAAGTGCTGCAATCTTATCAGAAGTTGTATTGATAATGCTTATAGGGTTGTTTCCATTGCACAGTGATAGCATATATTTCCATTAGTTGATCACTGGTGATCAGTGTGGTTTCTGACGTTTTGACCAACGATCTGAGGGGACTTAGGGGGACATCTATTAATTTGCATGCACCATTTTTGCAACTTGGCTCCGACACATAGAGAAGTGTTGTTAGGGACTGTCAGGGACGCACACGGAGACACAGATGAGTGAGGTCCTGACGCTGGTCCCAACCTCTGTCCCTGCCTTTTGGGGTACCCGACTCCTTACTAGGTCGGCCCCAACCTGAAGACTTAGACCTTCTCTGAGCCAAGTGAGACACCAGACGAAGACAAACAAACACGGAACAAGCAAGAGAAGCTGGGCAGGCCAAGTCAGCATCAAACGGACAGCACAGTACAAAAATGAGAGACAAGAGAATAACCAGGGTCCAAGCAAGAGTCAAAGAGCACAGAGAAGCAAATGAGAACACAGGCGAACTATAGGGAAAAGTAAACCGTATAGCAGGCAAAGAAGACAGGAAGCTGAGACCATAAATAGTGGAGAGGAGGAAGAAGAAGTGATAGGAAGAAGGAACTGTCAATCACCAAAAGAACAAGTTAACCCCAATAGTGCTGGAAGGTTCCTGGCAACGGGCGTTGGCCAGGAATAAATTAAGCATACCAAGTTTGCAGACAGAGTTATGGTCGCAGCGGCCGTGGCCGGCAACCAGAGCCAGATGCTGAGGGTCTGCCCGGCGCAATCGTGACAAGTGTATTATATGACAGTATGAATGAAAGTGTTATGCGCCAAATTTTGTATGGCAGTTTTGCACAAAACTTTGGCACATTAAAACGTGTCGTCAGGATCACATTGCACCAAGTCTGACCACACACCTGTTCATACAATTATAGAACCAGCAATATACAGCAAAAAATTATAAAGACGAATTCATAGATGTCGGCGTTAATGTTTATATAGTACAGAGTCTCCTTACAGGGTTTTTTTTTTATTTCCTTGCTGCAGTTGTAGGTGGACAGACAGATAAAGTTTAACGTGATACAGATGTAAAAAAAATACAGGGAATCACGGAAGATGTGAACTCAGTAAATAATAAAAATAGCTGTACATTGTTAGACATGCTGTAATGCAGGAGAATATTTAAAAGGACATTCTTCATTATGTTCATTGTACCTAAATCTTGTGAACACTCACAGATCACTACTTTGGTACAAAGAATGGCACTCAAATACAGCGCTGTATGTTCACAATACCCTCAACCAGCTTTATTCCTCCATAGGGTTATAGTACAGAAACAAACATATAAATCAAATCCTCAGCCATCTGGCCACTAAATACACATATAAGCAGAGAACCCTCTCTTACATGATCTGGACCTATCATCCAGCATCACAAACAGCAGTAACTGCCATTTTCTCCTACCAGACTCCATGGGTTTCAGGCTCCTCTCAGGCTAGAGTCAGAGACCTCTTAGCTATGATGTTGCGCCCACAATTCTGTGTTGTTTGGAGCAATAGGCTTTTAATAGATCTCAAGAGACCTGTCAAAAGGTCTCTCATCCAACACTACAGCTATTTCGGGAAAGCCAGCCTATAACAAACACATAGCAGCCATATTATCTATACATAGCTTCCCTCACTGAGACCAGATCCTTGATGGCACGTAGCTTGCAGGTGTCCTGCTGTACTCCACTTAGTGGCAGAGATATGTGACCGCCTAAGGTCGCTCTGCCACAATCTATTTTATAAACTATATTCTGCATATTATTTAAAGGGTTTCCAATTAAAAAAAAAACACTAAAGTTGGGAAAGGAATGATATAATTAACTAAAAAAAATGTTTTTACCTTCCCACTCAGCTCCATTCCAGCAATGACACTGCCTGACCTGTTCTTCTGTTTACTTCCGACTACAGGTAGTTGGCTTGTGAGTGCTGCAGAGGTCTTGTGCTATTTCTTGATGTCATAGTTCAAAGATTAGCATTCTGAACAGTTATGTTTGCAAATTGCACATGACTGCTGCAGACAATCACTAGGTGTAACGCTTACAAGCCGATTTCCCAGAGCCAGAAGTAAACAGAAGAACCAGGCAGGTGGCCAGCAGCATAATTGATAGAGTGGATGAAATTCAAAAGTAAGCACCTCAAATGATCACATCAGGAAATAGCAAACGATCCCCGCAGCCAATAACTGGCTGCAGAGCTCATGAACAAACTGCATGGAGCTAGGGTGGGGGTAAACAGAAGAACCAGCAGGTGGCCCGCAACATCCTCGCTTGAAAGGATCGTAGATAAGTATGTGTTATTTTTTATTTTAATGCAGTGTTCCTATCCAAATTTTAGTTTGTGTTTATTTTTAATTTAAAAAAGCTGGAGAAGGCCTTTAAGAAGGATTCCCAATCTAATAATGTTCTGGATTTAGGATAAACCATAACATTTTGACCAGCGGGGTCAAATCTCGATGGGCGCCCCATCAAACCTGTTAATGGAGAGATCTAAGATCCCTTCAGGTTTTCTCCTGTACATGAGTCGTCCCAACCACCCTCAGTGCAGGGACACACAACACAGTTCCAGTCAAGTGAAAGGGGTTTGAGCTGTGATGTAGAGCGGCAAAGCCTAGCTAGTGCTGTAGTTACTTTATTCTAAGAATCACCAGTTGGGCCCCCTAATATCAGTCAGTTATCATGTGTCCTAGAAATGCCATCACTTACTATGGTGAGAAAGCCCTTTAAACTTATATTGCAAAAACTGCTAATAAACATAATAATCATTAGTCATTAGCTTTGTTTATAGTTTTATTTTGCATTTTCAAATATAGAGAAACAAACTAGACAGGAATTGGTTTAACATCCATTCTACCAGCAGTCATCAATGCTGATCAATCCTAGTAAAAGAGTCCAAGGAGAACAAAATAAGTCTAACCTTCTCATAATACACAGAGGTTTCAGTTTATGTGCCCTTAGTGGAATGAGGGCTTAGATTTGACTGCTCTCCGACACTCCTTTAGCTGTATTCCTGGTTACACTCAACTACATCGACTATATATTAAAACATAAAACCTGATGATCACTATAAAGTATCTAATTAATGTTAAATAAATTAAGGTCATGTAATCGATTTACTTTACAAGGAGCCATCAACAATGTAGAAGTTTAAAAGAACTATATCAGATTACCCTGTAAATTGTTTTCCGTTTAACAAAATCTTTGGAAATCTTTACAAGGAAAGAACTTCTTATCTCTAAATTCAGACATTCATTACTTCCAAGACTTTTCATAGTTTGATGTTCTGAAATAAGAGCAGAGTTTGTTTGGGGACCTCAAGGTCCGTATCTAAATCTCAATCTCTGTGTTCCTTTAGAGACCCCATCTCCAGCTGACATAAAACATGAATGGCCTGCTTTGCAGTGAATGCCGCTGGTGATAATCAGGTGACAATCATCCCCCAACCCCTTTGAAAGTAAACTTTAGATTCACACATTAAGATTTATTGGGTGATATTGAAACAAAAAGCAACTTACCTCCTGCTGTCCTTGCTGAGAATTATCTTGATAAAGATTTGAAACAGGTTTTTATTTACTGTTCTTAAGTTTTTGAAACTATCACAAAGGACATTTACTGAATCAACGCAAAGTGCATTTAATTGCTTTGAGCAGTCTGGTGAATTGCTTTTAGTTGTGACCTCAGTTTTGATTACTATTCATGTTTACCTTACCCTCCCTCGTCATCATACAGAGATATTGATGGTCAGTGGCTGTTAGATATGGCAGCCTTGTGGCAAGATCAATTGGGTGCTGTATGGAGCACTGTACAATTGTAGTGTACCAAAGTCCACACCGCTAAAAGGTTTAACTGTGTGTAATCTGATTTGTATTGATTTATATGATTTTATGGTGTCTGTAATGTGATTCATACTGTCATATATACATACTGTTTTATATGGTTAAATGGCAGTTGCCAGGTACTAGTTAGACGTAGTTGCTAGTTAGTTGTTGTAGTTGTAATTATTAGGGTATGTTCACATGGCTTAATTGCGGGGCATACCCCGCAATTAGGCCGGGTGTTCGGGAGTCGCGCTGATCGGGGCGTACTCCCACGGCGCTGGGTGGCCCCATAGACATGTCACTTATCTCCGCGCACATACAATACGATCGTATTGTATGTGCGGGGAGAGGAGGCATAATCCATAGTTCTCTATGAGAGCTGTGGATTACTGTAACTATGGGGCACATTTTGCTTGTATTAGAGCACAGTCCGTGGCAAAATCTGCCCCAAAATAAGCTGTGTGAACATACCCTTAGGAATCCCCATATTAATGGGCAGAGGCAGCCATCCTCATACCACCGGGCTACAGAAAAAGTACCTTGCAGACAACTTATCCTAGGAGAGGAATTGTGCTGGAGATTGCCGCAATTGATAGACAGACGATGCTACCTTAACTCATGCTGAGACTCATCTTTATTGCACAAACGGCTTGAGTACTTTTTGGAAAAGGCAATTGTAAGGAGAAGTTTTCCTGAGCCTCGCACTCATGACTGGAATCAGCTAACCGCCGGATTGACTCAGCTATATATCACGACTGCTTTGAGAGAATAGATCTGTACCAGAAGTACCAGAGTTTTGCACCCTGTGACTGGGAACTGTAAGGAAAAGTTCAAGTATTGTATTCACCACTAAATATGGTATTGACAAGTCTTTATTTAGAGACTGAGTTTGGTAATCAAAAATAAACTGAACTATTAGCTCAAGTCTATTCAACTTGCACCTTGCCTCCTGTTTTTCAATCCATACAGATATCCTAGCCACCACCAAGTTAGGAGCCAATGCATGGCTGTTGTGGGGAAATCAGAAAATGGCATCTTATTCTGCAGACCTCCTCATCAGTGCTATGTATGCAGTTGACAGGAGGGTAAAAGAGTTTTTTAGAGTTTTTTGTAAGACCCACCATAACAGTAGCTGGGACTTGCCATTGCTTTTTGCACTTTGACCTGCCGCAAGCTACACAAAGAAAACAGAAGGGCAACCTGGCCAGGAAGCCAGAGGGATATTAGATATTAAATCAGTTGGTAAATTCGGCCAAAGCATAAAATTAATTTACAGAAGGCCAGTGTATGGGAACTTTGGTCCTAGTCAAAGAACTGCCTTTATTATTCAGTTTCCAGAAATCTAATCCTGTTTGATGGTGAGATCACCACTGCGGTAACATATATGCTTTAAAAAAATTACAGCACAATACAAGACAATGGCATTGCTGTGTAGACAGATGCTTTCTTTTTTTGAATATCAGGTGAACAAGCACCAATCAGAAAACTCATTTGTATTTCTTATGCAGGACTTATTCTTGTCTGTATTTGTCCCAATGATTTTGCCATGCTGGAGACCCGAAACATGTATAAGACTATATGGTGCAGAAAACATAAAATAGATACTGAGAGTCTTATTAAGGGCTACCATTGTAATTCAACTGTATGTAACTGTGACACAGAAATCATGGCATACTCCATTGCCTGTCAAGTATGCATGTATTGTCCCATTGCTTCAAGGGGAGAATGGTGGGCATAACAATAGCCATTACAGTCATAACAGCCCATATGGGTCCCAGAGCATAAGAGACTCACTCAGGTGCAAGATCATTGTACCTTTTTGTAGGAAATAACACATTTCTGCTATTTAAATATACTATGTGTGTATATGCCACTATTATTTATACCTCATACAGCAGGATATGGAGTGCTAATAAGTATAGGGAGTCTATGTGCCACAGTGCAATGTATTTTCCATGTACATGAGCCCTGAACATATATCTGTGTGCAAATCATTACTCCACTTGCCTAAATAAAGTCATCAAGAAAGTTTAAAAAAATATGTCTATTGGCTATATCCAAATTAATTGCTAATTCACTGAACTAGCCTCTCTAATTTGCTCTTTAGGAATAACCAGAAAAGTCATTATATTTTATTAGCTAATATAAAATATTTGTATCCATAAGAAGATATCTGCTGTTAGCTCCAACTATGCCTTTTAGAGGCTAAATGAGTTTCCAAGAATACACTGAACCATTTAGTGGCTTCAGAAAATAAAATATATGCAGATGCATTTTTGCTACATTGTACAATGTAATTGGTTGCATGTAAAAGGACCTTTGTGTATTGTTGGTTATGTTTTTGTATTATTTTAAGTGACCTTAAAAGAAAGGAAGTTAATTGGATTTTGCTATTTTGCATAATTTGCAGTAGATTATGACCGCTGTATCACAAGAATACCCTAACATAAACATAGCCTGGAAGTGAGATGACTGGGATGTCAAATTACTCAACATGATTTAGTGGTGGATCTTGTCAGGTTATCATCGGAAATCCTGTAGAGTAGAATAATGAACTTTGAACTAACTGAATAGCATGTATGTACAGTGTATCAATGAGTTGTATGGATAGACTCTCCCTAGCGTAGAATTAGTCTTCGTACATCAGTTTAAGGGGGGCACTTATTCCCCTATGTAAGGGGTATTCCAATTTCATTGACTAACTTTAAACATGTAGGATTGTCAGGTCTGCAGATCACATTTATGCTTAATTATGCCAAAGATAGTAAAGTCACTCAGAAGCTAACAGTGTGAATTGGCAGCCTGTAAGTTTTTCTCTCTCACTAGAAGCTTCCACTAGAAGCTTTGTTAGCGCACATTTATGGTAATACCTCCTGCTTGGATAGTGTCATTGTTTTTCACAACCCCTCCTTTACCAATGTCCTGCAAACAGGCTCAGCTAGGAATAGGAGCTAGTAGAGCTAGAATGTCAGTCACTGCTATAGATCCATCCACAGCCTGCACAGGAAGTGGATGCCTGAAGAGACTATGAAGACTGAAAACAGCCCACAAGAGAAAGATACTCAATTTGAATTTGGATGGGTTGGCTACGTGCATCGTATGTATTTTATAGAGAACCATATTCCTTCTACATGTTATAACACCCCATGCCTGGACCTTTATTACCATATCAATCTAAGAATAATCAATCTAGAGTGTTACAACGTTACCTCAATTATTGTTTCCATCCTCAAACATTGGTTCTGGTTGCCTCCTTCAACAGGCAGGGTTCATGTAACCTTTATCAACTGTCAAACTGTCCCCACACCATTGCCAACAGCAAGTTATAGAGGAGAAGAACATAACAGTGTCTAGATTCCAGGCATTTATATGTGTTTATATTTACTGTACTGCAGATGTAGTAAAGCTTAGTGTGCCACAGTGATACTGTGGCACAAGAAGTTATCTGAACTTTTCCCATGCTTTTTAGGGGCTTTTGTTGTGTTCTGAGATCAGACAACATGGGGCAACAAAATATCTTGTATACACTATACTGTATATGTAAAGAGTATAAGGATATCTAAAGAAAAAAATAAATTCTGTGCATTTCCACTCATCCACAAATAAATACAAGCATTGTAAAGAGGGAAAAAGAACATGGTGTTCCACAAGTTCATAAAATTTGATTATTGTGGGCTAACCACGATAAGAAAGGATGAATTCACTTTAGAAAGGAGGGTAATAATAAGGGGTGCAGAGGTAACCATCATATGTGATGTCCTAATGGTCCATCAGCCACATAGAAGAACACCAGCATTATAAAGGTCACATGGTAGGTAGGCGCCAATCATGGCTGTTTCTACTACTAGAAGGGGGAGTTGGAACTTGTTGAAAAGGGGAGCAGGGTGGAGTCTTCTGTATTGCTCTGCAGAGGAAGGCAGCAGAGTAAATTACATTGTGCAATAATTTATTGCCAACAGTCTTAACCTATGAGCAATATGCTGCTGTGTTGCATGGTGTGTAGAGGGTGTCTAATGGGCCAGATGCATTTAAATACAGTTTTGTAATGGAATATTTAAGGTGCATCCATGTTGCAGACATTTACTTGACAGAAATCACACCATGAGACCACAGAAATCCATAATCTCATGGTCCAGCTAAACTCTACTACATCGTTTACTGTAAGGCCTCGTTCACACGGCTTATTTTGCCGCGGATTGGCGCCGTACTGCGCGCCGGTTTTGCGCTGCAGTACGGCGCCACTCCGCGGCAGCAATTACGGAAAATCCATGCTCTCATAGGAACGTGGAATCCGTCGCTCCTCCCCGCTGGGCCAATCCGCCGCGGGGGGAGAAAAGTGACATGCACATTTTTACGGCGCGTACGCGCCTTTGATAATGCATTGTCTATGGGGCGGGAGCGGCACCCCCGCCGCGCTCCGGCCCGCCCGTCCCGCCCCTTATTCACGGCGGATTTGTGAGCTCGATACGGCTCACAAATCCGTCGGGATTAAGCCGTGTGAACACGGCCTAAAAGGTACCACTACTGATCATCTGCATATTGGTGGGTACAACAAAAGGTTATCAGCACCAGCATCACACCATCCCTCCTCCTCCTCTCTGCCTTTGGGCTATTATAAAGTCCATCTTGTCCCACAAAAAACAAGACCTCATATATCTGTACATAGAAAAATAAAAAGTTATGGCTCTTGAAAGGCGGTAAAGAAAGAACAAATGCAATTTAAACAAAAATGGCCTTCACACCAACAAGAAAGTTAGAAATCAAGAAATGCCAGTTATATGAAAGTTCTGCAAACTTTATACATTTACCCAGATGGATTTCTAAACACCACAGCAAGATCCCTGAGTTATTTCATGGCTCTATACCCCGTTTTCCCTTTTATAGATGTACATGGACAGATCGTGAATGCAAAATAAACTATTAAGATTCATAAATGTCAAGTTATGTATATATACAGACTTATAATTCAATATGCTGTCCATGTTCTCAGATTTATTGCAGCTTTTCTAAATTAACCTTGTTTGTAAGACTGATGGAGTACATTTACATCAAGAGAACGTGTGAAGCTACATTCGAAGTCTCTGGAGATATTTTCAGTCACAACAGAATTATTTTTGTTGCACCACATTGGATTTGCTTGATTGATGTAGTCTCTGTAATGATTGAAACAAAACTGTGCTTTAAACCCCAATCAAAAGAAAATTTAATAGAAAAGTAGAGTTAAAAACTTAAGCATATTTTACCAGAGAAGATGAAGCAAAGGGGAATACATAAACCCCCAATACATAATTTTTTCCCATGACAAAAATAGCTTTACCGAGGCGGGATATGTTTGCATGATTTTTTCCCTAAGCCAAACTTAAAAGGGAGATAATGAGTCTCTACGTTTGACTGGTTTGTTTTCTAAAGTCAACTCCCAGGTGACCTTATACAAGACATTTTGCTGTCTCCAAGTCCCCTCAGTGTTGGAAGGTCTTTGGGTCATCCATTGTATATTGTGCATTGTTATTTGTACTGAAAAAAAAAACCGAATCATTTAACATGTTCTAATTGGAGGAACGTTGTGTCTTCCCTATCAGCAATGAGCAGATCATTTGTATAATGAGGCATGTACAGCTAAACTGTGTTTCTAAGATACGCGACAAGAGTAACCCAAGGTTACCAATCAACAAGAAAGTTTGAACTGTTTATACTTGAAGTAACAAGTTTATTATGAATAGAATATTTTCTGTATGTTTTGCAGGTTTGTCTTTGGGTAGATTGCTGGCAGGGAGACTTTTGGGCATTAGTCTAAACAGTATTGTAACCAAAGGTCTGAATATTGCTGATAGGGAAGTTTTTTCAAAGTTGTCAAAGTATTCAGGTTTTGTCATCTCAGATCCAAATCACATTAATGTGAAAAACCAAAAAAAAATGCATGTGTTTTCTGGTCTCTAGAAATTACATGCAGCAGTCAAATCCCTCTATATTTCATAGGAACACCTCTAAACCTGGTACAAATTTGGGGAACATCTGGAGAACTTCATCTTTAGCATAAGGGATGGATTAACCCTAACTGCAACCCCAACTCCAACCCTACCCTTAGGGTTAGGATTAGAGTTAAGATTAGAGCAATCCTAACCTAACACAGGGTTTCGTAAAATACATCCTAGATAGGGCTATGGTTGGAATAAGGGTTAGGGTAAATTTTTTGTTGGATTTTTGCCAACCCAAGTCGAATCTCTGAAATTCAAGTTGATTGAGACTTTGAGCCAAATCTGATAGTCAATAACAAAAAATCCAGTTCCAGTGAGGTTTGCAAATGATAGGAAATATTTTCTTAGTGACTTTTTGTTTTAATGTGTGAAGCCCTTCAGGGCACATTCAGTCAAATATCTGGAGGAATAGCTAACCTTGTTACTTTTGCTAACTAGTCATACTGCAGTTCTAGTCACACTGCAGCATGGTTTATAAAATAAAAGTAAAAATCTGCTGAAGCTTCCTTGATGATGAATGTGGCTCTACTTCTTCACCCTCCCTTCACTGTACTAGCTGCAAAACTACATTAATACAAAATTAACATAAAATATTTATGCATCTAAATCTTAAACACTGAAGGGTTTTTTATCAGGTGCAATACTAGTGCAAAGAATTCCCCAAATCAGCACTTACACAGAATAGAAATGACCATGTTGAAGCACAACAGCATGCATCCTGGGCAGCCATTCAAACTCATTAAGGTGCTGAAAGACTACTTTAAGGAAAAATTTTCAATTTGGGAAAATCACTTTTTTTTTGAAGTTTTCCTTCAAGGAAAAACAATATACCAATAATTAAGCGGGGTGAAAGAGTTTTGTTCAGTCTTGAAAAACATTTACCCATCCAAAAAGGAAAAGACTCTTGAAGTTTCCAAATATTAAGGGTCCAATATTTGGGTTTTACTTTCCCTCAAATTGGTACTGTAAAAAAAAAACCTTTTTCATTTTGGGTTTCTATATTTTTTTTATAAATTTAAAAAAAAAATAAATTGGAAGACAAAGTTGAGCAGGACATATGTATACTGAGCCTGTATAGCTAACAATCTAAACTGTGTTTTGAAGACCAGAATACCTCAAGGTTACCAATCAGCAAGGAAGCTTGAACAGTTGATGCTTAAAGGGGTCTTCCCAAAAAAGGACCTTAACTGAGTGAATGAGCAAGCCTCATTCTGTAATATGGTCGGCTCATACCTAGCTATGAGCCGACCTATAATGCGGAAGTTCCTTCGTGGGAACATCCTTTTAAAGCAGCAATGTTATCATTATGAGTCTATTAATCATAAATATTACTGTATTGCTTTAAAGCAGACCTGCACAAAGTCACAGTAAGTAGGGGTCAAAATTAAAACAGGGTAACCTCTTTGGGACTCAGATAGGTCTGGGCGGAGAGACATGAGATGTAAGCGCATGCGCAGTTGTCTCTTCTTGTCTATGAGAGTTGGGAATACAGCAGAATGATTTTATTTCACTGTACTCAGGACTCCCAGGAGAGTGCCCCATATGTGCAGCCACCTCCAATGACTGAAGCTGGACCATTCTTACATTCATAAGTGGCCCGCAGGCTATATACAGACCTACCCTAAAGTGACCTATGCCATAGCCTCTACTAGGTGTCTGGGAAGATCTAGGTACTTGGTACTGCTCATGACAAATACAAGAAGATTCCTAGCCAACACCTATGGTCCCGAGACTCTGCACCAGTGTAACTCCCAGATCCAGCATTTCCTGTCAGTCTCCCAGAAATACATAATTAACACTATCCAGGCCTTAGCGGTCTCACGCTGTAAGTATAAATGTAGTAAAACCTAGCTTGATGTTTAATAGGTTATCATACCAATTTCATGGAGTATTATCCCAACTTTTTTAATGGTTTCTGAGATAAGACTTCTTGTTGCGGTAAGATATCTTTGCCAAATAATCTGTACAAACATAACTACTGGGACTATTGATTGGTTGAAGGGTCATGTAAATTATTCACATGATATCATCCATGCACGCCAGGCAGGGAATATTAAAGTGGCAGTAACACCGGAACTGCGAGGGATTTATGTATAAGTAAAAATTTATTTTTCATTTTAGAACAGTTCCAGTTCATGTGTTCACCTATACTCAGAACCTCCATAGAACAGAATGAAGAGTCGTGTACAACAGCAACAGGCTCTCCATTCTGCTCAGTAACTTTATGATAGGTGCAGGTCCCAAAGGTGTGTGTGGAGGGGGGCAACTCTCAAATTTTAATGGCATCTCCTATCAATGTGCCATCAAAGTGCAAGGTGGGAAAACTCCTTTAAGGTACAACTTGTTCTTGAAGGGCACCTTTTTCATTGACAACAAAACCTACAGTATATTTAATTATATTTTTCAACCAATATCTTAGAATACCAGGTCTGTATGATGGAATTTGCCAAGTTAAGTGATGGGTGGACTCAGGGTGGACTAATACCTAAAAACCTTCCTGTAGCTTGTGCTTCTATTTTTTTTTATCAAGACCACCAGCCATTGTTATTACTAGCCACTGCCAAAAAGCATTTAGTCAGCCACCATTGCTTTATGTTGACATGAACCCAATGAGACCATGTATAGTAGTTTTATTTAGTATACTTGGAACACACACATATACCATATATATGGCATACAGTATATCTGTTTGAATAGGACTGGTGATAAAAATATGGTTTCAGAAACTAGTGCATGTAAGCACGTAAAATTGCTTAAGTGCATGAACTGTTATATTTAAAGCTGATGTGGATTCTAGTCCAAGCGGCTGTCAATAGGTTATACTGTATTTTCAGGTACTCTATTATACAAAAACCTTCAAGGCAAAGGGTTCTAAGTAATCCACACTAAATAGCCTACTTAGCTAGATGTGGCTAATGTAGCAAATTACTAGCTATAACCATTCCTTCCAAACTTCCATCTATCAAACGCTTATAGATGAGTATTTACTGTAATATACTGACAGCGGCATTGTAGCTTGCATTGTACATGTAGCTTTTTCAGGTTATAACATTAGTGTTTACATGTTCTACATCATCATTATTATTCATCCTCTTATTTTCATTATATTTTCATCTATTGAAGTTCAAAAACACATTGAGCTTGTGAGTACTAAATCTTAGAACTGGAGCAGGATAAATATTTGCATACACTGGAAAACTCAAATATCTGATTGCTTCTTGCTTACCTTAATATTATTCTATAGTAAGATTAGTTAAACATTGACCACCCAACACTCAGTCTAAATATTCTGTGAGAAGTAATTGATTAGGAGAACTTTGGGGAATAAAAGGTTAGCTGAGGTTTGTTCGATATTTGGCTGGTGATGACCTGTATCTGGATTGCACTTTTATTTTTATATTGACTAATTCTTAGTGAGAGGATTAGATGGTAAGTATTGACAGATTCCTAGAGTGAGGATTAAATATTTCATTCTCTTATAATTCAGAGTAATGTTTGATTTAAGTAAACATGGAGAATCTTAATATTTGTCACTTCAAGCTTTTTAACTACTTTAAGACATTATATTGCGGTTAAAAACTGATTGCGCTTTTATAAGGAATGTTTTGTCAAAAATAAAAATCTGTGAAAATTTGGGGTCTTTCACATTCAGAAAAATATGATAATTTGGCCATGAAATTCTTATCATGTCAAGTTCCTTTGATGATGATCTTGAAGGGGTTGTCCTCTTTATAATGCTGTTATACTGTATTTACTTAATATGTGTGTAATAGGGAATCATACCATTTTTTTATATACATGTTTTAAAAATTCTGCTCCTCTACCTTTTATACTAGTACATTAGGCCCCTATCTCGAAAAAAGTTATAGCCAGCTGCCCACATTCCTGTCCACAGTAATGGCTGCTGTGCAATCACTGGAAAAAAACTGTCATGTGACGACCACACATGAGTGATTTTCGAAACGTTGCCGCTGCCGGCTGGCAGCAGGAAGGATGCGCTCCTCTCTATTCAGCTTCGAATGTAATATTTTGGGATTTCCCTATCAAGGTGTTTTTCACCAAGATAAGTGCTGACTTCTTTTCATATTGTTCATTGCCATAAGGTGTTGATGATTTAAAATGTTCAATATATGCACCATTGATACGTGAAAGTAAAGAAGTTTATATTTTCTACAGTGTCGCTTATAGCCTTTTATATTATATATGGACGTTAGATAGGGGAGAAATTAGGAACCCCACCTATAAGGCTGATATACAAGTCTAGCACATGAAATGGAATTATACGGCTTTTGGTATTATAAGTGACGACCACACATATGTCATGTATATCATGTTATTCAGGTGACAGTAGATAATTGAGGAGCAGAACTTCTCCAATATTACTACCTCCAGCAGCGTCTTATGTGACGACCACACACGTCATGTGACCCCTGGGATCAAGGTAATACAGTAGTAGAATATTGAGGAACAGAACTTCTCCAGTATTGCTACCTACAGTAGCATTTTATCATGTGACCACCACACAGGTCATGTGACCTCTACAATCCAGATAACAGTAATGTATGGAGGAACAGAACTTCTCCAGTATTGCTACCTCCAGTGGCGTCTTATCATGTGACCACAACACAAGTCATGTGACCTCTACTATCCAGATAACATTAGTTCATGGAGGAACAGAACTTCTCCAGTATTGCTACATCCAGTAGCGCCTTATCATGTGACCACCACACAGGTCATGTGACCCCTTTTATACAGATAACAGTAGTGTATGGAGGAGCAGAACTTCTTCAGTATTACTACCTTCAGCATGTCTGTCAGTGTCTGTGAAGAAACCACCTTCTTTATAAGGTTTGACATAATAAAGTGAAAAACATGACCATAATTCATATATCCTGAACATCTTATTTATTTCTTATAGTAGGACAAATTTGTTTATATTACTTCACAGTACGATTGGTTTATACTGTCATTGCCTTATATTATGCTGTATTGTACTACATGTTTTAAAGCAGTACATAAAGCGAGCACTTTTATTATGTATTATTGAACACTAAATAATAATTAATAAGTAACAAAAACAGAATCATGCAGGAGGCATTTTCTTGAGGATGCTGGATTGGAGATTTCATTCATGATCGCTGGTATTTTTTAATTTTTCTCTGTCTCTTTGGGTTTGGCTGGATAGGATATGTTGCAATTTCTGAATAAAGACCTTAGAAAATATGAATGCTGAATCCAGGCTGCTGATGGAGTGGGTGCTGTGGTTACAGGTTTAATGCTTTGGCTAAGGAATTGCATCTACCACACAGGAATAAACTATGAGAAAGACAGTCATTGCATGCAGCCTTTAGAGGGGAAGGAAGAAGTAGTTATGGGGTTCTAATTAAGATAATTATTATTGTACACCATAATGACTGACCAGATGACTTTATATTCCTTTATA